>CALNXK010000088.1:102500-355000 GCA_942486035.1 Porites lobata
TGTCTCTCCCCAGCCCCTGCGCGTTTTTCGCATTCTTTTTACTGAACGACTTTTCACCTCTATCTCGGAGCCTGGAACAGGCTATTACTGGGGACGCACCGGTCAGCTATTGGCCATTTTCCCCCTGTCCTCAATAACAATCCCAGAAGTCTTTACGAAAAGTTAACTTGGCCCAGTTTACTCCTTGATTCTAAAGTGGCGAAGAGATGCCGAACAATTTTCGGCGTTTCCCTTACCTGCGGAATGATAATTACCTTTTGATGTAAGGCTATCTCTCTTTTCTTCTTCTCCAAGTCGTCTTTCGCGCGTGCGTTTTTAAGCGGACGAGACAAGCACAAATCGATCATGTCAATGCATGTTTTAGCATTCCATTCGTCCAGCTTTCCTAAAACCAGCTGGGCCAAATGATTGTGGTCTTTCATTCTTGCAAGGAGAGTCCATGGTTTTTTATGCACCGAGTGACTGAACTTCAACTCAGGAATCCCAAGTTCATTGAAGACAGTGTTCAATTTTTCACGAAAATCCGATCTGGTTCCTCCTTTGCTCAAAATCGCAGAGCTCAGTAGAAAATCAATACCCGGACCTCCGACGCCATCGCCGCGAAGATCCGAGGAACTTATTAACTCTAATAGATCTTCAAAGTAACCTTTGCGTAAGAAAAAATCGCTAGCTTTGAGGATAGCATTTTGCATAGGCCGGCTTCCCTCAGAAGCTAAAGCCACAGAGAACAGAGAAATTTCCGGGACATGCGTGCCGTCTTGTAGATAATGCAGATTGGAATCAAGCTTGATGATATCATAACTGCCACAGCTTCCACCCGATTCTTCTGAATCTACTGGAGCTAATGTTAACATGTCCGCTATCGTGTACAGTTTACAAGCGATGTAGCGCTGAAGAAATCGAAATTGTTTAGTTTCCTCGAGAGCTACTAGAAAAGGAAATTCTATTGGTTCGTCTTTGGAGTCCACATTTTTACTCTTTAAAGTTGCGCTTGAGGTCACTGAGCTGTTTTCCGCTACGCTCTGTGATGTTTCGGAAGCAGAGCAAACTAACCTTGCTAACGCCGCGACTAGCGGTGACTTTTCTTTTAAATACTCAAGCGTGGCATCGTTTAAGCTAAACAAGCCTCTTTTTTCGGTTTGTCTTGTTCTCGCAAGAACTGACAACTCCATGCTCAAGTAAATACTGTCGGGAACAGAGTTGGACCGCTGGAAGACTGAGCTCGAGGAAGAACGCTCGAGTGTAGGGGACTCAAACTTGTAGCCAAACGTCCAACAAAATGGGGTGAAGGTAATTTCAGTGATGTTTGGGAGCATTTGCTGTAGCGTTGCCGCGGCTTTATCGTAGAGATAGGGCTCCATTTGAAGTAAAAGGGACACATCATGTCCGGCCGGAGAGTCTATTGTATTAAAAGATCTTATTTCGAAGTCTTTTCTATACCAGTGAAGGATTTCAGGCAATGTTATTTGTCCTGTCTCCTGGTTGAGTGTTACGCGGGAATTTATGTACGAACGTACAGCGGTTGACAGCTCTGCCTCAAAATCGTCTACATCAAACACCTGAATTTAAAGCAAGACAAAGGTAAATTAAATGTGGTCCTACTTCGCAGTATTTTGGTAATCGGCATTAGCCCTTTCACTTCTACTGAAGCGGTTACATTTGAATGGTGACATAGTAGGATTTTGACAACAGACGCAAAAGTAAGAACGTGTTTTTAGAGCATAATTAAGAGTACCATATAACAGTACTGTTGAAGAGGTTTCATTTGAGTAGTCGTATCATAGGATTTAACAGACTCCACGGGCTTAAAGTCAGTGTCTGTTTACACATCATAACAAACACTACCGTCTTAAAGCACTGTCGAATGATACCCAAAACAGTGTCTGGAAAGCTTTAAAGTGTATATGACACGAAATTTTTTTGCTGTTTTCAGTTCTTCAGTAAGTATAAAATACATTTCCGAAATTAAAACTCGCTAAAAATATTGAAAAGCCTGTTTCTTTCGATCTTAAAGCACGAAAATTTGCCCCGAAAAGTGTTCGTCTGAACGCGCATCCAAATGGACAAGTGATTGATTTGCACCAAAACACCTACCTGAAGGTCCGGCGATGTCAAGCAGCCATCGCAAATGGCAAAGATGATTCGTTTTTCTGCTGCGGTCAGCCTGTATTTCCTTTTGACTTCATCAGTTGTTCTCTCTGAAAATTTTTAAACATACCATCATGAATGAACATTTGGCGGGAAAAATTAACCCACTTACAAGGTTCAATTTGAAAAGGGGAACTGAGAAGCACAGCTGTTGCTGATGGATACGTAGGTAGTCTTGTGTGAAAAAGTTTATCACGGTGAACAAAGTTGATTAGTCTCATAAACCTCACACGTACAAGTGATGGGGAAGAAGGGGAGGGGGAGGGGATACGACGAGGAGGAGAGGAGAGGGTAAGGCGATGGTGGAAGCTTTCTCCAATTTATTCCAAATGTGGGTGGGTGTGAATTCGCCTAGAACAAAAAGTGTTGTTTGCCGCGTAGCACTCAAAATGTAATAATCAGGAGAATTGTTCCAAGTGCCAAAAGTACTGTGATCAAAACAAGCATTTCGGAGCTAATCGATTCTTCAGCGTGCACTAAATGCAGCATGCTGAATTCAGCGATTTCATTAAAACAGTCTCTGACAATTTCAAAGTGAAGGAAGAAAAACTACAAATTTTACCTGGGAAGCACATGATGACACCCTCTCCAAACGTGCTTGGCGGCACAAGTCCCTTGTGTAAAATAACGTATTGAAGATCAAACGCACTAGTAACAAAACAAAGACAAAACTAGCACCGAATGGACAGTCAAAGGGGGTAAAAATGTAAAAAGAGCATAAAAATTTCCTAGCATACAAATCTGACTGGGTTTTTAAAATGCTACATGCTTTATAATGGCTGTTGCTATGGAGCTATCTGATCAGAAATCTAGACTGCACCCAATATTTCTTCCGTCTACTTCTTCCCTTCTCTTCGTTGTTTCCTAGTCCTGCTCTGCCGCTGGTATGACTTTGAGACTTGTTGGACCGGCCTTCATCGGTCTCAAATAGCGATAATCTCAAGTAGGTACCTTTTTGAAAACCCAGTCAGAAATTCAAATTCAGTCAGTCTGTCATGAGCCAATCAATTTGACCATTCTGGAATTTGGAACTTGAATTTTTTTGTCGTTGATCACGTGACATTTCATTTCTTACCTTACCACACCGAGCTGCCCTATAAAGTAACAATGCTGCTTTAGGAACGAAATTCTCTCCAGGGACGTCAAGGGCACATGTTCTCCGCCTTTGCTCTCTCCCCCAGAGGAAGTTGATAACGCATCTACGAGCCGAGTGAATGAACCATGTCTGGCAATAGGAGACGATACCTCACTTAAATCATCAACGGACGGGTCAGCAAATTGAATCATGAACCATGTCTGGAAATTAGGTATTGACGATTTAGCCTTCTGAGTTCAGCAGGCCCAAGTTGAATCATCAACGGACGGGATGGCTTGGAACTCTGGAGTCCTTATTGAATCAGGCGTGACCGCATGCGCCACATCTAAAAGAAGATTACTTTTTTGGGAACGCTGTCATTTTTTTCATTGGCTATTACAAAATTTAACTATAAAAAATTGCGATAAAACATTTCTTAAAAAATGCTGAATGTGCCAAGTTGCGCTCTATATTTAGTCGCCTTGACTATCCAATGAGTGTTATTGATTCTGCTATCAAAAAGTTTCTTTTTCTAAATTCCTCAGCGGACAAAGCAGAAAGAAACAATGATGATAGTAGCCTTCCTTTTTAAAGATGACGCTTTTCGTAAGTTCGATCTTAGCCATAAGATTGCCCCTACTTTGCGTTTTCGTGATGGCTTGACCCAAAGAAATCAAGCCGTCAATTGTTAATAAGAGTCCTTTGTTTACCAATTTTCATGGCGATTGTGCGATGCAGATTATGTCGGGTACACAGCCCGTTCATCAACAATTGCTGACCACAAAAATTCGCAATCGGTAGACATTTCTTAGAAGCTCACGGTAACAACAACCTTTTGAAAAAAGCCAATTCATTTTTAAAAAGTGCCAGAGAAATTTGATTGTTTAGTATTTGAAATGCTCTTCATCAAGAAGTTTAAGCCCAATTTAAATATTCAGACGGACTCCATACGAAAACTTTTGTTTAATATTTTCTCACGTTACAATTTTTTTCCAATCAGCTATTGTTGTTTTTAGTATTTATAGACCAAAAAATCACTAACTTATTTTGACTTGATAATGACGTTCAGCTAACGTCGAAACGTCGTCGTTTTTTAGCAATTTTTTAATCTTAAAATGATTTTAAGAAATGTTTTATCGCAATTTTTTATAGTTAAATGCTTTTCAAAATCACTTCTTGTTCGTATTACAAAATTGCGCTGGAAACTGGGTCAGAATTCGTCCTTCAAAACAATCCCATAATGCAATTTGACACGACAAAGACCCAGTCTCAAGTACAACATCACACAATGGTCAGTAAGCTATTTTGAAACTACTTTTCCAGTGCCAGAGCTTTAGACAAACTAAATACCACCACAATCAAACTTTTTTCCAGAGATGCGCCTTGCATGAAATAGGAATTCACTTCCCTTAGGGTTGAAAACTGGGTAAGGATGAAAAACCTATTCAACGCAAATGTATGATTTCATTTTTTTCACAAATAACGTGTTGCATTGATGTAGATGCTTTGTTCAGTGTACACATTTGCTACGATAGTCAAATGTTTTCTTTTTTTCTTCGTTTTGGGAAGTTATGCTTGAAATGTTTGGCATATAGCAGCAAGGAAAAGCCAGTTGATGAACTGATATTTTATCGCTTTTAATCAAAAACAAAATTAACTAGTATCTTTCAAGAAGGTTCTTTAACGAGTTTTCAAGCCTGTGAAAAACTGAAAACAGCTCACTTAAAGACAGTCATATCTTTTCATGGACCATGTAATGAATAATTATTACCGGATAGTGTAACAAATAATTTATTACCTTTAAGCATTTTAATCATACGTGACAACAAATCCTTAGCCACAGTATTGGGGTCTCGAACACTCTCGGTCCATCTGCTGCCGGAATTCAAGATAACAGGATCAGAGGAAGGCCACCGAACATCTATCAACAAGAGAAAAATCTTAAAACAACAGACGGTACAGCGCGGGTTAGACAACACCCTTCACAAGTCAACTGGTTTTGGTTTACAGCGGTTTTCAGTTGTACTGTAAATCCAGACTAATTTCTCAGGCCAGTCACAACATCAGTTGAAACAAACATAACTCAAAGCAACAACGCGTGGCGGCTGCCAATGACAGGAAAACGGGAGCGAGCAAGCTATGATTGGTCGGGAAAATGGCGCGAGATTTCTCAGCAAATCACAAGGCGAAGCAACTTAAAAAATATCTCAAAGAAAGATCGTGTAGCGGCGGCCAATCACGGGGAAAAGGGTGTAAGCAGGCTATTTTTGGTCGAGAAAATGGCGCGATATTTCGAAGAAATAAAATCGAGAAGCGGCTGCCAGTGGCGGGAAAACGGCTATGAGCAAGATTTTAATTACTATTATTATTAGCAAGCTATGATTGGTCAATTAAATGAAGCGAGATTTCCCAACGAATCCCAAAGCCGAGTAACTTAAAAGCAAAGCAAACGCGGAAGCAAGACCTGGGAAGACTTTTGCCCAGAGGTCAACTGTTTTAAAAGACGAGTAGTTTCAAAAGTAGTGTAGTGAGTTAGTAAGTTAGTTCCCTCCGGACCTAATCAAAACGGAGTTTGTACAGACCTCTGTCACTGATTCCTCCGCGAGCCTTTACAGGAGGGCAGCAGTTGTACACTATTACCTTGGATAAATTGACGTGGAGTTTTTTAGCTGCTTTCTCCAAACTGCAAAGAAAACATGGTTTCAAGAGTTAAACTATAATAGTTTCCCATATTTCCCATGTTATATCTGAGTGGCATTGTTAACGAACAGAAGGGGAGTTTGCATTTGCCTTCTCTATCGCTCCTATGTAAATTCTTCGATCTACCCTCCGTACCCACAGTAATCAAGTCGTCTTTCCAGATTTCGATAGCGACATAATGGAAAATGGCCGCTCCACCGTTGAACGTGAAGACCCCAAGATTTTCAGCGCAAAACAAAAATGTTAGGTCTATTTTATTTTCAATTGCTGAGCTATATTTAAATGCGCTTAAAGTACAGTAAACTTTACCCCGGCGATCACAACACAGACACTCACTCTTTAGGGGGAATGTTTCTTTCAAACATGGGAACTCCAAGAGCTTCTGCGATGCCTTCATTTAACACAATAAAAGGATTGGAGGCTTTCAAAGCATTTGGACGATTCATGTCGACTTCAGGGGGAACTGAAGAAGTAGAATCTGAAATGCAATGTTTGATTTATAAAACACTCGTTAATAATAATGATAATAATGACAACCATAACGATGACAATGACAATGACGATGACAATGATGGTGGTGATGGTGGTGATGATGATGATGATGATGATGATGATGAAAAGATCTTCTCTACAAGTGAAAAGTAACGAAGCGATACAAATTTTAAAACGTCAAGGCATATTGAAAGGAAAAGTCCTCACTTCAGGTTGACGGACGTCTATCTGTAAGGGCTAACAAAAAATGTTTACACTTTACCAGCTGACTTCGTCTTCCAAAACAGCAGAAGACTTGAAAGAGCATCAACGTGTTTGAACAAACTGCTCATATAATCCCATCTCTCTTCCAGGCTCCCTCCAACAGCTGTGGTCACGTGACAAGAGCTTTCTACGCAATCAAATGCCTTCTGTACCTCTACTAGTCCAATTCTCACTGCCAGGCCCCTCTCCGTTTGATCGAACGAAGCTTTTCCGCCAAGACTCCTTTGGGCCTGTGCGTTCTGCGAGAATTCTTCTACGCTTTGCATAAAAGTATCTCCTTCGTCCAATGCTTGCTCCAGTCGCCTGAAAGAAGAAAGAAGTGTTGATTAATAACAAACTCAACCAACAGGTGGCATCGACGCCGCAAATTGAACCCAGGCTGCACTGGATGCTAACCGACGGATTCTTACCATTTTGGATTGCGACTGCGATTGTTGATTTTGATTAGGTCATAAGCACTCTTACAACTAGAATAATTGTAATTATTACGACGACAACTATGTCGGTACAGAAAAGCAGTCTTAAACAGTGAGCTGCTTCCAAGCGGGACACCCTAGGGACCAGCTCTGAAAATATCCAGGACATTATTCACCGCCGTATCAGGAAAGAGTCAGCACACTTCGAGCGTTCCTGTGAGCAAGCTCCAAGCGGGACACCCTCGGGACCAGCTCTGAAAATATTTCCAGGACATTACTCCCCGCTGTATCAGGAAAGAGTCAGGACACTTCGAGCGATCCTGTGAGAAAGCTTCATTTTTAGATATCGCGAGAGCCGAAACTAACACCCGAGCGGGCTGCGAAAGATCCTTACTTCGCTTTTCTTGCACCTCTTTTTTGGCCTCTTTGCAATTCTTAAATGGAGATCTCTCTTAGGCTACGGTCCGATACATTTTTCAAGCACACCACAGTAATCAACAGTCATTGAAAACTGCACAAAAACTGGTGATCACCGGTCATAATGCTGATGTATCTTGGTTTAAATAAATTGCAAATATACCTGAACGCTTCTTCTTGATGTGTGCGCAGCTTTTTGTGAGCCTCCATACTCTTCGGACACACGGGATGCGTTCCAACAAGAAGCAACTCCAGAGAATTTCGTTTGTGCGTCATGGAGATGGTGAGACCACTGGAGGAGGCCTTAGATCTACCACGTGACTGTTCCTGAGTTAGTAGCTCCTCCAACTGGTTCATAAATAGTTTGACGCCTGGAAAGGGCGCACTTGACTTGGAAGGAGAGGACGAAGTGTCTAAAATAAGAAGACATGGCTTACTTTTGCAATTAATGAAGGCCTTAATTATCACGTGTAACCAACATCACGATGATCGTCTTTAAACGAGAGAAACATTAAGGCTGCGTGCAAACGGACCCAACAACTCCCAACACTGTTGCGCCAACAATGTTGGGAGTTTTTGTATGCGTATTGGCAGTGGTGTGCAAACGGATGCAACAACTCCCAACATTGTTGCGCCAACAATGTTGGGAGTTGTTGCGTGCGTGTTGGCAGTGGTGTGCAAACGGATGCAACAACTCCCAACAATGTTGGGACCTGCAGTGCATCGTGGGAAGGATACAACCCATAAGTCTTTGTAAACCATGCGTAATGCGCGCACGTGGCCCCAACAATGTTGGAAGAGCTGTGCAAACGGATCCAACATTGTTGCGCTGCGCTTCGGCGATCATGGAACAAAAGAAATGTTGGGAGTTGTTGGCTGAAAAGTCTGACCGGTTTCAAACTTTGCGCAACAACATCCAACAACATGCAACAGGGTGTGCAAACGGACGCAACATGTAACATCCAACAATGTTGGGAGTTGTTGGCCAACAATGTTGCGTCCGTTTGCACGGGGCTTAAGATTCGAAGGAAAACAAAATGCTCAGCTTGAGCCTCATTAGAGTTAGACTTTGAATTATTTGCCATCTTTTTAAAAGGCTAAAACTGACGTGTCTTCGCATCAGTTGAATCCAAAAAATAATGGTCAATTTTTGTTATTTAGGGCCATGCTTAGGCAATGAAACTGTTTTCCGCCATCTGTTGCTACGGATTGCAAGGATGGACATGGATTGAAACTTGAAAAAAATGGGCCAATTTATTTGTCGTTTTGAAGCTTTCCCTGCAAAAATCATCTTACCTTCGGTGAGCCGACTTTTAGCCATCTCCAGCAAGGTCTTACATACCGACCAAGAAACTTCGGCAGTACTGGCCATATCGATACACAGCATCGCGGGAACCATTTGTGGATTTAAATACTTGACCAGTGTTGAATTACCACTCGTCAAGTCCTCAGGGTTAAGGCTAGGATTCACGACAGCTGCTAATGACGGCGTGGTCAATAAATCGTCGATGAGTTTAGAAATTTGTGACGTATAAGAACCAGAGGCTGCTGCCATGGCAACAGCTCCCAGAGCTCCCATAGGTTTGCGAGATCTACTTAGCCCTTGAGACGCCATGATTCGTCTCCCTTTGGGTTGCAAACTCTCCAGATGCTTTACGCTTTTGCTGTACTTCTCTGCAAACAATGCAGCTTGTGCGCTGGGTTCCTGCGCCATGTTGAACATTTTAATGACCTGATGAGCACGCTCAAAGTTGTCCTTTCTCATGCACATGTAGATGAGGGTGTCTGGGGAAGAGAGCATGCGCGCAATAACACTGTCATCCTTGGTCAACAAGTTAGAAATTTCCGTGGCTGAGGTTCTTGAGGTCAGACGTCGTCTTTTCGTTCGTCTTTTCCTGACTCTTTCTTTGATTTCTTCTGGTTCTGAAAAAAAGAACATGTGCTTAATTTGATGCAGCCACAACAATGATACGTTAAAGTGGCATTTATAGTCCAGCACACGGCGCAACATTGCCTAAAAAAAAATGTGTTATTCGAGCTGCACCTCAAACGTGGGTAAAAGCACAAAAAAAACCGACGTTAAGAGCTTCAGGCGAAAACATGCAAATTCATTAGCAAAGTGCTTCAACACAACATGAAAACGACAATTGCGCGCGTCGGAGATGCTATAAAGCCAGCTTGGCAGCCGTCGAAAGGGAATATCAAGAATCCGACAGCAAGGAACCGATTTTCCCCATTCTCTCCTCATGCACAACATTTCGAACGTCAACCAAGAAGGTTATAGATTCTACTGCTGCTCAATGTGTGCAAGAATTTTTGGGGTGGACACTTGATTAAGATTTTACCTGTAGTAACAGTGTCCTGGCTGAGATGAGAGCTTGATTCACCGGAATTCTCCTTTAAGGCTGCACCTTTCCTTCTTGACTTTAATTTTCCTTTACAAACAACAAAAAATTCAGTTCAGAGAGCTTCTCTCCTAAGAGGGCCAAAATTAAATTAGAAACTACTGATGAAGAGCTTTTATTTGAATATTCACAATTTAAGATTAACTCCTCAGACATAAAAGTTAGAACCTATCAATCACCGAGATATGACATAGGCTTGTTAATGGAAGACATTCTACATGTGTTGTTTGATGAATGAATGAATGAATAAATTAATATCCATTATTTAAACACGATAATTATAAAGCACTTAAGATATTGAGGGGTCGTGTATACTAGTCTATGATAAAACAAAAAAATATATAAAACATTCTTATCTAACGAACACTTTAAATTTAAAAAGAGATAGGAGGAGAAGCTATTACTATAAATTCTCGTAAATGAAATCCAAAGCGATCACCTTGCCAGCGCATTTGTTTGCTGATCATGCGCATTACGTCAAAAACAAAACATCAGCGCATTTGAGAAAAAAACAAAAACGTGGCGGTCGAAGGCGGGACCATTTAAAACCAACCTCCTTATCAGTGTGACCATTCAAATGAAACCTCTCTAGCAAGTTTTTTTTCACATCAAGGTACAATCATATTGCACTGTCTAAACAGGTTCTTACTTTTGAGTCTATGGATGAAAGTCTAAGATGTGACCAGTCAAAAGAAAACTCTTCAGCAATAATCTCACATGGTACCATTTTTTTCCCTCAGAAATTTGGAAATTTTCATAAAAATCGTTGCACTGTTTACAGCGATCAAAGCGTTTTATCTCTCAGTTCTCACCGCTAGCGCCTTCTGTCAAAGTGTCATCCGAGTCTTCATCTTGAGCTGCTACTGCTTTCCAGTTCTCATCCGAGCTCGCTATGCGCTGCAGTTTCCTGTTCATCCTTTTCTTGGAACTCCTAATTATCTGTCGATTGGTTCCGTTGTCCCAGGACACTAGCTGGAATCTCCATTGTGCTTCATTGATGAACTGACCGAGTCGGGAGATGCGCTGTTCCATTGAGCTATGGCGAACAGACGTTTGAAGCCATTCTTCGCTCTCGGAGCTTTGTTCCGATCTTCCTACATAGAAACAAAACAGAGGAATTCAGTAACAAAGTTTCCAACAACCATTTAACATATAGCGGCACCCACACTGACGTCATTAACCTCGTTCTCAGGGGTTCTCTCCTACCTGTCCCTCTCTCCTCCGTACGGACGGGTAAGGGAGAACATTGGGAACGAGGTTGTGACGTTACTTATTGATATAAATGACTCAACCAGAAGCGCACTTTTAAAGCGCACTCCAGTTGGTTCTCGAAACAAAAGATTCTTCGTTTCATTCGTTACACATTTGAATAACAACAGTGAGTATCGCTATACGTAAGAATACGGGAGACTATCAGGGGCATCTCTGTACATTTTGACTGAAACTTTAACTCATCGACAATTGAAAAGCTTAGGAGCTGGTGGAAACACCCAAGGAATGAATCAATAGTAACGGGTCAGAAAATTGACCCCAAAAATCTTTACTTGTTAATCAAATCAGTCACAAGTAATCAAAAGACCGGAAAATGAATTAAGGGGTTAAAAATTTGCCCAAAATTGTGACTGATCCTCATTTAAAGTCAACACCTTTTCTCCGGAAACCGGGCCGGGTGTTGCGTAATGTACATATAAGGGTGAGGCGGTTTCGAACTACACGGTCCAGGAGACGTACCTTTCTTGAGTTCAGCAAACTTTGCAGCATTTAGTTCCATCAAGCATTCCTTAATTGTCTTCAACACATCGGGAACAACACCATCATCAATCACAAACTCGCATTTTAAATCATTTTCATCAGAAACAGCCGTTCGTGACGATCCTTTACTGGAGAGAACAGTATCATTCTCCGAATGTGTTGTTTTAACAGTATCATCTCGAGAAACGGGAGACTCGGCAGCTTTATTATCTCCTGTCGCATCCTTTAACTTTTTAAACAAAATTGAATCTGACTCCGATCTCTTATGTGTAAACAGCTGGCGACGAGACGAGGAATCAACACCAGAAGGGGTGGAAGTTTCTTTTTGTTTGTGCTGAGACTCAGAGGTAGTTGGAAGGGATACTGGGCTCGTTAATTTCTCTTGGTCTTTAGTGGGACTGAACGACCCATGGACGTCAACGGATAGTTCGACAGAGCTCGCAAGACTCTCCCAACTCGCTGTGCGATTGCTGGTTGATAAACTCCGCGTTTCTTCATCCACTGTATCTAAATCATCGCTCTCATTTTTCTGAGTTCTACCTTCATACAAGTCTTCAAAAGTACCAAATAGGAGACTAAAGATATTCTCAAGAATCTCCACTCGGTAAGTCAAAGGATACACTTGGGCTAAGTGAGCCTTTCCAGCTTCTAGCTTGTTCTCAACTTGTGTAAGATACGTCTTCTCCTCAACCCCTAATTCAGCATCACCACTTGTGACTGATGTTGAACTCTGCAAGCTCTTATCAAGCGCTTTTCCGTAGAAATCGTCTGCTGAAGACGCAACAGCCTCCATGAAATTCTTTAGTGCACAATAGCTATGGTAGAGAAAGATATCCCTTTGAACTTCAGGATGAATTTCGGAATTTTCTCTCTTCTCACCAAGTCTTTTCGGAAGACCATCACCTCCATCTTGCTTTTTTCCAAAAGTTTCTTGCTCTTCGTCTTGCAATTCTTTGCCTGGCTCCAAAGGAGTAAATACAGGTCTCTTTCTTAAAAGTTCAAAGACTTCTTTCTCGGGAAGATACGCTAGGCTGACAGACTTGTGCAGGACATGTAATACAGAGTGCGACTCAAGGCCTTGGAACATTTCTGAAGCTTGTTGGTGACGAGTTGATCCCGATTCAGATGACGCTAACAAAGGACTGAAAAGGAGAGACAGAAATGATGATATTGTTATACTAATACTCTCTTTGATGGAAATGTGATGATGAATTTTACTTCTGGTGAATACATGAGAAAAATGTTCGTCAGTCCAAGGCTGTGCTCTAACGGCGCCCGGTCGCCTGAGGAGACTAACATTTAGCTTCGGGCGAATGAAAAAAAAATTCCCGGTCGCCTGGCCGGACACTCTTGCTTCTAGTGCAGTGTTCAGTTAAGTGGGCAGAAAAATTAAACATAACAGTGTTGGCTTGTTGAATCAGGCTTTAGTAAACCCTACAGAAAATGTTTTTAGAAATATTGAACGAAAGAAACGGGCGCGCGTCGATGTTCGAAGGTCGATCTGCATGACTTCATATGTAACATAATACATCAATTTGAACGTGACAAGCGGCACGGATCGATTTGTACTGCTTCTTAAAATAGTTTAAATTTTTTTTTTCTTTCAGATAGAATGGTTTGTTAGGTACAGTTTTTAGGAGAAACTGTTAATACTTTTCTGGCAGACGTAGAGCGCGGCTGGCGACGAGGCCGAGTGGTTTGAGCGCCGGACTTGCAATTCGGAGGCCCCGAGTTCAAGTCCCGCTCTGACCGCTAGCTGGATTTGTTCACGGTAGTCCCGAGTTCAAATCCTCGACCATGCTTGTAAATAGCCAGCTGGTTTGCCTCCGGCCAGTTGGGATTCTTAACCCTGTTAAGTTCAATTTGAATTATTTGTTTCAGGAATTTGCTCGGCCCCACTAGCATAAGTGCTATAAATACTGCCGAGGGTAAATAACGGAATTATTATTATTATTATTATTATTATTATTTATTTTTGCATAAAACGAAAGTTGCTGTATTGACCAGTATGCAAATTTAATACTTTTGCGGTTTTTGGCTGTTGTGTAGGGTAGTTTCGAAAACGAAGCCCTCGAAAACGAAGACCGAAGCACGAAGCACCCAAAACTCGAAAACGAAGGACCCGAATCTCGAAAACAAAGCACCCAAGACTCAAAAACGAAGCACTCAAAACTCGAAACCACTGTAGGGTGAAGAACTACAACTTTAACAAGCCAACCAGGTGGAGGCAACGCATGCGTCCGCACCTTCAAAGGTCCATAAATCCATCCCAGGGTTTTATTTTAAGCCTGCCAACTGTTTATTCTGAACCTGATTCTGAACGTTTCTAGATAGGAAGTACTGTACAGTCTTGCGATACCTGACACATCTTATTTTAATATATATTTTTTCGGTAGACATACATGTTCATGACGACATATTGGTTATCTATGACACCGCGTGATACACAGATCAGATCCACGCAGAATTTGTTCTCGGGCAATAGCCCGGGAACCAAAAAAGCGCTTCCTCTTCCGTCTTTTTCGAAAGTTGCGCGCCATTGCAATTCGAATCGCTTGGTCACGGGCTGAAATATCCGGGTAAAATTTCACAGTGAAAACAGATGATAAACTGACTTTTTCAGCACTCAGCTGAACGTAGCTCAGTTCACCTCTGATGAAGGTTATTTTTGTGTGCTACTGATAAAGAAGGCTTCTCCACTGGTAAACGATGCCTTTTAGTGTCGGTTTACTGATGGGGTCGGCGAGAAGGAGAGGAACTCCACCAAAATCAGCCAGTTAAACTTACAAGGTTTATTCTACTTACATGCAAGGCGGTTCTACATTCTTCTTGATGTTCTTCTCTTTCTCTATCTATAAGTGCTTAACGAACCTATTCCTTAGCAGCTGGCTATTTATTTGCTTGCATGGCTAATATGTTTACCTAAGCTTCCTACTCTTAAAAGCTAGTGTCAACATAACTAGAAGCTAATGCGTTTCCTAAGTTAAATTACTACTGTGTCCGTTTCATTAAATGTGTTCCGAGGGACCACAGGTGGCCCAAACTCACTTTACGAGGGAAGCAGGTGGGTGGTGTTTTTGGCTTTATTGCGTAACCACTGTTACTCCTTTCTTAGAACGAACGTTCTATGAAAGGAGTAACAGCGGTTACGCAATTAAGCCTAAAAAATCAGTAAAACGACAAACAGACACCGAAACGCAGTGGAATACATTTCAGGTAAGTCTTTTGTATTCATTTCATTTAAGAAAAAGTAAGGTTTAGCGTTATTTAGCGTTCGCAGATCTCAGTAATATATTTCTCATACAAAGTCTCTTATATTTTCAACGGTCGCCTGTAACGCGACACCGGCGCGTCACCTATGTTATGTAAATTACATTACACCCTTCCCTCGTAAAGTGAGTTTGGGCCGCCTGTGGAGGGACATCATGTTTGGAGACAAGATGTCTCACTCTTAAAAAGCACTATGTTAATATTTACGTTTCTGCATGAGAAAACTTATTAGTAAATTGGTTTTACATCATGTTGCATTTTTAAAGGTAAACACTTAGAATGTTCTAGAACCTTAAAGGCCTATTGAACGGATATTTATCGAACTTTTATTAACTTTCCATATATCTTTAAAATCGGGGAGATTAGTCCTGTGACACAGATGTAACGTTTACCTAGTTTTGTAAAGAAAAACCTAGAACGAATGTTCAGCTATAGTAATTTGGCCTAGTGAAAACGGCAGCCATTGTAATACACTTTGATCACGTCCAAAACAGGAAATCGTCACTTTTTAAAATTTATTCAGGGTGCGGAAATGTATTTGCAACACCTCGCAGTTCTACTTGAATAGTTTTGAACTGCATTCTATTCGTTATCGCACTTGGTTTCTGCTGTATTACCACTGGCGACTTGACAAGGGACTGTCTCGTGTTTTTAAAGGGCAGACAGGTTTCGAGATTTGGGTGCCTCGTTTTCGAGTTTTGGGTGCTTCGTTTTTGAGATCTGGGTGCTTCGTTTTCGAGATTTGGGTGCTTCGTTTTCGAGATCTGGGTGCTTCGTGCTACCGTATAGGGTCTGCTTAAAACATAACTTAAGATTGTTTCTTCCCTTTACATAAGGTAACGAAATATCAAAAGAAAAGATACGATCGTTCTGATCGTTTTTACTGTTGTTTTAGAAACAGGGCAGTTCCACGAACGCGTTGTCTTGGAATTTTACGTACAGTGAAAACTAAATTCGCACGCATGCATATGCTAAATTTAGTGGCCAAAAAAAAAAAATTAAAAACAAGGAAAGAAGAGCTGGTTTACGCTTCGACCGTATCCACGAAAAGCTCAATTATCCTAAAAGATTCACTGATAATACAGAAAAGAAAATTAAAGATGACTTATTTTTTATCAAAACAATAGGTTTGGGGCTGCGGTTTCACTGTTTCGCAGAATTTTTCACGGGAATTGAGTTCGATCTGCCGTGTAAACTCCGTCACTTTATATTTCGTGCCGCATTGATTCACCTTTCGAAAATTTATTTTCAAGTTTAATATTACTGGCAAAAAAGCACAGTTTTCCTATGTTTGACCCAAACATCTTAATAAAGTTTACGTAAACCCGAAATTTTTATTCGGGCGACCAGCTTTGAGGTCTGGGCGCCTTAGTTAAAATGCAAGGGAGCCCAAAGGGCTCCCTGAATTTTCCTTAGAGCACAGCCTTGTCAGTCAGTGACTCCGGCGGTTCAGAAGAAAACATCCGAGTACTCCCAAGACGAGTTTTTGAAAAGCGAAGCTGGGCATGCAATTTCCTGCCAATAAAAATGTTGTACACCCCCCTCCTCCTCCTCACACACGCAAGTGTCTGGACATATGGGCCAATAACCATGTTACAACCATACATTTTCTCCTCGACAATTTTCTTTGAGTATGAGGCTCCATTACAAGGCAAAACGGAGTTCTCTTTAACTACTAAATCCCAGTCCTCACTCCTAAATATTACTTCCATCTTAGTGGTTTCTAGACTTTCTAAAAGTCTTGTATTTTCCTGGTTGTTTATGCCATTTTAAAGGACTTTTCATACCTGTTTGACGCAAAATTCACTGGTCGAAAATTCTACCGGTGAAGTCATGACAATTGAGCAATAGGACAGTGAGCGATATTTCACGCCGCTCCCGACACAGCATATGTCAATCATTTTTTCCCGCGTAAATTTATAATATCATTCAAATCCATTCAGGCGAAACAAGCCGACCTAGAGACTTCGGCGCTCGCTCGGTCACAGCGCGACCTTGTGCATTGAAGCTCGCTTCGATCACTTTTTTCATGAGAGGTCAACTTGTAGCAAGTCTATGTGGATTCCAGTGCTCCCTCCTACTTATTCACTTCTGCTACAATCTGACTGATACCTGTTTACACTGCTACAAAGAGTGGCACAAAATCTATCCCATTTGTGACGCTCCACTTTGGAGATCGACGCGGCACAGCTTCCATCTGTTACAGAAATCGCGCCGAAATTACCGTTCTCATGTGCGAACAGAAGCCGTATTCCGGGTATGGTTTTCATACCGTCGCAAAAGCTCTCTGATATAACCCTTTAAGTCCCGATAGTGACCAAGATCAATTTTCTCCGAACAATATCCATATGTTACCAAGAGAAATAGTTATGAGAGTTGATAAAATGATCACCTAAGAGAAAATGCTTTGATCTTCTACCAAATTCTCTTAACTTATTCCTTAAGGAAATGTATAAAGACAAGTTTGGAGAATTTGTATGTAGATATTGGGGCTTAAAGGGATAATCTAAACATAGCCTTACCGTGCCTTTTCAGTACACCACTGAACAAGTTGAACTTGATAAGCTAGTTTTTGGCAAGCCTGGTACAGTAAAGGATGAGCTGCCCTTTCCTATAAACACACAAAAAAAACAACAAAATTTACAATAAATTTTCTTTAAAGAACTAAGTAGCAACTGACTAGAATTTTAAGCTGTGTTCTTGTTTGGCTCAAAACCGATCTTGAAAAAGACAAAAAATAATACTAATTAAAGCTTACAGAAGGATTCCATAAAGCCTCAAGTAGATTCCTGGCATTTTCACAGCTGTAGCAGTAAGGCCAGCCCAAGAGAAGAACCAGTGGCTTAAGCCTGGAAAATTCCACTGGTGAAAGCAATTGTGTGAGCTGTTCAAAGTCACCTTCCTTAACAAATACAAGGGCTGTTTCCTGAGAATCAAACACAGTCATTTAGATATACTATATTTAGCAGACCGATGCAGGTCTAGGCCTTGCTGAAGGTTTGTGAAGGTTAAATAGAATGAGGCACCTACAAGTATGGGTTTTCTCCCTGGATGGGTCAGCCAATCCATTGGAGTGTTATCCCAAAGGATTTGGATGCCAGTCTAATAGGCATTCTCCCTTCCCCCAAAAAAACAGGTTTACATTACAAGCTTAAACCCCTAGGATGGAATAGGATGGGATGGGATGGGATGGGATGGGATGAGATGGGATGGAATGAAATGGGATGGGATTGAATGGGATAGGATAACAGTCCACCAAAAGGGTATCTCTCTTTCCACAGGGTAGACAATCAAAAGTGTGTCTCTTCTCCCGCAGAATGGGATAGCCATTCATAATGGGTTGTTCCCTGAAAAATCAGTAACACACTATACTCTGCTTGTCTTTTCTTCCACACGGTGTGCTTTAACTATGGGGGCATACCCTATGATAGAAGTCTGTCTTAGAGCATTTGCCCTCTAATGGAAAAGGATAAGAGTTCAACGGAGGGTCATCCCTATAATGTAGAAAATGTAAAGAAGTTATGTGCTTTAGAGAATCACTTTAAGTTGGAAAGCAACAGGAGCAATAAGTATTATTGAGAGTTATGGGGAAATGACTGTCCTAAAATTTTTAAAGTGGTTTCCTTAGATGTGGTCAAATTAAAATTAGTCCCCTGCTGTCTATCAAAAGAAATATGTCCCTTTCTATCGTCAAAGGCTATTCATCTTTCTAGAGAATGAGATGCAAGTTCACTACGGGCTTATACGTATCTTCATAACTTCAACAGATTGAGAAGGTACTCCACGAAAGAGCAATAATTATACAGTCACTTTTAAAACAATTATCGCGATAACATTTAGTCTCACCACTACATTTTCCAAAACATGGTATCCTTCCAGTGCGTGAAAGTACAGGTACTGCCAAGCATCTTTCCTGTTCTTCATAAAGGACTGAGCATAACATAAAAAACACACCAGAGAAATGCTCTGTTGCTTGAATCCTTGCATGGCAAACCTGGACAGATGGACTTCAGGAAGGCCCTCAACTGAGAATCTTATTTGATTTTCAATTCTACAGAACTTTTCAATCAAATAAGTTGATGGCTGGCTGAGGAGACATGAGTACAAGGTTCCCTTGTCAAGACAACTGTGATCACTGAATGTGTGGTTTATCAGATTCCGGAACAGTTCATCGAGTTGTGTAGACAAGCTGACCATTTCTGAGCTGGGGTTCATGTATGAAAGCATTTGATAAATAAATTTACACTGTTTTGATTTCGAATCTTGCGTGCTTTCTTCTCTATCATATGAGGCAAACTCCACATCATCACCATCCAGCAACTTTAACTGCTCCTTAATGAGATCTAAATAGAGCTGCTGTAACAACTGATTGTTCTTCAAAAAACCTTTTCCTTTGGAGGTAAGGTCATTGATCACTGCTTGACCAAACTGTGGATTATCACAGAGAAGTTGTTTCAAGTAGGAAAGTGTGGAGGAAGGAAGATCCGATACTCCAGAAGCAAACAGATCAGGGTCTCTGTATACAATCTGACTGTGGTAATCATCTATATCCTGTAGTTAAAGGATTAAGAATAAAAATGTAGTCTCAGCATCTTATTAACTCTGACTTTCAGTACCTTCTATAGATTTTTCTGGATCAATCCAGCTTTTCCCAAATTTTTAGCATGGACATCAGTCTTCAACATCACGGTTAACATAGAATGTAAACCATTTTTGGTAATCCATAAATAGAATAAATGATTTTTCATGGTACTAGGAACATACATGTGTTAAGCCACTGTATGTAACTATACCGTAGCAGTAAGAGCAAGTCACCAGTACATGTGACTCCTGATTTGGTACTAAATTTCCCCTTTGATTAAAAAGCAAACACAAGTAAAATTGGAAGGAGAATATAGCAGTTTAACCCTTTAACCAAGAGTGACCAACATCAATTTTCTCCTGACAACATCGGAAGATCATCAAGAGTAAAGGTTATGAGCATTACTAAATTGATTACCAAAGGGAGAAATCTTTGATCTTAAACCAAATTCTCTCAACTATTTGTAAAAGAAATGTATGGAGATCAGTCCAGAGAATTCTTATGTGGATCCTGGGGATTACAGGGTTAACTCTCTGTACCTCACCTGAATCACATTCTGGGGAGCATTCTGACAAGCAAGATAAAGTAGAAGGCCAAATTCTACTTTTTTCACAACTTGTTCTGGAATTTGATCCTGTAAAAAGTCAAAATAGTCAAACCTCATCTTACAGACACCTTCAGTTTACTCGGTACATCGTTGTATAAGAACAGAAAAGAATGTCATTAAATAATTTACTCACCTCCTCATCAACAAACAAATCCAAATACTCCACTAAACATAGCCATGATAAATGAAAAGGAGAAGGAACAGACTTGGAGCCACAACTGCAATTAATAATTCACAGCATTGTACATCAAAATAAACATTTCTTTTTTTCAAAACTGACTCTCGTCCTATGAGAATTTTATTATACATGGCAGGCAGTTGACAGGCTAGTAGTGAGATATAGTGGTGAGGGTGGGGGTTGAGGCAGCAGCTCTGAATCACTAGTCCCACGAATTACCACACAGCCACTTGTCCTTACCTACCATGCAAGTCTTCAACCCAAGGATCGGGTTGGGTAGGGCCATTCAATTTTAGCATCCCTGTTATTGGTCAAAATTAAATTCAGGTTATTCTTTTTTTACCCTAGGTTGATTCTCAGTTTCCTTTGTCTCCTAGCCCTAATTCATGAATTATTTGGGCTATAAGACAAAGGAAATCAACCTAGGATAAAAAAACAATTTTAACCTGAATTTAATTTTGACCTGTAACATACCCAACCCCTTTCACACCCCCATTGACTCATTGATTGAGGTACTTTGACATGTCCCCCCTTAAGAAAAAAGAACAAAAGGGCCCACTGAAAATGCTTTTTCTCAGAAAAATGCAAAAGTGTTCTTAAGGCAATCATGCATAGATGATCTGCAGTGGTAACTGGACAATTTGTCCTCCAGACAACTCGCCAGACTTTTATTCAGCTATTAGCCCCCAATCTTCAGACGGTAAGTGTTGGACTCTTATGGTATATTACATTGCGATGTATACTTGTCTTAAGGGGCGGGGGAATTGTCTCACATTTTTATTCCCTGTAGCACTTGTGTCCAATAATCTTTGCTGCTCCATTTATCAGAAATCTTGTCTTCAGTGTTCCAACTTTCATAAATTAAATTTTGCCATATACCTTCTCACAAAATCTCGACAAATGGGAGAGGGAGGGTGGGATATCAGATGGAATGACTCAGGGACGGAACAAGGGTGTATGGGTTTCAAATAATAATGTAGCTTGTCGTGTGTACATGTAAAATTAGTATAGGTCATAGCATGATTTGTAGTGACATTTGGCATAAATGCCACGAGTGATATTTCAAAATTGTTATACATAATTTCACGAGCAGTTAGGCGAGTGAAATTTGAGACAATTTTGAAACATTACGCATGGTATTTATGCCAAATATCATGTACAAATCATGCTATTATTTGTTTATACTACTACCCGCAAAAGGTCTGTAATTTTGACATGTAGGTATTTCAAATTAAGCTGAAATACCACTGCTCTAAGCCAATCAGATTGCAGAAATTTCTCATGTAGTAGTATAAAGCCGGTTACCTTGCATGATGCGGCTGATCAATAACCGCTCTCAAAATCTCTTTTAACGGCTTTTTTAGCTGGTTCCTCTTCTCGAATAAGCCCCGCAGACAGACTCGCGTCAATTCCCACTGACCAAGACTCAAATGGTTACAGAATGACGTAAATAGTTGTTCCAAAGATACTTCCTCTTCGCGATCAAACGGGTGGGTAACTAAGGCCTGGTCATTCATCACGGCTACTGGGCTTCACACAGATGATTTACAATGTCGCGCCACTTAAACGTGATGCAAAAAAAGAGATAGATGAGAGCAGGCATGTCCGCCATGTTGCTGTGATTTGTGTATCATTTGACTCGCACGTGACTGGGAACTAGTTTTAGTATCATTTGCCTTTATGTAAGCTGCATTCTTACGTACCCAATACTAGAGTTAAGACGAAACCGAAATGGAGCTTGCAGCTCGATGAGATCTGACTTTGCTTAACTTCTACTAGAGGTGAGAAAATTAGTATGATTGGCAGCCGATCTATTTTATTTTTGCAGAAAGTAGCAAGCAAATCAAAATGTGCACATCCAGTGGCATAGTTTTATCTTTCATTTCTTGAAACTTCGTTTAAAGAATCCCGCAGTGCAGGGGGCGTATCAACCGGATCTAAATACCAACGCTATTGAAGATACCTAGACTATTAAGGATGCCTAATTGCATGCCAAAGGCTTTCAGGGCTGACTTCATGCAATACAGTCTTCAAGCTTGCAGGTTGTCTATACTGGTAACATACCTGAGGCTGATAGAGGGGGCAATTAAGGGGATAGGGGTTGGGACCGGAGGGGGGGGTCTCCCATATGAAAGTGACGGGTATGCTGGTCGGAAAATTCAAATTAAACCCTCAAGGGAGACCAATGTGGGTGTGGCTCAAGCTTAAACTAAAGGAGATTTCTGTGTGTCATCAGTCACAGGAAAAAATAACGGATTCCCATTTTTGAATATTTTAGGGTATTTAAAGAATACCCACAAAAATCCCAAATTTGGAAGAGTGAGACAAGTCCCAATCAGGGAACTTGGTTGGGAATTCCCTGGTTGGGACTTGTCTCACTTTGCCAAATTTGGGATTTTTATGGGTATTCTTTAAATACCCTAAAATATCCAAAAATGGGAATCCGTTATTTTTTCCTGTGAGTGTCAGGGCTTTTTTTATGTACAGTACTAGCTAAGCGATACCTGAATACCTGACAAGCATCCCCGTCACTTTTATGTGGGAGTTCCCCCCCTGGGGGTTGGGATTAATAGGGTAGGTAGGGTATTGACTTCATTCTATCCGCCTTCCCTGCACCTCTAAGCTAAATATGAGGTACTCCTAGATCTACAGGTGAGGTACCCCAATGTGTGAGGTAGTGTATACCAACACCCTGTTACTAGCTTCAAAAGGTGTCTGCTTTAAAAAAAAAAATTTTAAAGTAAATGATCTGAAGTTCAAGGTGAATACTTGCTCAGCCACGATGCCTCCACAGCAAGTGCATGTATATTTTTATCGGTAAAGCACTCACCTCAGAAGGGTGCAACAAAATTGTCCTCCGATAGTCCAGGATGCCTATTGATTAGTAGGCCTGCTTGATTGCTTTAGGCAAATTATTTTCTAAATTTTCATCTTACCCTGATCAATCTCTAACCCCGACAGTCAAAAATACTTTCAAATTTCCTGCAAGGTAAATTATTGCCCGATAAAAGGGAATCCAAGCCAGTTTTGAATCCATATTCCAGGTACTGGATTCCAGTATTTATCAGTGGAACTTGGTTTCTGGCCATGGATTCCAATTGTTAGTGGGATTCCAGATTCCTTGAGCTGTATATTTCTGGATTCCAATACTCAGGATTCTGGATTCCATAAGCAAAATATCCTGGGATTACAGAATCCAGAAGCAAAAATTTCCCGGATTCCCTTGCGTGGGGTAAAAAATTAAATGAGTTGAACACTGTGAAGTAGGAAGCTACAGTGTAGTATTAATTAATGAATTATAGTAATTTTGTGTTTCTCTTATCAGAAGTAATAGAAACAGGTCATATTTAAGAAAAACCTGGAAATGATTGTGATCTGAAGTAAAAGGTAGAGGGAACGAGAGAGTGTTTTCAATAACACAGTGCTTGTGCAGTGTCGCATGTGCTTATATCTGCACAGTTATAAATGGAAGACCCAGTCAGCTTGCGACAGAGTCATCAGCAATCTACAACTTCATGGAGAAAAAATCCTCACAGACTGCTGACTGTGGAAGTTGTCATATTTCTCTACATCACTGGTATATTACTAGAAATACCAGTCATTCAACAGTATCTATATTATAAAGCCAGACAAGAACTGAAAATAAATGAGACAGAGGGAAATGATACTGTCTGCAATCCATATTACAAGAACAGCTCAGAATACAGGTAAATACTGTCATTTTTTCAGAATGATTTGATTGTACAGTCGAACACCGCTTTACAGACACCTGCTTAATATGGACACCACACTATTATGGACAGTTTGATTGGTCCCTGAAGAAAGCCCTTTCAACCTGCTTAATTATGGACATCTGTTAATGCAGACAACTGACACTTATTTCTTACCCAATCAAGAGATTCTCATAGAAAGCCAACCTTGCTAATGCATACACTTCATTATCAACTGTGTACTGTAACAGACCTTTTCTGTTTGAACGTGAAAAGCGTTCAATCGATGCTCCCAACACTGCAGTGCACCAGATAGGGTGATTTGTATACATCAATTTCAAACTAATTTTGGGATCAAATGATTCCTGCAGTGAACAGTTTTGATTAATAAGTAATATAATTTAATAGATGAGTGATTTTTGAGTGTTTCTGTTGTTGTTTTTTATGACCCCTTCATTGTCTAATGAGGCCCTGCCAGTTTCTTCAAAAGGGCATTGATAAATGAGCAGATCATCACGTCATCTTACTTTTAAATACAACTTGTCAACCACAGTATGAATTTTGTTGGGCTATTTTACAAGGAAGAACTGAGTGATTAAACAGATTACCAAAATTTAAATTCTTTTGCAGTACAGATGAAATGGTACAGAAGAGAGCTTCCCAGTACATTCTTTTAGTGAACATAGCTTTGACTGTTCCAGCCATGTTAACAGCCTGTTTTCTTGGCACTTGGTCTGACGAGAAAGGACGCAAAGGACCCATGATTGTAACATCTATTGGAAGTTCACTGGCTTCATTGACTTTTCTAATTGCCATTTATTGGAATCTTCCTATTTATGTTTTCATGATTGGTAAGTAATGTCTTGGTGCAAAATCTTCCCACACTGATCTTTCTCATTTACAATTTTTAATAAAGCCAAAAATCAATGTTGCTAAAATTGACTTTCATCACTGTCAAAATAAGAGAAAATTTTTACATAATTTTCTTTTTAATCAAACTTGCAATGTCAAATTGGTTTTATAAAAAGTGCCTTAACTACATAACAAGAAGTCGATCATAATTTCAAATCCTCCCCAGATCAATAATCTTGGTTTTAAAAAGGATCCATCTGGTTAGATCATGCTAGTCTTGTTCTAAGTCCATTCTTATGGTCCTAATCTCCTAGTATCCATTAATGGTAAAGGATCTTTAAAGACCCCCCCGCCTTATTCAATTAAAGAGTAAGGGGAATCCCCCTGAGGAAGAGGGAACTTTAAGTGGACCTGCGAAGAGATAGTGTACAGTGTAAGGTTGTTCAACCTGTCTGACCTGAGACAGACCATTGTATTTTGTCCATTGTTCTATAAAGCAAAGTTTGATAACATAAATCATACGTAGTCATAGGAATTTTAAGTTTTGTAATCTTTCCTTAGATTAATGGAAGGATCAGTCTAGTGTTTCAAACCCTCAGCAGCCCCCCTGTAAGGCGTATGTATAAACCCATCTCACTCTTCAGGGGAATCCCCCATTGTTGAACAGCAATCATGGATGAGTGGGGCAGGGATCTCACATGGACCTTTAATTTGGTTGGCATCTCTTTGTCCCAGAAAGCTGAAAATCAAAATCAAAATTATTACGCCCTTATTGTAATCCTATCAATGCATATCATTCCATCTTGCAGCAAGTAGCTTGGCAGGACTCGGTGGATATTACCCTACCATGGTCCTAGCCATCTTAGCATATGTGGCCGACACATCTCAGCCAGACTCCAGAGCAATGAGGCTTGGTATTCTAGAAGCCATTGCTTTTGTTTGCGGAACAGTGGTGTATTTTAGCAGTGGAGTATGGATCAAGAACTATGGCTATGAATCTGTGTATTTAGTAATACTGACAGTACATCTACTTAACCTTGTTTATGTGGTTATTTTCCTGCCTGAATCATTACCTCCAGAACTGAAAAAGAACTCTGCGGTCTTCTCTGTTAGTAGCGTCAAGAATATTGTACTGGTTTACTTCAAGAAGAGACTTGGACGTTGGGTTTTATTTGTTCTTTTGATTTGCACAGTTCTTGTGTTCTTAGCCTCATTTGTGATACAAACATTGTTAGTTCTGTATGGTAAAAGGGCTCCTCTTTGCTGGGAGTCATCTATTATTGGGTACTTTCTTGGAACATGGCTTTTCTCAAAGGCTATTGGAGCCGTGGTAGGAATCTCACTTTGTTCTCGATTAGGAATCAGCAATTTTGGTGCTATACAACTGGGAGTTTTCTTCCTTATGGGTAACTTGTTGATGATTGGACTTTCTAGAACCACATTGGAAATGTTTTTATGTAAGTTTGATTTGTTTAATCTTATGAGTTTGTCTTTCTTGTACCTAATAATTTTTCTTATTATTAAGTTTTTTTATTTTTATTCCATCATGGCTGGTGATCTTTTTTTTTTCATTTTTCAATATTTGTAAATAACTAGTTAAAATTAAAGTTAAAGCTTCTCTTGATAAATTGAAAACTGAATTAAAGTACATTGCATGGTCCCAACAAGGATTAAGTCAAAGAAAAAAATGGTGTATTTTTGTTCTAGTGGGTAAAGATTTCTTTTGTATAAAAAACAGTTGAGTATAAATGGATGATTAATTTATAATTGATTACTGTAACGTCTTTTGACATTGCAGCCAATGTCCTCGCATTCTTTACTGGAGTTCCACAGCCCTGTATCAGAGCTGAAATGTCCAGACTAGTGAACAAGGAAGAGCAAGGTATCAGGCTAAGTTAACTTCGACTAAAGTCTGCGATTTATTATTTGCTTTCTTGACTGACCATGCAGTTTTGGTTGAATTTCCTTAACGGGGACACCAACAGAATTGCTCATATAATTATTTTTATTAAAATTTGTGTGTTTATTGGTTCAGGCTGTTAGGTTTTTTGGAATGTAAGATTTGCCTTATTTGAGGACAGGGATTCAGGATTGCAAAGCAAAATTAGGATGAGACTCAGGATTGAACATATGCCCCAGGGATGTCAGTTAAGATTTCCGGGTAAATACAACAAGTAGGTGGGGAATCAGACAGCTAGGGATTTCTTTTGATTGTATTTTTCTTCTATTTTCCTTCGACAGTAGCTATGGGCCACATTTATAGTAGCCGGGGAAAACCCCGACCTCTGCCTCTTTATCACAGCCCTTCACATGCATGGGGTGCGGAATACTGAAAAAAATAATCATAACCTTTATGGAGGAAGCTTCCGTCACATGTGGTTTTCAGGGAGGTCCTCATATCAGGATATTGGGATTGGGTGAAAATTTGGGTCTGGATGAAATAGCTTGTTTTCAATCTAGGCCGAGTTCTTTGAAGAACACTACTGCTATGCTAGGTTAAGTTGCTATGACAACTCAATGTTCTTTTGGCAGATACGCCAGGATTAGTACATATAATAATTCAATTTTATAATTTGTTTAAATCTGAAAACTTTTTTACCATCTCTTTTTCAGGTGCCCTTTTCGCTATTCTTGCATCTCTAGAGAGTCTGTGTAACTTTAGCAGTCAGTTGATCTTCAACCCTTTGTACACATGGACTGTGACAGAACTAACTGGAGAATTTGTTGCTGGAATAACCTTCTTCATTAGTGCTGGTCTTCTGCTGATACCCGTGGTTCTTATTGGGTAGGTACAGTTATGTTGGAGTAAGGTCTAGGGCTTTCAATACGTATGGACAGCCAACGAAACAAGTCAGTTACTTTGCTCAAAGAAGTAGGCTACTTTTTCTAGAAAGAACTGAGAAGCAACTAGTTTGAATAACGTCGTAAATAAAAAAGGATCATAAAACTAATCTGAATGAACCGGTTTTATGCTATGCTTTAGAAAAATGGTGGAAATCGCATTTTAGGGCTTTGAAATTTCAAAATATTCTCTGGAAGCACACCCCCAGACCCCCTAGAAAATGGGGACTAACATTCCCTTGTTGATACAGTCAGATAGTGATACTCTTTTCAGACCTGCTGGCTACTTCAATTTTTATTGAAACCCCTGAAGGTCTGATAATATAGGTGAAGAGAATTTTGATCGTAATATCATATGTGATGAATTACTCCTTAATTTTGGCGCGGAATTTCAGCGATAATTTGTAATTTCACATGTGAAATTACAAAATTGCCATCATGGCAACTTTCTGTACGTCTCAGTGTCAAGATGGCGACTAAGTTTTAAAATGTCATAAATGAAGATGCCAGGGCGTAAAAAGACGCTTTAGAAAACCTGAAAACACGAAAGAGCATATCAAGAAGGATTGTAACAGGTATTTTGTCAAAAAATTCTGAACTTAAGCCAAATTTAAGTTCTAAACGTTCGAAAGAGTGGAGTTTTCGATTGATATGATCCGGGATAAACATGTCAAAAATCCACATGATATTAATAGGTAATCAAACGGCATACTTGTGAAATTAGGGAACAATTTCACTTGCATTTTGTCCAAATCCAAACAATTAGGACGCATGTAAAATTATTCCCTAATTTCACTCGTCACCATTTGATTACACATACTAATTTTATGTTCGATGTGGTCTGTTTTTTGGTCAGTGATTTTATTTTTTTAAATCAATTTTTAGGGTAGTCCAGTACCACAGACCTGGCAAACGAAAGGAATTTTCACCATTGGTGGACGATGAAAATCCTGTTTCATGACGGGTTCTTCTGTTAGGGAGTTAAAGGACAATCTTATTGTTAAGCAGTCAAAGCTACGTTGTAGTACCTACTTAAATCACAAAATAAAATTTGTATGGCACTAAAGTTATCACGAAAATACATTTTTATTTCACCAGCGGTTAAGTGTTGACCTGTCTGATGCTGTAACTAATAAAATATGACTAGCATGAAAACATGTACAATAAACAATCATGAAAATTACAGTCAATGTATTATGGCTTTCTATGAAATCTAATATTACAAAAAATTTAACTGCTTTTCACCAAATTTCATTTTATAGGCCTGTATATCTTTCCATCTTGACGTACACATTGATATTGATTACCAGTTTGCAAAATTATACTCTACATGAACCATCTATTTATGGACATGATTACTTATGTTCATTTTTGGCAAAACAAACAAGCAGTATGAATACAAAGAATAGTTAATTCAGTTTAGTCATCAACCTTGTTCTTCTATTAATGTACCATAAAGTTCCAGAAGTAACGACCCCTTAAAAGTAGGGAACTTCCGAAAGTAGTGATAAAATGTCACAGGCATTCACAAATCCCAAAAGTAGCAATCCCCCAGAAAATAATTACCCTCCGAAAGTAGAGACCTCAAAACTAATTTCCCTTTTTGCGAAAAAAATACAAAATACAAAATACAAAAGCAATGAGGGTTGTTACTTTCGGAACTTTACTGTACTCTGGGGTGCTTATCAGTTCGTATTGGCGAGTGGGTGGGGTTTATCCAGTGGAAGGCACTTATTAGAGAGCATGGGCTCTTACTCAAGGAAAGAGAGTGTACAGTGTCATCCTGCCCTGTGCACTTTCAATACAATTTTTAACACTGTTTCTTTTGCTAAGCCTTAACATACATCCTACTAAAGTTAGCCTTCAGCTGGAAAAGTGTATAATGGGCGGCCGATGCTACACAAAACTTGTTAACAGGCAAAAATCCAAACAAAAGGCAACCTTGGCATTCTTGTTTCCTTATAATTCATCTAAAGTACAATACATGTATGTTCACTTTCAGTTGTAGTAAATTATTTATAGTTTCATTTGCTCTCTGATGTATTTAATCCTTTGCGTCACCCACTCCATCGGCATTTATTGCAAACATGGCCTCTGCTTCTGGGAGGCACGGCGAATCATAGATCTTGCAGATTCTTGTTTCTCCTCTTCCTTTACGTAAGTACAACCTGCAAACAATACATTACAAATTAAGAGTCTTTTTGAATGATTTGTTGTTGTCTTTGATCATCTGGGAAATAAAAGCATGAACAGAATATATATGTAGAGTAGCACTGTAAATTCTGTTACAATTATTTTTGTAACTATAAAAATAATTCCTTCTTTATTTTATAAATATCATTATCCAATGTTTCTCCTTATTTCCATTTGTTTTTGTGCCATCAATATACAAGTTTGTATTTTTATCCTTTTGAAACCAAAAAAAGGCATTTTGCTTCCAAAACTTTGTCAAGACTATAATAGAACAAGTATGCTGTTTAGGGCTGTCATTACTAGCCGGCAGCTGGCTTTTTTAGCTGGCTACTTCAGTGAAATCAGCCGGCAACTCTAAGTTTGAAAATAAGTCAAATATAGGAGGATTTGTTAGATGAATGACCAACTACTTCCTTTTTAAATTTAATGACAGCCCTGAGGTGGCTGTGACAAATTCTCCATGGGAGGTATCAAATACTGTAATTAATGATCACAGGGTACCTTATACTGGTTGAAACTGTACGTGTACATCATACATGTGCAATATGCTTACCTTGTTGTAGAGGCATGAGCCATAATGTTGCCACCAATTGGCTTTTTAGGATCTGCTTGAAACATAGATGCTCCATCCACCTGAGCTACCACTTGGTTTGTTATAACTACAGCAACACCAAACTGACCAAAAAGTGAATTTTTAGTTTATGTTCTTTAGTCCATGAAATTTTTTTTGGATATTATGCGGGCGATTATTAAAGGCAACCTGCATGTTCTAGTTGGTCTAAGATCATGTAATGACCCACTGTCATAACTGTGCATGAGATGATTATACCCTGTAGCATAAACTGAACAAGCTGCATTGGAAATTATTTGACGATGGAAGAGGAAATGAATACAATGTACAGCTAACAGGTACATAATGTATTTTAGTAAGCATACATGCAGGTATTCACCCAAATCAGATTGCATTTAAGATTTAAGATTAACGTATTGTATTTTATCAGCCAAGTCTTTACCGCTTCTTACCTCATCTGCAAGTTTAAGAAGGGTCCTCAAAAACCGTGCAAGGTGCATCTGACGAGCTGAGAGTTCTCCTCTTCCTGAGTAGTCTGTGCGATATAATGCTGTTGCACTGTCCACTATCAAGAGAGCATATCTGACAAGATGGAACAATATCATATATATAGTGGTTAACACAGCCACTGCCAAAACCTGTTGGATAGGACTAGGTCAGATAATCCCCTGTAACTGTATCCCTAACTTGTCATTAATTTTAGTGAGTTACTGTGATTGATACAATTCAGGCTTTTTGTTGGCACCTGGTTTACACCATTTTTTTTTTTAAATTACATTACAATAATGCCAATAGTGTATTAAAACTTAATAATAACTATAATCTTACAAATAGTGACATTTTTATTCATATATACATGAGAAGACATTATAATTACGACTACATTTTAATTATTATATTTAAATATTACCCTTTTATTGATCTTGTACAAATGTATTATGATTTCACTAAATATATTGTATTATGAAATTATGCACTTAAATGCAATTTAGAAAGTCGGAACTCAACAATATTATAAAACAGTTATTATTACCTATCATTTAAAGCGCTTTTGGACCATTGGGAATTAGTGCTCTATAAATATTGTATTATTATTATTATTATTAAGAGTAATAATATGTTATTATGCGAGTACTATTAAATTATTATATTGATCAATACATTCGGATAATGTACAGTACCTTGACTCGGACAACATGGCGGCTGCAGTTAGCAATAGCTGTGATTGGTGGTCTGAATTATAGGCTCGGGCATATGCTACATTGTCAAGCACTTCTTCACCTCTCAACCCATACCTGACGGACAGTGAGTAAGACAAAAACAATCATTACAGAGTCCCTACTATTTATTATCATTGTTGTATGTATAAGTCAATGCATGCACAAACACTCTGTACATGTCTGGATTTATATGATATTGTAGTTTAGGGGATGTTCTTTATTTAGTACATGTTTTGAATATACATCTATTTCGAGAAAAGTTGTCGGAAAAAATGTGCACGGGACAATCCCGAAAGGTAATTTGGGATATGTTCAATACACTGTTCCTGACACTGCAGCTGTCGAACCTACTTTTGTTGCTTTCCTTTAGCACTCGCAGACATATGTCCATGGCCTCTCGTGCCCTTCTTTCAAATTTCCTTGAAAAACAGTGCACTCAAAACCACCCACAATACCTTTCGGGGTTGTCGCGTGCGCTTTATCCGACAACCTTTCTCGAAATAGCTGTATATAAATCATATATGTGAACTGCAGAGAGAAGAATTAAATGAAGGATGATCATCGTAGTTACATATGCAACTTTTGCAGTTGCCAAAAGAACGCCTGAAAAAAATTCAGGCTTGTACAGGATTCGAACCCTTAACCCTAGAGCACTGCACCGGTACAGAGGTCAAGGGTTCGAATCCCGTACAAACCTGAATTTTTTTTCAGGCTTTCTTTTCGCAACTGCAAAAGTTGCATATATAACTGCCATGATCATCCTTCATTTAAGAATAATACAGTAACTGTAAAATCACTATAAAGTTCTACATACAGTCAACTCCCTTTATTGCCGACACTGTAGGGACCCTCAAGATAGTGGTCTCATCAGTGAGAGTTCATAATAGCAGGAGTTTATTCCATTCGAAGGTCTGTAATAAATTATTTCTCTTCGCCGGGGATTTAGCTGCTGTCTGTTTTATTGAGTTGTCAGTTATAGCGGGGTGTCTACAAGGCAAGAGTTGACTGTACAGTGTATTTAGAATGATGTATTTTTCAGTCTACTGTATATTGTTACCTATCAGCCACAGCTACCAGTCTCTCAGGTCTGAATGTTCCTTCCGTGTCAATATACATACATTTACCCTCTGCTCCACCATACTCAACAGGAAGCTACAAAATCAAATACAAAATAATATTGCAATTATACAAGGATGTGTTCTTGTTTGCTAATTGCCTTATTGAGGTATATTCCTCTGATATTTCAAAGAAATATTATTTCTAAATAACTGCATTCCTTCATAAACAAAATAGAAAACCTTTGTCATAATAAAAAAATTTGGTTGCTTATGATTACGAGAATACAATCACGTGCAGTACATAGTACGACAATGTGACTGGCCATTTAAATGGATTTTTTTTCAGTTTCTGTTCAAAAATAATCTTAAATGCCAGTCCTAAAAGTGCCATTTTTATGCACTTTTCTATTCAATACAAGCAAGGCAAGAACAAAACATTTTAGATGACATCACAGACCAGCATATCCCACACCTCATAGCAAATACCTATAGCCTACGTGTAGCCGCACCCTCCCCCCAACAAAGATGCTCAATCTCTCTGTTTTTCCTTTGTCGGGGGGAGGGTGTGACTACACGTAGGCTACTTTACCTGAGGTATTACATGTACATGTATATTATCTTCTAGAGCCGATCACAAGATGTTTATTAAAGGCAGAAACATATATGCTTCTGTTCAAGGTTATTGTTAATCTTCCAAAGATGCTCATACAATTAGTTAGAATAATCGTAAGGCGTATTGCAACCTTCCTTCCATGGTAACAGCTGAAATGTACATGTATGTCACTGTTAACCTTAAAAATGTTATACCTGGCACGTTACTGCCATAGTATGACAGAGCTGTGTTTTTCCAGTACGAAACTCTCCAAAAATTTCTGTTATGCTTCCTGTTTCAATGCCACCTGCAGATCAAATCCATACATTATTAAGTAAGAATTTTATTGTCACAAAGGGCAAAAAAAGAGTCAGCATGGGCAGAGCATGTTGGAAGTGCTGTCTGATAGCCTAGGGCTAGGGAGCAACCTGTCCTGAAGGCTAGGCTTTTATTTCAAGTAGCTCAACAAGCAAGCAACCTTTGCCTAGAAAAATTAAATGTCAGTGAAAAGGGGGACTGGTAGGCCAGCTGCATGGCTCCAGGGCTAGGAAACTTTAGCACAGCTTTTCTGAAAGGCAAGCAGTAATTTTTTTAAATTTTCATCTCACTCTGATGGGCCACTGGGAAATGCTAGAGCACAGCTCTGTTCTCTGGGAGATGGTTTCTTTTACATATCTCCAGTAAGTATTATTTCTTCAACAGAATACCTAGCACAGTACAATGATTATCAAAATAATTGTCAAAGGAGGTCGTGGATTTTATGTAGCTTACAAGCATACATGTACAATGTAGTCACCTGCCATCGCTCTCACTAACTACAACTATTGGGACTTTCCACATTGTTGGCAGCTTGGAGCAATGAGATGTCCCAAGCTACTTGTATACTAATTTTCATTCAATAACATTGCTTGTCAACCTATTTCTCAACTAAGGTATCAGACACCCTGTACTGTGTTTTGATGTTTCAAAAGTGTTAAATGTATATTACTTTTACTAAGATATGAAAACATCTTACCTTGCATAAGTTTATCCAACTCTTTTGAGCCTGTTGTAACCATGAGCAGTTCTTTTCGTCGTGTGTGGAATTCAGTGGCAGTAGTGAACCCCATCGGTACAAGTTTAAAAGATTCATTGAGCACTTTATCTGCTTTTGCCTCGCTTATTCCTTTTATAGCGAGCAGGGCTTTTTTCGGGGTATAAGCTACTGACTCTATGGTATGGAAACCTGCTTCTTGTAACTTTTTTACATCTGTAGCACTAATTCCATGCTCCTGATGTCAAATAAAATAAAGCAGAAATTACTAAAACTTGTTAGAATCCAGCGATGGCTAAGGGAGACTGTGTGGCAGAGAGACATTCCATTTTTATTCCTTCAAGAAGACCAGCAGTTAAAGGCTTTGTTTACAAGGGTGCCTTTCATGATAATTAAAACCATGACTGCTCTTCTGAATCTTTAACCCTGGCTTATGACGCTGCTGTAAATATACAACCCAATTATCAATACAAAAATTTGCTCGTTCAAGCATCGCCATTGCTGCTGCCTACACATCCAGCATTCAGTAAAGATAAATCATCTTTTCACGTTCTAACACTATTGGAAAACCATTTTTTTGCAACAGTGTTTGAGCATTCAGCCAGGTGACAGAGCAGACATTCTTATTTGCCTCTGGCTGCAAGAAAGTACCTTGGATGTTTTGTTAATTATCAGTATGCTTAATTATGCAACACGGTTCTTGAATAAGAAAAATTGATACGCAGTAAGTACAGTTTCCTTCTGCCTTAATTTTCTATTCAAACTTTTATCCTTAAAAGATAGAAGATATAGTCTTCCCTCTTTTGGTGCAGTACATTAGTTTTATCTAATAGTGTTACCTCAAGTTTGTTGATGGGCAATGGTCCCACATTTTCTTCCATCGACTCGTCGTGTTCAACTTGCTCTTGTTGTCTTTCCCGCTGCATTTTAGTTCCTTTGAAACCTTTGCCTGCTTCCCTTTGCCCAAAATTAAAACAGCAAAAAAGAAAACAAATTCCTGTCGCAAAAGCTAATGTGGAAGACTTTTTCTTCCCTTTCTGATGAAAAAATTCAAGCTTTTGCGCATGCAAACTTGGCGGAAAAGATTTGAACGAAAGCGGGAAGCTAAATAGCTTTGTGTAGGGTACACAAACTGTCCACGTATGTTATCACGTGACTTAAAAACTTCTGTGAGTAAATTTTTTTGAGAATCGAGGTTTTGTTTTTTGTTTTTGTTTTTTTTTTTTAATTGATTTTAAAAAGGAAATCTTTCTGCACAATTGTACACAGCAAATTAATTAAAAAACGATTATTTCCGAAGCTTTAACGAACACCTACGACAACTGACTGTAATCAGAGATGACGTATGCTCTCAACAAACTGGGAGGTTACCAAGCATTATCGAGTCGGGCGATGTTTTGAAGAGAAAGGAGGCTTTTTGAGTGATGTAAATTCGCAGTGATTTCTTTTACGCTTCACTTGGTTGTGACAAGGTAAAAGATGGGTTGAGACGAAGCAGAGAAATTGTACGTTATTCAGCGTCAAGAACTAAAATGAATCACGGCGGATCAAAGGGATCAACATCGAGATATTATTTATTAAAACTACCGGATCAAGTCGACAGATTTCTTACTATTTATTGATTTGGATTCACTGATACAATATGCTACGATTATTGGATCCAAATGAGTCAAAACCATGGCAAAACTGTGTAATTTGCAGTGATAAGATATTTTTCAGAACGCCGAAAGAGTTCAGTAGTCATTTGAGACAAGTGCATTGTACGAAAGAGGGAGGATCGTTCGTTTGTCGTTATGGAAGGAATGGCGTTTGCCCTTCTCTACCTGTGGAGGGTGTTAGCGATAAGGATTACGAAGCACATGTGAAGAAAAATCACATCAAGCTGGAAGAGAGTAAGTGTAAACTGTAAAAACCTATTTCTAGTATAAACAATGAGTTTGACTGCTCCCCAGGGGTAGGGGCGGGGGGTGAATGTTAGCTCAGAGAAGGCCAAGCTCTTGGGAAGTGGCACTGGAGTGGCTGGGGGTGTGAGGATGACCAACATCGATTTTCTCCTGACAATATCTTTACATGTGCATGATCAAGGATAACTGTCATGAGAATGATTAATTAAATGGGAAATGGCTTAGCCTTACCAATATCCCTAATGCACATGTGTTATTTTATAGCAAAATCAGAAGGTAAGGCTTCTGCTGGAGATGACACACTTTATCCAAGACCACGGTTGCCTCCGATTTCTTTTCCTAATGCATCCTCGTTCACTGTTTATTCATCTACCCAAAACCTCCCTGCAATCCTTAATGATCCTCGGCTACTTAAACGCCAGACAGACTTCTTCACTAAGACATGGGGAGAGGATTTTGTACCGCAAGAAGTTCCATCACTCACACTGCTTCCTAACATTCCAAAGATTTACTTTGACGACTACTTGAAGAAAATTGAGTTTGTGAGTTGTTTTATTTACTTCATTTTTACTATATAAACATATCACATAACTGTCCTTATAAGAGTAATCAGTAATCACAAAACTGTTCAGGATAATATACTTTTAAACAAAAAAAGTTCCCAAGATTAATTTTCAGGGATCTGTGTTGACAAAAAGACTACAAATACTTCAGATTACATACTGTAACCCTTGCACTCCCAAAAATGGCCAAATGCAAAGTTCACCAAAATGTACAAATTATAATTTCTAAAATGCTGAAAAACAAAATCATACGATGAAAAAGTACTGAAGTATGCTTAAGTAAAAGTGGAATCTCAGAACATGTAGTGAGAACTACATGTACATGTATGTACATTGTATTCATTTCTGTGTATCTGCTCATTTTTCAGAGGCTGAAAGTTCACAACAAACTCAGAAAGCAGTCTATTGGCGGTAGCTCAACAGCTGTGCCAGGTGACACTGGATTTACAGCAGCTGCTATTGCCGCTGCCAAAAGACAAAGTAGTGGTTAGTGCTCTTAGAATTTTCATCACCCCTATCCATTTAAAAGTTACAAGTACAACATTAATTTTGGGGTAGCTTCTTACCCCTATAAATTCTGTTCATAACTCGACTCTTGGATTGTTAGTCAACCACATTTCCTCAATGGCAGTGTTATCATTTTTCCTGTAATTTGTTGAAACAATTTTGCAATGCAAAAGTAAAAAGTAAAATTGCCCTTTCAATCTTTAACCCAAGTGGGGCTTGAACTGCCACATTAGATACCACTCTTTCAACGTCTGTCAAGACCATTATTATAACCTTGCTCCCTTTTTCTGACTGACTTTTGCACAGTTATTAGGATAATCACAACCAAGGATTTTATCTTGATAAGTGCTTTTTCTCTTTATGATAATTTCATTAGTATTATTTTTTGAAGTCACTCTATCAGTTGGCTTATTTTTTTTCTATCTTTACTTCGCAGTTGACAAAGTTGCATCTGATGTGAACTTAATACCAAAGGTAGGTTGTGTGATTACCATTCTCTGACATTTTATGGGCCTCCTTGCCGACTTACGTAAGCTTCTGCGATACATATATTTTTTGTTTTGGTTAAGTGTATTTTGTAGGTCAAATGAAATTCAGGTTGAAATACCGCAAAATTCCGAAAATAAGCCCCAGGGCTTATATTTTTCAAAGGCCCTTTTGGAGGGGCCTATAATATTTGGAGGGGCTTGTCTACAGAGGGAAATTTGCGTTTCAAAATCGATTGGGCTAGCCTTATAGTTGCAAGGAAATTTACCGTTTTTGCTTTGTTTTACTCTGTATTTGAGGGCAATTTCCAAGGCAAGTACAAGCGCCCCGGGGAACATATATTTGGAGGGGCGGTTTAACGGAGGGTTTTTTGCGTTACGAGTTTGCAGGGCTTATATTTGGAGGGGCTTATTTTCAGAATTTTACGGTACATGTAGTTTCAATCTAGGTTGAATCTCAATTTCCCTGGTATCCTACCCTAATTATTCATGAATTAGGGCTGAATTAGGGACATTTAGGTTCAACCTACAAAGCCAAAATTTAAAATGAAGCCCAATTTCTTATCCTTATGGGATTACTGTGCTGTGGATTAGATGACTCTGTTTTTGGCTGAACCCTCACAATATGTACTATTTTGCAACTGCGCAAATATCCTTTTTGAATTTTGTTTCAGGAACAGTGCAATGCCTGTAGACCATGATTACCAGTATGAATCGTAGATTGCAGTTTCTCTAAATTTATAGTTAGACTGAAAATATTACCGGTATTATTTTGTGCTTGTTCAGGTTTTTATGCAGAGCAATTTTGCACTTGAGGATCCTGAGATTTTTAACCATGTCCTTCCCTGGAACATGGTAACACAGGAAACGAAAGGAGGAATGAGGGAAGCACCCAGAAATTCAGCTAAACTTCTTCAGGAAAAGGTATGAATTATGAATCTGTGTATGTCTCTTTCTCATGAGCCAGGGGTGGGAAAAATGTCAATTAAAGCTTAATAGAAGACAGTGCGGTCAATTTAGTTGTGAGAGTAAAATAATAATATGCAATGTATGATCTCAATGTTGACAGATTATAAAATTATGAAACTCAGTTATCATTCCTGTCTGTCATACATTGATATAGTAATTCCTGATAAGCTGTATCATTTGGAGGGGCCTTACCCTTTTTTTTCCTTGGGCTGAGTTGGTTAAGATTGACTGTAAACAGAGGGCTCACACCTGCCTTGATCAACCCTCAATTAACTCCAATAATTTGTTCAGTATGCCAGGGGCCATTGTTAATGAGACTGTTTAATTTGCATCTTCCCTCTGCAGCTGTCACATTACCTTGATATCACCGAAGTAAACCTTGCACATCAAATCTCACTCAGATCAGAAGACTTTTTCAGTGCCATGGCATCACAAGATCAGCTTCAAGATCACGTGGGCCAGACAATCAGTGAGATTAAACACCTGAGGTGACTACAGCAACATGCTCGTCAACTCTTCTTTAGTTTTTTATGCTGAACCACCACCTGGTTAGCTCATTTGGGGGAGTGCCGGTCTGCTGAGTGGCAGGTCATGGGTTCAAACCCCAGCCAGATCAACACTGAGGGTCTTTAAATAACTAAGAAGAAAGTGCTGCCCTTGTAATAACATCAGCAAACAGTTAGACTTTCTCGTCTACCCGAATAAGGATGAGAAACCGTAGGTCCCATCTCACAGCACTTTCACTTATCTGGTTCTTGTGGGATGTAAAAGAACTTGCACCACTGTTTGAAAAGAGTAGGCGATGTAGACCGCTGAGGTGTGGCTAACCTTTCCTGGGTTAGGTTGGTTATCTGTAGTGAGCCAATTCCTATCCCTTGGCCACTCTTTCACTGTCAGTTGAGAAACAGTGTTGCCTATCATCAAGGCCCTGTGTTTTTTTTAAGTGTCACAGGCTACCTTGTATTATATCTATTGAAGTTTTTCCCGTTGAAATGCCCAAGGCATAAGTTAAGCAGCTACAATGTAGCTGAGACTCCAAGGCAGTTTTAACCCTTTAAGCCTCCAATATCCACAGACAAACTCTCCAGGGTGATCTCTATACATTTCTAACAAAACTAGTTGTGAGAACTTGATAAAAGATCAAAGCATTTCCCCTTTGGTGATCATGTTATCAATTCTTCTTACCTGTTCTCTTGACTTAGTATTGATATTTTTAGGAGAAAATTGATTTTGGTCACCCCTTAGAGTTAAAGAATAAGAGCATAGCTCTTACATGTATAATCATGATTTCTTTATGTGCTGCTAACTAATAATAAAAAATATTGTTATTTAGAACCAAGGTTCAAAAGGTACAAGAAGTTTTGTGTTCTGGGTTCTTGGATGTTCTTAGGCTATCGTCATTACGGTCAAGATATTACAGTGTGTATGAAAAGGTAAGTCTGAAAAATAATGTGAGTAAGCTGTATACCATAGTTGCAGTTCATTTTGAAGTACTTGCAGTGATGTTAATTATTGTTTTTTTAGCTCAAGCTGATGGCCACAGTTCATCAAACACAGCCTACAATTCAGCTGTTGTTAACAACGTCAGACTTTGTTGGTGCATTAGATCTGATCAGCACCACTCAGGAAGTCTTGCATCAAGAACTGGCCGGAATTCAGAGTTTCAGGTAGGGTGACTGCATCCTGTTCTCTTGTGCTTAGAATGCAAACCATGTAAATAAACCTTGACATATATTTAATTTTTGTCGATTTCTATCTTAAATTTCTTTATTTTACACAAAATTGTAACCTGGGCCCAGTTGGGAGTTTTTAGCAAATGATGGTTTTTAGAAGCCTTAGAAAATAGCTGAAATTAAATTAATTTTCATAGTACCACCACTTGTTTGCCTACAAAATGGTCTTCTGTATTCTTTTTAATAATCAACCTTCGTCGATCATCTGAACAGTAGCCTAATTTCTGGCCAAAATTTACTTACTCGAAATACTGTTCTCCATACATTTCTTATGACAACTGTGAAAAAATCATGTAACATGTCATTTTATTCATTGTCGTCAATTAGGGACAATTTAAACTACAGTACTAAAAGTAAGATTTCTGTTTGGTGTGAGGGCTAGGGTGAACTTGTACCTGAAGTTTGTCGTTAAATGCTTCGTTTTCTTGTAGGCATTTAGGCTCGCAATTAGCTGAACTTGAGCGTGTCATTGAGAAAATGATGGAGGCAGATTTTGTGGAGTTTGCTACAGCTAATCTGAACAGAGTAGCGGAGGATGAGCTGGGGAATGAAGACCTTGTTGATGAGGCATGTTCAAACTTGTTTCTTTAAACTGTAATAGCAAAGCAAGCAAAGCAAATTAGGGAGCATTAAAAATAACCTCCTGCATGGAGATGGAAAGCAAAAAATATAAGAAAAAAAGCCAGAGAATTTCTCACAACTGCTTTGTATAGTAATAGTAATAAAAAAAACTGTTGTATTTACCTTCTCTTAACAGGATAGACTTATGTCAGTCTTGTTTGGTCTTCTTCGGAAACACAAGTTTCACTTTCTCCAACCATATCGTGATGAGGTGTATTCCACAATTAAAAGCACTATAAGACAGGTTTGTCAATGCAATTTTTCTTAACTGTCAAAGTACCTGTGATGAAGTTTGATGACACATTTTGGAACTTTCTTCATCAAGTGAAGGTCAAAAACAAGTGGATCACAACATAGAAAAAGAGTGTCGTTAAACCACCGTCTTGGGTCAATAATGTACTTTTTTGTAATTCTGATACTAGATACTCATTCCAGTCATGAAAAATTTAACACTTTGCATCGTTCTAAAAGAGAGGAGTTTTTACTTAGGGGTAGCCCATTAATATTTCTTTTACTTAAAATTTTTGAAAGATGACTAATAAATTTTGGAAAAAATATACTTACAGGGTTGACAGTGGGCCCATAACTCCCTTTGAATTCTATAATAGATATTGGGTGGTTAAAGTAGAATTGGAATAACAAAATTTCTTCACTATCGGCCACCACATTGATTTTATCCTTTTGAAACAGACAGTTCAAGATGTTGTGAAAGAGAATCACGAAAATGAAGAAGAAAGGTATTTACTAAGGCCATTGCAATATAATTTGTATTTAATAGATTTGTTCTACGTACTCTTTTGCTCATTGCTTATTACTGGCTTATTATTTATAGTCAAAGTCTTGCTGAAGTTGTGAGGAGCTTGGATTTTCTCCAGTGGATGGTCATGTTAGAAAAAGTGTTCAGTACATCACTGAATGTGCTAAGGAGAATGCAGGTACATAGTTACAGTCAAACCATGTTAAAATGGATACTGAGGGGGTCTTAGAAAGTGTTCATGTAAACAGGGTGTCCTTATTAAGCAGGTTAAATTTAGAGAAAAAGTAAGGGCTTTCCTTCCCTGAGGACAAAGCAAACTGTCCGTAATAATGAGTTGTCCATTCTAAGCAGGTATCTAAGTAGGGTTTGACTGTACAGTCAACTCTCTCTCTTAACGGACACCTCTATAAGACGGACACCTCTGTAAAATGGACACCTAGATTTGGTCCCTGCCTTTCTCTACTCCCTTTATTTGACTCTCTATAAAACGGAACACCTCTCTAAGATGGACCCTTAGTGCCGGTCCCAAAGGTGTCCGACTTAGAGAGAGTTGACTGTATTAGTTTATAGATCACTGGTTTACATGTAAGGGATGAATTGTGAATGAGATAAGATTTGACTTGCCTAGAAGTTTACATACTTTTCCTTCCCCAATAAAAAGACATCTACTGTTTCTGATACTATTCCTCACGTTATCCTTTATGTACCCAAAAAATCATTTATATTTAGACATAACTGAAAATAGTACGGTAAAACTGACTTTATTATGTCAACATACTATAAGAATGTACATGTAAAAAGGCAGTCATATTTTTCCCCAGTTTTAATATCAAGGTTTTGTATAAGAGGTTAAACCATTGCTGTGGCAACCATCACAACCATGCACATTGGTTTACATATATTACAAAAGTCTTGAATAGCTAGATGTAGGTTCCAAAAATACTGAAAATCATCTGATTCATCACCCATTGGTTACTAACAACCATTGGCTTGTATCCAGGTATTACATGAGAGCATGGTTCGTGTCTTAGTGATGGCAGCGGGCGGATCCAAGTTGCGTTCACACTCTGACCCTGTTGATTTAGAAAGCGTGGATATGCTTGAATCTGAAGCCAGCTCGTATAAACCAGTCTGGTGAGGAAATTAACGATATCTTTTTGTCCATCCCTCAGTGCGTAGTACCTTTCATTAATTCAACCCATATGTCATTTTATTTCAACAACATGATCCATGATATAGTATAGAAATTATTGCAATAAATATGAATCACAGGTGCAGTAGTATGCTTTCCTTGTCTTTAGATGTAGCCCTAACATCTCCGTGCTGCAATTTTTTAATAACTTTGACCAAGTCAAACTGCCTTCTCCCTTGAGATGCTAGCACACATGCATCACTCGATCGACTAATTCTGTAGATTGTGCCTGCAAAGAAGCTAGTCGAGTCTGGCGCAGTTTAAGTCTTTCAATGTTCTAAGCCCAACACTTCTCTTTCCCTCCCAAGTTCCTTAGTCTGTTTTTAAATTAAACAACATGCTTGGCCTACATCCAATAGAGAGGAGAATGTGACGTCACGTTACCATGGTACCAAAATGTTTGGATCAAAACAAAGGGAGCTTGGGCAACAACGAAGGCAACGGCAACGAGGACGGCAAAAAAAGCAATAAATTTATCGTAGTAAAACAACAACTTTGCACGTGCATCACTCTTTTTCGCACATTTTTTAGCTGTTGTTGCACGACTGCGACATGCGCCCACTTTACGGAGTAGGTGAACGCAACACAAAAAGTTTCTTTTTCTTTTTCTAATCTCACAGATGGCCCTTTCGGATTCAATCCAGAAAATTTCTCCAACATTTGACAAATTAAATGAAATTGAAAAAGATCGATGAAGTTTGAAACAGTGCGAATTTACTTTTAAGTGAATTTTTGGTTTGTTGTCATCCAAAAATTTTGCTACCATGGCAACGTGACGTAACTACTTCTCCTGTCCATTGATGGGTGGGGTGTGGCTGACAATGACCATTCATCATGTCATTTCAGCAATAACGTGGATATTTTAATATCTGCAAATGACTGTCGTAAACTGACTCAGGAGAGCAAAGAACTGCTGTGCGCTGCATGTGAAATGGCACAGTTGCGATGCGCTAAACTCATCAATGTCAGAGGAAAGGTGAGTGTTATAGGGAAGTTTTGACCTTAGAGAGTTAATAAAGTGTCGTGTCAAACTCAGTCAGCGATGAAGACCGTAAAAATGCCACAGTATGTAATGAAGGTGCCTTCTTTCAAACTTGAATACAAGTAACCCAACTCAGTCTGTTCGTGGATAAATTTTCCCAGAGTTGTATTGTTAGGCACAAAAGACAAATTAAGTTAGACATTGTCATCAGGAAAGTTTGCGGCAGTCACATAGAGGACGGCAAGTTGGTAATGACCTCATTGGCCCCTACAAAATCTGCGAGGATTCCACATTTTTGCACCAACATTTGTTCAATCAATGGCGGAAGTCTCGTACAATCTCACCCCTTCTTGTATTAGTAGTGTTTTCTTTTATGTCAAACAAAATGAAATAATAATTTTAAAAAAATTTGGTAATAAAATAAGAAGAGAAATGTGTGTATTATGAGTACGAGATTGTACTTATTTCTTCTCAAACAGGGAACAGTGTTCACCAGGCGGTATTTTATCTCTGGTTTTGTTAGTACATGGCACTTTTGTTTTGTATCACAAGCTTTAATAAGGATTAGGTAAACCCTGTTCGTGGCTGGTACCTAACGGCCGCGAATGAAAATCAAAAATTGACCAATCAGAAAGGTTACTCTTAGTAAGAACGCTTACAGCTGAGGCTTGGTAGCCAACTTATTTTTTTTGTCAGTGTTATTAAATAAAACACCTCACGTGGTCACTATCGGGTATGAAGAGCATTAGTTATCCAGTTATCTGATTGGTTAATTCACATCACGTGGTACCAAACTGAACATGGGCTTCCCTGGTGGGAGTTTCTAACCTTTCTTTTCGTAGCCTGCGTTGCATGAGGATGTGTCGGAAGCACTACTGAGCGGCGAAGCCGCAAAAACGCGCGCAAACGAGCGTATTGCTTTGCGCGCTGAACCAAAACCGCCATTCTACGCAGGCTGTTCTTTTCGTAGATGGCAGCCGTAACAGTGTGTGCTACGTTGTATTGCAGGCTGGGTATCTTGACAGCTTATCGTCCTCTGAGTTCGTCAGGTTGACTCGAATGGTGGAGGATTTTGTAATGGATTGTGAGAGGATATGCGGCAGACAAAGCCATAGCCTCAGAGCCACACTGCTCACGCAAGCCAAGAAATTTGTGGAAAGATTCCACGAAGAACGCAGGAATAAACTGAGGTACAAAGAGGGGTTGTTGAATGTTTTATAGGGTGATGTGGTCTACTCAGCTCGGGTGATGTGATACCCTGGCTTACCATCCGGTGGAAATTACATGACATCTTCTTTGAAATGTTTACTTTAACAAGCCGAAGTAGGCAAGTCTGGCTTCGTAAGAGTTGATGGTCACAGTGATGATGATGATGATGATGATGATGATGATGATGATAATGATGATGATTATGATAATGATGATAATAATAATGATTATAATTATGATTAGGATGATAATGGCTTAGTAAGACTGAAGTTGTGTGAGCTGCTTGCAGTCCATGATGGCCAGAAAAGGATGTTGACTTTGTTTTGTTTTACTCTCAGTTTGATATTAGATAATGAAAGATGGAAGCAAGCAGATGTTCCTTCCGAATTACAGTCTCTTGTGGATTCTCTAGTCGATGGTAAGCAGTACATGAACCTGCGTTTCTCTCAAATATACATGAATAGTTTTTCACCTATTTGCTTCTTGGAACATTAATTGTAGTTTCTGTTTCCTTTAGGTATATACCCACGAGGAAAAGAACCCAAGTTTTCGATAGGTGAATATGAGCTGTCGATAGAATACTTCAATGAGTAACGTTGACCCTTGTAGTCCCAAGGGTGACCAATATTAATTTTCTCGTAGGAATATTAATACATCATCGAGAGAAAAGGTTATGAGAATTTCATAAGGAAACTGGTCAGACCTTTCATCGAGTTCTCTTTGAATAAGTGACCTATTGTGGTGACGTCATAATCTCATTCAGAACCTTGTAATGTTTTTTAGGTCCTACCGTGCCTGGTGAACAAAAACCGTCACCAAATTTAGTTGTAAATGGACAGAGATTTGCTGTTGTTGGGTGAGTTTAGAGAGCTGAACGATTTGAATAATGGATTTTCTTTTTCAGCCTGTGACGTCCACCGTTTTTGTTTGTTTGTTTTGCAGGACGGTTTTATTACTTGTCAACATGTTAGTGGAGTACTGTCAGTGTGTAGATGATACGCCAATGTTGGTCACAGACATCATGAATAAACTCTTTGAGACTCTTAAGGTAACAGTTTTCTGCGTTTCTTTCTTTGTTTCACTTTGCTCTAATCAAAGCTTTTAATGGTTACAAGAACGCATCAGCGGGAAGAATCAGAGACGACACACTACTGCAGAAATCACAAAATGTGAAAACAGGAAGAATTTCTTATAAAACTCTTGAAAATGAAAAGCACAAGGGATAGTAACAATACTTGCGAGGCTTGACGTGATTATACACACGCGCGTTATGGCATGACAAATAAAACACTTATGATTAGAACGGCGATCGAAATGCCGAAAAATGGTCAAAACGTAGGCGCTTATTACTGTTGTCGTCTAAAACCCCAATATCCACTTGAAGCTGAAATTCTCAATACACGCTTTATTATGCCCCCGTATTTCTTGTAGATGTTCAACTCAAGAACGTGCCAGCTGGTTTTGGGAGCTGGCGCTCTTCAGCTTGTAGGACTCAAGACAATTACCGCCAAGCATCTAGGTATTTATCAAAAGAAGTAACGCTTTGTAGAGATTGTAGTTGGTGCCTTTGTTTAGACCTGCGCAAACAGTCCATGATGTTTATGTTTACATGCATGTCCCTGACGTTGCTATGTTCTTTTTGTCCATTTCACAGCTCTTGCTTCCCGATGTTTAGAGGTTGTCACAATTCATATCCCTGTATTCAAAGCACATTTTGAACAGAGACTTCCACCTAAACAATACGTGCTGTTATCACAGTTTGACCAGATTCTTAAGGTGATACAAGCAAAGCAATTCTTTTTGCGTGAGTGTGTGACACTTAGTATAGTGGGGCAACGAATTTAGCCTTTTTCGCAAAAAAGCCATAAATATGCATACGTTACTAAATATTAATACGTGTCGAAATCAGTTTTAAGGTAGATGGAAAGGAAAAAAGTAGTTGACCTGAAACTTGGGCCTTGGTCCTTGAAGAAATAAATTTTTACTTTTGACTCATAAGTTGACTCATAATTTTTGTTTGTTTTGTTACTCTACAGGATTATAACAATCACCGTCAGGAACTGTTTGGTAAAATTGTGAATCTTATGGAGGAACTGTTCAAAAATATTTTCTCAAAGGTACATCAAACCCTAATCTTGCATGGACTCTCCTTGGACAGTTTTCTTTTTCCTTTTTGGCGCTAGAGTTCACATTGCAAATCACAAGTCTGAAGTTTAGAGCTTTTTGTATGGAATGTCTAGTGTGATTTGTCGCCGCGATATCGAGAAATTTTAAAAGTGTTCAGAACTTGATCTAACTTGGCTATTATTTTGTACAAACTCCGGCAAACCCTCACCTGTTTCACGAGGGTCGTGTTGAAAACATGAGTTCATGTTTCGCCAATCGTGCTATGGAGAGCGTGACACAAATCGCAGAAATGCCTCCAGAGAGGCGTGTACTTTATGGCAATTTAGCTGAATGAGGTACAGGTGTGCAGACATTAAAAATACGAGTAGAACACTCACCAGGTAAGGCCCTAGGCTAACAAGGATAACTCGGCCAAAGTTAGCCAGCCACTGATGTTTGCCGCACATTTTTATTGTAAATTCGTTCTCCTCTGACTTTTTTGTGTTTATTTACGTTTCATCTTTATCAGTGGGAAGTTAAAGCTCCTATGCCGTCTCAAGCCATGCGCAGCGCTGTCAAGCAAATCACAAAACTTCACGAATCTTTATCGTCTGTTCTACCTGAAACTCATGTTGAGGTAAGTTTCTAAACATAACCCCGAGTATCCAGCTGTAGATTTGTCTTATTTTAATTCAAGTTATTTAATTCAAGTTATTGCGGTAGAACCAGCATTCCTTTCGCCTCCTCTCGTTTGTTTCATTGTAACCTAAGTGTAGCCGCACCCTACCCCCGACAAAAAACTCTCTCTCTCCGTTTTTCCGCTGTCGGGGGGAGGGTGCGGCTACACTTAAGCTAGTTTCATTGCATTTGTGCCGTTTACATTCAAAACTCCATTGTGTGTTAGGACAACCAGATTTGCGCTGTAAATAGCTCGTGCATATTTACGTCCACCAGCAAGTCTCATTTTGAAATTGTAAATTTGCAAAGTTTTCCTTCGGTAAATTTCCGAGGCTGGCGGGTGGAGTGAAAAGAATACCTATACAAAGAGATCGCTAATGCGAAGAATTCTCTTCACAAACGGGGCTTGGTGGTGAAATTTACTGCTTACATTGCACTAACCGTTCTTACTGCCTGAAAAGTATTTTTGATCATTATTGTTTTCAAGTCAATATTCCGAGATGTCAAAAGAGCGTTTAAAACGAGTCTGGCGCATAAACTGGACAGGTTAGGAGTTAGCAACGATGGTGGCCCACAGCATGGGTAAGTATTCGCGTTCGTCAGAACGCATCCTAATCTTGGTGTTCCTGTGTGGTACATAGCCACAAATTTTCGAGGTGTCGCGGGCGACTGCCGATTGGCCGCCCCTACTGATTTTATCAGGGACATCTCGGCTGGAAACAGGACTCCTTTCTACTCAAGTGACGAACGCGAATCCTTAATCAGTGACAACCTCTAGTCATTAAAGATAAGAAATAATTCACCAAACGGCATAGGGTATCCCTTCGATTCGTGCGAATGACATTTAGATCTCTACGTAACTGTCACGAAGTGTCTCATGGTACGGTTCCGAGGGAAAAACGTCAGCGCTCCATACTGACTGCAATGAATTGTTTGACAGTTTGGACAAACGAAACAGAAAGCTGTGAACTGAGTGACTAAATGTGTTTCGTATTTCAGGCTCGTCACGTCTGATCTTGCATTCTTCAAGGAAAGTTTAAAGAATCTCATTGGATTGGGAGACATTGGTAAAAGCCTTGACGACTTGTGGAGGAATGTTAATGACCTCAAAATGAACAGGGGTTCACCGTCCACAGGGCGAAAAAATCTCTTGCAAAGATAACATCTGCTAAACATTTGATCTGGGTTATGCATAAGATTGTGTTTCAGAAACGAAGAGTTTGCGAAGTGAACGTTGCTAGAAAAGATCAAGGTTATCATAAGATCTTTTGGAACCCGTTTACAGTCAACTCCGGACAACTTCGAACCCTGATAACTTCCCTCGGGACCTGCACGCACCCTCGGGACTTGCGAAGATCCTCGAGACTTGCAGAGTCTCTAGGGACCTGCGGACTCGATTGCCCCTAATAACGGGCGTTTGTTTCAGTCAAACTTCTGCAAAGTTTAGGCCAAACGTTGAACTTTTCGTGAGAGGCACAAACTTTGTGAGTTAAGTTCATGAAAAGTTTGACGTCTGGCTCAGTTAAGTTTGTCTAAATGAGTTTGAATCGTCCAACACGTTCTATCCGTTTGCTTCAGATGGATAGAACGTCTGAAGATCGTCTCCGGAACAAACATTGATCTTCAAATGCGACGAAATGAAATAATAAATTAGAAATTTGTAAGATAATGTATATTTAGCTTCGTTCGGGAGAAAATTTATTAAACTGAGTTAAAACTGCTCTTTGGTCTGATTCAGTTGATTGTTTCGACGCGTCCTAAGTTTGACGTCTGACCCAACAGACGATCTTAACTTAATTTAGCTCGACCCAAATTAGAATTTGGTTCGTCTCATGAAAAGTTCGATGTTTGGCCTAGGCCTAAGTTTTAGTGGGAATTTAGCTACCGAGGTATCTTTAAAGCGCGAGTTGACTTTAAACGACACTGTCCGTGCAAGTAAGAAATTAGGGAGTTTTAAAGTCCAGTGGAAACGACCGCAACATTGTTGGCCAACAACTCCCAACATTGCTGGATGTTACATGTTTCGTTCGTTTGCACACCCTGTTGCATGTTGTTGGGAGTTGTTACACTAAGTTTGAAACCGGTCAAACTTTTAGCTAAGTGCAAACGGACGCAACAACTCCCAACATTTTTGGGAGTGTTGCGTCCGTTTGCAAGGGGCTTAAGATCCAACGACACGACGACAACAAGGACGTCACCTAAAACCTGAATTTGCGTTCTTTCAGTCCTTAAAGCAATTATTCCTACAAACTTACTTGTCAAGTGTAGGTGAACCCTCCTAAAGTTGAATTCCAAGGGACCATATCCAAGTTCAGTAAGAGAAATAAAACTTCGACGTTGTTTGTTTACCTTGCCCCATGAATTTTACGGTTGTGGGCTTGGTGTCCTAGCCTCTGAGTGAACTTGAGGCTAAGGTCGACCTTGTTTTGATACAAACCTCCTTTCTTTTCTAATGGAAATTTTGCTTAATAAATACTAGTTATCATAACAACAACATGATTTACATAATAATAAAGGAGAAGGTATCAAAACAAGGTCAACTCCAGCCTCTTTTCCAACTGTAAATGTAAAATGGGCAAGTAGAAATTTTCACGCCGTAGTCGTGCAAAAACAGCAAAGAAATATAAAAATAATGTGTGATGCACTTGCAAAGTTGTTGTTTTACTCATTAAGCCTCTTTTTCTTTTTCACCTTCTCGTTGCCGTCGCTTTGTTGGTTCTCAAAGTCCCCTATTTTTGTCAGGATATGATTATTTGTTGTTTTTTTTCTCAGTGTTTCTGGTTGGTTACTCATCACGACTTATCCCTATAGCTTCCTTTCAACCATTTGCAATTATGTTGTCATACAGACGTAACACATAACCAAGCGTTATTATGGTTTGTTCAACAGACTTTTTTGACGCTTTCAACATCCTTAATACATTCATTTGAACAAAATTTTGAAAGAAGGTTAAGCAAGGATCTAAAGGGAGATTTTTATTAGACTCTTTCTTTTTAGGAGAAACCCTAACCAGTGTTGATGAATGTCGCGTCCATGGGTAGTTCGGCAACACTTTCCGAAACGTATCCCAAATATCTCACAAAATCCCATATGGATATGATACGAACGTTCAGTAATCAGCTGAGTAATAATTATGATGGATTCAAACTCGTGAAGTATATTTATGATAACGAAATATTTCTATTAAGTTGTGCTGTACAAAATTGTTTGTAGAATGTTTCGGAGACTCATGAAATTTTCGAAACGTATTCACGTAAACGTGAATAAACGTAAACACTTTCCGAAACGTATTCCTCATGTTAACAAACATCTCACAAAATCCCATATGGATACGATACGAACATTCAGTAATAATTATGATGGATTCAAACTCGTGAATTATATTTATAATAACGAAATATTTCTATTAAAGTGTGCTCTACAACTCTGAAGTTGTTTGTTGAATGTTTCGTGAGACACATAAAATAATGCTTAAGTAAGTTAACTTTGTTAAAGAAAATGAATGAAATAAAAGTGGATTAAATTCACCCATGCTTGATGTAGTACATTGTATTTCCGAAAATAAGTTTTGTTTCAGTTTTTATTTAAAACGAAAAGTGCTATTGGACCTTTCATATTTGCTTCTGTTTGACTTCTTTTTAGTTCAATTCCATTCCTTAATTAGATTATTATCGATTATTTGTATGTTATTTTTTATTCTAAACTTTTTTTTTTGTTGACGTTACAGTCATTATCATTTTTTTCAAGATATATAACAAAAAGTAGAATTTTCCTAGCAGAGCGAGGTTTTGATCCTCGGACCTCTGGGTTATGGGCCCAGCACGCTTCCACTGCGCCACTCTGCTGACGATTAAGTCATAAGTGATATTTTTCAACTTTACGGGACGCACCACAATGCCTTCTCTGAAATTGATATAATCATTGGTATTCATACCTTTTTCTAGAAAGACGATTCGCATGCTCTCATTGGGTTAACACATATCACCGGCATGCACTTATGGAAATACGTTTCTTTTGAACACGTCAATTACACGTTGATACTTGTACAAAAAATAGTGTGCTGCACGTGCAAAGTTGCTGTTTTGCTAATTAGACCCGTTGTTGTTTATTCATCCTTCTCTTCGCCTTCGCCGCTTAGCATTACACGATTTTATCGAGAGCTTCGCTTTTAGCCCTGGCAAAATCTCTATATTAATTTTAATTCTTAACTTTACTTTGTTGGTCGACGTGGCAGTCATTATCATATTTTTCGAGTTTATAACAAAAAATAAAAATCTCTTAGCAGAGCGAGGTTTTGATCCTCGGACCTCTGGGTTATGGGCCCAGCACGCTTCCACTGCGCCACTCTGCTGACGGTAAAATCATGTGTTATGGTTTTCAATTTTAAAGGGACGCACCACAATGCCTCCTCTGAAATTGATATAATAATCGGTACGAAAGCTCTAGGCATTTCACTTTCTGATATGTTTAAATAGTTACAAAGGTCTTTCTCATTTTTTTACTTTTCTTTTTCATAGTTAGAAGCTTTAATCGCCATACAATTAAAAATTTCGGGCCAAAATTTTTGCCAAAAGTCCGGAAGTAAAGTTTCGTTGAAATTTCAGAAGTCCAAAAGCTACTCAAGACCTATTGGGGCAAAAAATTCTAAAAACTGAGGATTTAGATATAAAGCTCCGAAGTGTTTGGCGATTAATGTATCTTGTAACAGAATGAATTACTGGCCGCTGGTCAGCAGGAAAGGCAACGAGAGCAGAGTGGCGCAGTGGAAGCCAGCTGGGCCCATAACCCAGAGGTCCGAGGATCAAAACCTCGCTCTGCTAGACGTGCTATTCTTTTCTTTTCTTTTTTTTGTTTTGTTTCAGGATTCTTCTTAATTACTGTACTGTGCAATACTATACTGCGATCAGATGCCTTCGGTTAAATTAACTTTAAGTTGTTACGAACGTGATCAATCGTCATTCGTTCAAGCCTTTGTCTTTCGCTATCTTTGGAGAAGGATTAATATAGATCAGATGGGCTTTTAAGGCTCGGAGAGCGACCAGTGACGAAATACAGTGTCATCTTCTCAACTGGAATTAGAAAAATAAAGTCCTTTCCCGGAGAAATTAATTGTGTCTGTCTGCCGAAAAGGATTGAACTGTCTTCACGAACCATCTCCAGCTTAGTAGCACTCGTAACGTCATTCAGAGTAGGGTTTATCGGTTCCTACTTCACGGCTACTTCCTCATCTCTTTATGAAACGAATACAACTGAACCACGTTTTGTTTAAAACGAAATGTCTAAGCTACTTTTCAACAGGATTTCGGATCATTTAGCCGTGTGTTACTTCAAAGTAATGCACAAATGAAAAAATAGTCCTCTAAGAGTAAGTAAGTAAGTAAGTAATTTTATTTAACCACATATGAGCATATGAGCGATAGCTCGTTTAAATGCAAATGTGCCATAAAAATTACAACGTGATAATTTACATAATCTACATGTACAAGTAATGAACAAAAATAAAAAATAGAAAAATTAAACCAACTAAAAGATAATAATAATTTAAAAAGAAAAAATATTGGTAATCAGATTGTAGAGGATAAAACAGGAGGATATGTGCTTACTGGCAATGAATAGTGTTTACTCCAGTAACCATGGCCATACAATGAAAAAAGGGCGATGCCAGGTCCGAACCCGGTATCTCTGGTTGCAAAACAACGCCATTTATCATTAAAACTTCTTCGGAGGAAAATATGGGCGACGGCAGGAAACGAACCTGGCTCCGAAGCCTTGCGCTACAAGAACAATAAAAAATGCCCCTTACGGGCGGACGGACCTACCAGACGCTGCCTCGTACCCAGACGTCTCTCTTTTGATGAAAATGTGCGCGCAAAGGAAGGCGGGAGGGAGACCCTTCCCATGGTCCCTTGCGGTTCATCACCAGTCACTCGCGTTTCGCGCTCGCCTCTGCCATGCGAAAAACAAAGCGCCTGAGGAGGAGGCTGTACCAGACGTACGTCATTAACATAAAGGTGACGCTTTTCAACGTTGCATGAGTTAGACTGCGAGCAGTATCTCTTTTTCTTCAGATTTAGTAAGGGGAGTGCACGCGCGCGCGAGCGTTGAGCGGCGAAGCCGCGAGACGCGAGAAACGAGGGCGGCAGCCTGAGAAGAAAAAAGAGCCTCTCCCGTCTCGCGCCATCAGTCACGCGCGTGGTCATTTGCGTGTCTCGGCCGTTTTGCTCGACGTACCAAGAAAAAAGAGAGACTGCTCGTAGTCTATGCATGAGTAAGTAAGAACCTTAAAGTCATGGGTAGCCCCCACTCATTTGAAAAAATCCTTAAGTTTTCAGCTTTTTCGCTCAGCCTTGAGTGAACTTTACGGGACGACCGATGCACCCACGAGAAACGGCATACTAACTACATAAATAACAGGGGCGGATCCAGGAATTTTTTATTGGGGGGAGGGGGGTCCAAACTTTGGTTCAGAAAGGACTGTTGAACTTTTTTGTGGCAAATTACTTCTCCCCCACACCCCTTCCCATCAGTCGCGGTTGCGCGTTATAATTCCTTGTCCCTGTGCTCGTAAAGGATGCATAATTGTCGACCAGATGAGAAAGTAGAGACGACCACGTGTTTCTCAATGTGTGAACGCCGGTCCCCGTTGGCGCGTGCAGGGGCTAACAGATGATAGGAGGGAAACCAAAAAGAAATACATTTTTTAATATCCCTGGGATTTAGTTTAGTGGCAAAGTGCAAAGTGCGTTTCTTTAAAAAAAATCAGCCAGTTAAAAAGTAATATACAATCCTGTCGATGTAAGAATTTCAGTCGCAAACAAGCGTCAGGTCTAATAGGGAGGGGGGGGGGGGAGGGGCGGACCCTCCCCCTGGAACCGCCACTGAATAATCACAAAAGTCGACAGGGGTGTTTCATACTGTGTCTTCCCTTTATCGAACATAACAAATTCAAAGTTTACAAATATTCTTTCCTTTCTCTTATAAAACGCTCAAAAACTCAACACATTTTGTACTGTTACTAATATTGATAGATAATTCAAGATAACTACATTCGTCCATTCTTCAACTGAAATAAATAAAAGAAATATACTTTGGCGGATTCATCTATCATCTTGACGATCTGGTCAATTATACCTCTCTCTAACAAATGTTTTCATTCGGGTGATTAGATTAACTTTCCTTCGAACACACTAACTGAAAATTGATACTTGGGAAAAAAAAACGTTCCGTCAAAAGACCTGTGGGTTGTGTTTCTTCAGGTTAAACGCTCTCCCACGCAAAATGGACGGCGCGATTTCAAGAAAAAAAGTTCCTTTTCTCTCTGGAGGTTGGTTTTGTAGGTGCTAAAGACGAAGTGAGGGCAAAACTTGTCTCTCTTTAAGAAAAATGTCGCGCTTCTCCCCTCAGGAGGATTGGCTTGAGTAAAAGATCGCGTGATATTACATAACGAAATGGGCATGCAATTCTCAACTTACGATCTTGTGTATGCAAACGTAAACCAGGAATTTTCGCAAAGGGCTGTTTGAGCTTACCCTGGGTACCAGAGGTTTTTCTCGCGTGCGGCGGAAATTTTCGGTGTTGGCCGAAGGCCGACACATCTTCGGCCGTAGGCCGAAGCCACGAGCGGAAACCGCGCTAGAAAAGTCTCTGGCACCCAGGGAAATTTGGGCTCGAAACGGCCATTTACACAAGTCTGTGCTCTATGGTAAATTACGGACAGCTAAATCTCTTACCTTACGAACCACAAAAGAAGAAACCCACTAGAAAACCGCCAGCTACGCATGCAGGCGACCAAAGTAGTTTTACGGATAGAGGCTTTCATATTAAAAGCAGTCAGAACGCGCGCGCTTAGACACCAATAATTTTTGAAAACTTCACTGATTTTTGCAGTTTATACGGCCAGGTCTCTTATTCCCGACTGGTATCACCAAGATTTTCCTCCTTGGTTGTGTCCTGCCCTTCAGAGGGGACGCTTTTACTTACAACCTTCTCGTCTGTAATGTCCTCTGGCCGGGAATCCTGTAACTCTTCAAGTTTGGGTGGGTAGGGAACTCCTTCCACATCCGCCATCTCGATATCTTTAAGAAAGAATGCAACACATTTGCGACAGTTAATGACTGTGGAAAATACCTACATGTAAACTACAGAATACTGGTGTTGTACTCCACGAATCGTTTTTCACGAGAAATCATTTCGGATACCTTCTGTTTTACAGTGGGATTTCATTTACCGTTCAAAGGGGAAAAGGCCAAAAAGGGAAGGATCTAGAAAAAACGTTGCATTACGAAAATATGCCGTTCTCTCCAAAAAGACTACTTACTAAATTTACAACACAATGGTAAAGTATAAACCTTTAAACAAGTGGCAACATTAGCTTTGAACTAGTAAGTTTGCATTGCATTTAAATAGGCTTCCGCTACATGAAACAAGTAAAAAAAGAGAGCACAAGGACACACCTCCTATTTCCTCTTTTGCCTCTTCTCCTTTTTTGACTTCCTCTTTTTCCTTTTCTGATAAGCTGTGTTTATCCTTTCTAACGTTCTCGGAGCTCTCTTCCGCTCTTGGTTCACCTTCAACTTCCTTCACTTTGGCCTCTTCTCTTTTTTTAACTTCCTCTTTTTCATTTCCTGATAAACTCTGTTTATCACAAAGTTTTTTCTCCTTGGTTGTGTCCTGCCCTTCAGAGGGGGCGTTTTGATTCACAACCTTCTCAGGTTCGACCTCTGTGATGTCCTCTTGGGAATCTCGGAACTCTTCAAGTTTGGGTTGGTCGGGAACTCTTTCCTTGATAGATTCCTCACGCATCTCGACATCTTAAAGAAAGAATGCAACACATTTGCGACAGTTACTGACTGTGGAAAGTACCTAAATGTAACCTACAGAATACCGAATCTTTTTTCGGATGAAACAATTTGGGGTACCTTCCGTTCCACAACGGTCGATAAGTGGGATTTCATTTACCGTTAAATAAAAGGGGAAAAGGCCAAACAGGAAAGGATGTAGAAAAAATGTTACCTAATGAAAATATGCTTTCTTCCAAAAAGACCGGCTACTTATACTAAATTTACAACATAACGGTGAAGGATAAACCTTTAAAAAAGTGGCAACCTTAGCTTTGAACTACGAAGTTTGAATTGCATTTAAATAGGCTTCCGCTACATGAAACAAGTAAAAAAAAAGAGCACAAGAACACACCTTCTGTTTTCTCTTCTCCTTTTTTCTTTTTTTTTTCTGATAAGCTGTGTTTATCCGTTTTAACGTTCTCGGAGCTCTCTTCAGCTCTTGGTTCACCTCCACCTTCCTTCTCTTTTGCCTCTTCTCCTTTTTTAAATCCCTCTTTTTTATTTCCTGATAAGCTTTGTTTATTCTTTCTATCGTTCTCGGAGCTATCTTGGAATCTTGTTTCAACTCCAACTTCCTTCCCTTTTCCTTGTTCTCCTTTTTTTACATCGTCTTTTCCATTTCCTTTGGAGCTAGGTTTGTCCTGTCTGTCTTCTCTTGGTTTGTTCTCAGCTCTTTCATCTTCTTTCGAGTCAGTTTCTGTCTCGTCGATGTCTTTCTCTTGTTCCTGTTCGCTTTCTTGGTCATATTTATCCTCTGAAGGGAAAAATCTCGGTAAAAGGCGCTGATAGACTTCAAGATCTCCTCCAAGAAAAACGCAGAAGATTATGCGATCCACCTACAATGGACAGGTAGAAAATAAGACGAACTCAAAAGATTCTTAAAGCGTCCAACCTTGATTTTCAACGGACCAGTCTTAAAGCTAGTGGGTTTTTAACTCTGCCACCTGCATTGGGTACGAATCGTTAACGCGGGATAGCATATAACTTTAACGTATTCACTTAGCTGAGCACGATTATTAAAACATTGATTAAAACGTCAAGATTCAGGAAAAGAAAACACCCAAACACAGAGACAACCTTACAAGTTCTGCATTTTTCTTTCCATCTTTTTCGCCATCCTCCAACCACTTGCGGACAGTGTTCAAAGCGACACAGGACGCATCATAGATTGGGTAACCTGTGAGGAACAATAACTTGTGTCATGTTGTCATGTAGTTTTCAAAAGTTTGGGGGTCATTTTCACCCGGCTTTTCAAATTCCTTACCGTAAATTCCGGTTGAAACGCAGCAGAATGCCTATGTGTAAACAAAGTTTCATTGTGAGCATAAAATTTTAAACTTTTAATATTAATTAAACCCTACAAAGTTGGTGGAGCTGGGCAATGCTCTAGCATGAGGAGGAGGTATCCATGGCAACCCTGCGAGCGGCACCACCAGGAATCGTCACAATGAACAACTCAGTGGAATACTTACCAACCAACACTTAACTGGCCCTAACCTAAAGAGGGACAGAGGAATGGGAAAAAAACACAGCACAAAATGGCAAGCAAGCAACAAGCTATTGCTACAACACTTTGCGAAGAGCTGCAAGCAAGCAACTGCGTATACAAGTCACAAGGGGCCCCTGCTAGAGGCATTGGGCCACCCCCAGCATAGCTGGGAAAACTGCTGACCAGCATTGCTTCAAGGTTAACTTTGCCTAAATTACATTTAGCCACATAAGAAAATCTCCAACTTCTTTCACTACAAGTAATCTCTTACCACAGTTCGAAGGCCATATTTTTTCACCAACCCCAAACATCTCTTGTAACAGCTTCTCAGTGGTTTTTCCTGTTTTCCAAATGGGCCAACAGTATGAATGACATCTGAAATAGGTGAAAATTACAGTTTTTGGAATAATAACAGTAAATTCACAATGATAAAGGCGGATTCACAATATTAAAAGAACCATAAAAAAGTGACTTACACTTGGCTGGTAACTTATGCCCTGCAAGAATTGACAGAACAATAATTATTAGCTGCAGCTATCACAAACATTTAAAGGGGCTGTTTTTTTCATTTGTGTTTTCACTGGGCTGTGAAGCTTACTTTCTATTACCAGTAATTTTATTTGGGACCACATATAAAGCTACGTTTTTTATTACAAGGAGCCTACATGTACACGTACTCTAAATTCCACTGTGTTATCGCAACAAAGATGACCGGAATATTGTTATGCCCTGCCGTCTTCTTCGCAGCTGTCCCATTGAGTCACCACGATGCATTGCGGCGACTTCAGCCCGAGCAGATGTGAAGGAGACAAGCTCCACTATGCCCGATCCTTCATATAAACAATTACATGTACTTTGGATATTTCCACAGTGGCCTGTACATGTGGTTATGATATGCTCAACAGCCTAACTTTGTTTGTATTTTTATCTCCCTCAGATTAAATACACAACCTGATGTGATCTTTGCATCTCCTGTAGAGCAGCCATTAAGGGCTGCACACTCCTTGCGTAGTGTTGGTCCAGCTGCACGATGGATACAGCCATCAACTATTATAAAACAAAAAAAGACACCATAATAATTATTATGTTTGCTCGAGCCCAGGGCTCTTCTTGTTGCCCATGGAAACCTTTTGATACCAAAATAATGTAAAATCTTTTTTTCCTGACATGGTAATTACTGGTATTTCTACCGCTATGTAATTATCAATCTTCAGAAAAAACACTCATTCAAATTAACTGCTCTCACTATTTGAGCTTTGTTTCATGTATGTGTTCATGAGCTTTCAACCATGAGCCTACTAATACAGACTTGATTTTGTAGAGAAGAAACCCCTTACAATTAAAAAATATTTATTAGTTGACTTCTTGTAAGTTACCGTAAAATTCCGAAAATAACCCCCGGGGCTTATATTTTTCAAAGGCCCTTTTCGAGGGGCTTATTTTTGGAGTGGCTTATGTACGGAGGGAAATTTGCGTTTCAAAATCGATTGGGCTAGCTTGTACTGGGAAGGATATTTACCATTTTTGCTTTGTTTTACTTTGTATGCGAGGGCAAATTCCAAGTACAAGCCCCCCGGGGGGCTTATATTTGGAGGGGCGATTTAATGAAGGGTTTTTTGCGTTACGATTTTGGGGGGCTTCTATTTGGAGGGGCTTATACAAGGAGGGGCTTATTTTCAGAAAATTATGGTAATTTACAATATAAAAGATAAGTAAAAACTATAAAAAAAATCTCCTACCTCCGCCTCCTCCCAGTAGAGAGTTGTTTGCTGAGACATTAAAAAGAAAATAAAAAATGAAGTATTTAAATCACTAAAAGACTTAATTACTAAGATTTTCAACTTTGAGATTCAAACAAAGTTAACTCATTTCCTGTGGGACTAGTCATTATGTGATTTATCATATACTTTGCGAAAAATGTCTTCTGTGCATACAAATTAATGGCGGAGCTCTCGTGGGCACAAAGATTGCGCGTGCAGCGGAGCACCGTGAGTAAGAAAATTTGGTTATCGATGCATCCAAGAAATTTTGGTTCTGACAAAATCGTCGTTGAACATACCGACACACCTTACCTGCATTCACTATAGCATCAACTTCAAGGCTGGTTATATCTCCTTGCCATAATGAAACTTTTTCATTGAGCAGTGCATTGACTGCAAAAGATGGTTTCTCTGGTTTTTTCCCTAAATTGAGATAAAATGAAGGGAGAAATTTTTGTCACCATTTTGCTTGTATAGCGATATTTCACATTATGTCAGCTACTTTGTATTGGTATTTTAAAAATCGTGCCAACCAGCGGCTTGTTAGCTTTTAGAATATGGGGTCTTTTGTTCCTCTGGTTGGCACATTTGCATAACAAAAACAATGTTTACGACCAAGAAATATCACAAAGGAAGTTACAGCTTTTGATATTCATCTCATGGGTTCTGGCAGCATTTTGATGGAACTTACCTCATTTTCAGAGTTTTTCATCATTACAGTCAGGAAGTGGGTCAATTTCAGTGCCGGATCAAGGGGGGGGGGGGAGGCAGCCTCCAAAAAAATTGTTTCTCGGCCCTTCCAGCCTCAGTTTGGTCTAAAAATAAGGGGGAGACCCAGGCTCCTCCCCTGGGCCCGCCACTGAATTTTGTGTGTCAGGGGGTTGATAATGATGGGAGATACATTTGTTGGCTAATGTAAGAGAGAACTCAGATTTCAGATCTCCTGAGGTTGCAGTCCTTAATTGTTCCATAATCCACCTTTAATAAGCATGAGCTTTGAGCTACTTTATACCATTAATAACGTAGTAAAGCCGTTAGCCCACTCAACGCTTATTATGAATCTTCCATATTTTTCAACGACTGAATTGAAGCCAAACAATGGATATATATATAACTTTCAGTATCTACCTTTCCTTCGATAAATAGCATATAAATTATCCTTTCGGTATTCTGTCCAGCTTGGAATGTCCTTCAAAGTCACGAAATTTGTCCCACATCGGTACAACTGACGCTTCTCTTCCAGGGGTAAATCATCAAACTTGCTCCACGGTGACTTTTTCTCGTTTTCCGCGGTCGCTGGGAATGAAGAGTGTTGTCAAACTTCAAAGTTAAGATTTTAAATGCCTGAATCAACGAAGAGTCTTACTTTAACAATTTAAGGATTCAGAAATTAGGGGGCATTAAATGAGCCTCAAATGTAAGTATGAAAGATTGATAAAAGCTTCTTTTTCCTAAGGTGCTTTTTCCTTGTTCTTGTGCAGACCTTTGCATTGAAGTGCAGCGAAGGGCAATCTACTGAAAACGCCCCTACACAGGGTACCTGCCCTACAATATCCGGATTTATGACTTGCTGCTGTAACAACAAAACTACCTGAATTTTCTGAAGCCTCTGTATGCCCAATTCCGAGAAACTTAAACAGCGACGACTGCATTTTACACGGAAGATGGAGTAAGAAATGTCCAAAATTCAGGATGTACACAACAGGAGTACACAACGTATATATTGCTCCAAAGCAAGACCGCTGTAAAGAAAACTGTATGTTCAGAAAGTCGATTGGTTAGTTTTGGCGTTTTGGCGCGAGTTCTCGCGAGTTCAATAATGGCTTTTTCTTCTATTTTCGTTAGTTTTAGTCATGAACCGGACTAAATCAAAAGAAATTTATAGTATACAGCGCTTTGTTCACCCTTCCCTGGAGCCGATTGCTGTTGGAAGCACCTTCCAGCGGAGCAGATCGTTCATGGAGAGAGACTTCTTAGCGGCATCATCATCAAATGACGGAGTACTGGACGCACGTTCTCGGTTTGAGGAGGTTTTTCTCTCGAGTCCCCGCGCTCAGGTGAGTTCGATTATACAGTCAAATGTCCACAATGCGGCCTCCATCGGTCCACATTTGATGGATAGCCGTTGTGTTGAAGGAAGACTGTAACATGATCCCCTAATAAATCAAAATACCAAAACATCTAAAATAAGGTATGGCCGCGTTCACACTAGGGAACTTAACTTTAACTGGGTCATTTCCGATTACTTAACAAAAGTTAGCTGATTTTGACAAATGGCAAATGTGGTTCTGTATTTTCGTGGTGGAAAACCGAGTGATAACTGGACTCAATGCAATTTACACAAGAACAATAGATTTGTTAACTGAGTTACCGGTAGGTGTATTGAACCTGATCCCGTATGGGCACCTATGGACATTGCCTTCGTCATGTGTTTTCCATCTATTGCTGGGTTTTCAACGAAAATCGTCCCTTGCCGAAGCAGCCACAGTGATGACAATGGATGCAAGAAAATCAAAAAAGCGTTTGGTCTATGAGCAAAAGAAAAGCTCTGAAAATATTTATGGTAGACTTCTTTCCTGTCATTGAATTACTGGCCTAACTGCCAACGGCAATGTTTTCTTTTGTTTACTTATAACTATTTGCCACTTATGCACTGTTTCGCAGGTTTAGTAAAACCAGTCTAACTGTGATTGTACATTCTGCAGGAAATATATTCATCAGCAGGACCTGTGCATCAAAAGGCAGCAACAGCAAAGAGTTTTAATAGTTTTAATGATGTGGTCAAAATGGCTGAATCGTTTCACAATAAAAGCTCTACCAGTACGAGTCTTCATTCAACCTTGTCTGAGAATGTTAAGCCCAAACCTCCGGTCTGCAGCGCAAACAACAAAGAGTTTGAAGTCAGTCCATTTAAACCATTGGTAAATGACAGTGCAATTAAAAAGAAAGTAAGTATGGTAATAAGCAGACTGGAAAATGATGATGACATCACTCCTATGGCGACTACAACAAAGGGTACGGAGACGCACCATGTAGAACGAGGCTTCAGCAAGGATTCTGGATTTAATGATGCCCAAAGTGATTCTGCAAGGAGTAGTGAACCAACATTTACTACCATTAGAAACAGGAATACTACAGTTCCCCTTGGGAATGTTGAAAGACAGTCAGCAAACGGCAATGGTGTGGCAACCATCGTTGAGGCTCAAACTGCTAACAGTGGTGAGGAGGTACACATCTCCTTTGATGAGAGCGATGGGGAGGTTGATGTTGTCACTGAGGATGTACAAGTTGAAAATCATGAAAACAATAAGACTGGTGGTGAAGATAACAACGACTATGTTGACAAAAACAATAATTTGAATACAAAAGCAAAAGATGAGACTATAGCAAAGAGCCTCGATAGCTCAACAGAGTTGAGTACAGAACAGGTTAGTCAAAAGGCAAATCCTTGTTTTCAAAACTTCGTTGCCTCATAAGCATATACCTTGCCCAAATTGGTCAAAAGTTTTTATTAAATAGTTCTATCATGCAACCAGACAAGTTTTTAAAAAGTGATTCTATGGGTCATCAGTACATATTCGTCATTCTTACTACATTATACATTTATTAAGTCTACGGATATTAAAAGCTGAACAGTTTTTTACAATGTTGGACTGCAAAGAGCTAAAACACTCAGTGCTTAAACTTTGGTTATTATTATTATTCAGACATGTCACTTTATATGTAGTAAACACATTTGAACAGTACATCATTTCTCCTTAGTCCATTATTTTTTACTCTAACATAAAGGGCAAGAAATATAATAATAATGGGAAGAAAGAAAGCTGTGTTTTCTTATCTGGATTGGTGTTATACACGCGCGTTCAGTTTACTGATACTTTTTAAATGTGCCATAACTGGAGAGACCTTACATGTATCAAATTATATTACTAGAAGTAAGGCCTTCATTTTTTTTGTACTTATACTCGCATTTACATTTCGTCTTTAGCAGCATAAGTTACCCAGGCTGAATGTCCTTAAGCTTTGGTCGATTAAAGCAGTAAAGACTCGTACACACATGGGAATCATTGTTGAAGGCCAGAGAAGGTGAGAGTCTGTTTTCTATGGCGTGACCAATGCTTACTCAATACTGACCGATCCTCACTCAATACTGACCAATGCATACTCAATACTGCCATATTATCACTGTTGTGCTATCGTGATCATTGCCTTTGTCTCCTTAGTTCAGAAGATTCATGCTTCTTCTATTTCTATTAGTCAAAATTTTTGTTTTGTACCTTGTGGGTTTTAAATAAGTTTGGTCACCCTGTCTAATATTGCAAAACAAATCATTTAATAACCAGCCTGTTTTTGGAAGGTTTCAAATAATCTGACAAATATAAATCTCTGCTTTGCTTTGAGTGAACTGTTTTACTTTGGGTGCATACCTAACTGCAATGCTCTTTCACATCAGTATTAAAAGCAATCATATTTTTGCTAATTAGTGAGGACCCAGAAGGTGAACTATGGCATAGTACAGCTATAGTATCAAGAGTGAATGCTAAACTACTCCAGACAAAAAGCGGATCACAGTACAGGCTGGTGGGGCCTATAAATGAAACAGTCACCCTCCAACAAGGTATATACTTTGCTCAGTATTTTACTAAAAATATACTCTTCTTATTATGCAAACGAAAGTGATATACCAGGTGAGCTTTTGCCCAAAAACATATTATCTTCACACCTGAAAATAACATGTTGTTCACACGTGAAAAGATCACCTTTGCTATGGCTAGATAATAATTCACACCTTTCACAGCAAAAAACTCTTGAAGTGAATTTGTTTGGTATTTCATTGGCAATTATTTGGTAAAATAATAGAACATTACATGGTAACTTGGAGATACGAAATTTCTCTTCTCTTGTTGAAATTAAAATATTTCACTCATTAGGCGCTCACTCTTGAAATAATATTAGTCAACACTCAAAGAGAGATTTCGTATCTCCCTGCACCCATGTAATAACTTCTATTTATCATTGTTAATATAAATAACTACCTAAGCCTTAACAAAGTAATGATATTTTGGTACAGAAAAAATTAACAGAGAAATGTTAATATTCCATTATTTTTCAGGATTTTCTTCTGAATTTGTGAAATCATTTAAGTATGGCTTTCCTTCAAACTGGCTTTCACTTGTTAGTGACCATTTCAATTCTCAAAGCAGGTTAGTTTTTCTTATTTGTTTTGAAAGGGGTTGGGAAGATACCCGTGACACTGGACATCTGAGCCTCTGTATGGGTATTTATGACAAAGTCAAAGTCGCGACAAGCGCCATTTATGAAGTGACAATCTTAGAGATAAAAACAACAATTGCATTACCATTTCAATCAAGTTTGTTAGTCATGCAGTGACAGCAAAGAAACCCACAAAAAAGTGCACTGCAAGTTCAGTGTTTTAGTTTATTACGAAATCTGACTGTTTTAAAGAGGGTGGTTATACTGAGCTTACTAGTAGTGTTACCATGCAAAAAATTCTCGGTGTGCGACAATTTTGCCTAAAAACCAACTATTTGATGGAAAACGTGCAACAAAATCAATGTCCACAGGTACCCATACAGAAGTTCACATCTACATTTTTGAACAAAACCAAAACAGTGCTACAATCCTGACTGAAATCCTACATTTCAGCTCTGAAAGTGAAGATGAGGAATCTGTTCCAGACCAACTTGTTAAAAAAGAGACAAGACCCACCTCAAAAATGATTAAACATTCCAAAACCACTGCTACTCCTCCTGGATCCAAGGTTAAGATAAAAGGAAAAGATACAGGTAAAGCAATACTTAAATTATGTAGAATAAAATTCACATCTCATCCTTCCGTTGTGTGTGTGTTTTTTTTATATATATTAAAGCAATGCTTTAGTTATTAAATTTAAAACACGAGGCACAGCCTTTGATTAAACATAGACTCTGGGTTTTCTAGCTTCAAACACCTCTTATGTAAATTTTGTTACTCTTGCACAGAGTTGGGGTTGTTTTGATCAAGAAGATTAGACTTAAAAGTGTAGCTGTTTCTGTGTAAGATAGAAAGACACCTACCAAACACTATCTTTCTTGGTAGTTTTTTATTATGAATTTTCAAACGAAAAGACAAGAGTTAACTCACTAAGCTGTAAAATCAAGCTACATGTATCATTTGAACAGAGTTCAAATTATTCATTCCAGATCGCTCTTTGGCTAATCATAGGTAATAGTCCATTTTCGAGTTCGCTATGACCGCTGAATTAAAGAAGTGAGACACATTTTTTACAGTCTTAGCCTCAATCTGAAGTAATATATTCACAAATTCCAATGAGGAAAAGACCTGTTTATTACTCTGTCTATTGTGTATATTCAAATTTCAAACACTTACTTGCCAGAATTTCTGAATATTTTACTTTACGTCGAGGCTAACCCTGTATGAATGTGTCGTTAATGTTTATATTCAGCGGTAATTTTTAATTTGAAACTAGACTATTGGACAAAAAGAACTTGCTACAGTAAATTGATATTCTTCCATACACATCAATCACAGAGTCTTGAAATGTTCATGTATTAACATTTTTTGCCAACTTATGTTAAGCTTTGAAGACCCCAGTAAACAGAAAACTGCCCAAAGAAGTGGAACTGAAGGTAAGGCAAGGATGTTCCTTTTTTTTAAAGATATTCTTTGATTAATGAAGGTATTACTGATGTGAGGTAAACAAAAAAATTTGATTAAAAAATTTAAAAGATTTGCAATGTACTCTCTAATGTGACAGTAGTTTCAATGAGACTTTAAAGTACATGTATTATAGGTGAGGTGTGATAGCGAGCTGAGCAAGGCTGTCTTTCAGCAGCATGCGGCCCCTGGTGCTAACTTTTCATCCTAGGCGACCAGAAAAGCTTACCTTTTTTAATAGAAATCATATTCTGGGCACCCTGAATTTCACAGGTTCAGAGCATTGGGCTCTCTTCAATTTTTCTTTGAGCACAGCCTTGCTGAGATACCAATAAGTGGCAGTTTGAGACAACATGAGTAAGCGTTAGGTATGAACAACACTCTGCAGCCCTGTCACCACAAGGAAAAATGTCAGGTGCTGTGGGTGCTAGGAACTGCTGTATGGGGATATCCATAAGAGCTGGCTGCCATCTTATTTCACCAACTGAAAAACAACTTACCACCGGCTCAAATTGCTCTGAAAAAACAAAGTCACGGTGGACATAGCACAACATCGCATTCGTTTGATTCCCATTAGTGACTTTCTTTTACTGCAAGTTGGGGAGCAAGGGATGGCATAGTGGTGAGAGCGCTTACCTCCCACCACTGTGGCCTGGATTAAAATCCTGGCATCAACGCCATTTGTGGGTTGAGTTTGTTGTTGGTTCTCTCCTTTGCTCCAAGAGGTTTTTCTCCGGGTACTCTGGTTTTCCCCTCTCCTCAAAAACCAACATTTCCAAATTCCAATTCAACCAGGAATCATTATTTATTATTTATTTAATTCTCCTACAGACAACAAGAAGTGGTCGAATGGTGAAACCACCTTTAGCTTGGTGGAGAGGGCAGAGAATTCTCACTGACAGGCACCACAATTTAGAAGGTATCGACCCTGGAGGAGAAGAACACACACCTATTTCTCCTATGTACAGTGTGGACTTCAAGTTGCCATTGAAGGTAAGATTACCTCCAACACTTTAAGAGATGTCAATTGCATGGTCTGACGGAGTCATTTCCTTCATCCAATGTACCCAGAACTTTTGGCTAAGCGTGAAGTCAATACGGCAAATATTGGCCACATTCTTTGTTTGTATGAACCTCTTGACTAATATCAAGCCGTCTTGATCAAAATGAGCTTTAGTCATAGAAGCCAATGTGTTGTCCGTCAAGGTTTGTTTGATTTGTCTACATCGTAAGCCAGGAGTCAAAAGATGAAAGAAGTTATTAGGCATTTGCTTTCACTGGCCTTAGAAAACAGGCAACATTTCGCGACGCCAGTACCACCACTGGTTACTCTGTGAAGTGATGTCTGTGTATCAAGCTTAGAAATTCTATACTGATGACGTGTCAATACCAAGATCTTGGTAGTGCTTCTGATTAGTGGTGCCGCGTGGGAAAATTGCTTCAACCAATCAGAAGCACTACCCAGATCTGGGTAGTGACAAGTCATCAGTATGGAATTTCTGGGTTTGTTCCTCAGATGTCAAAAATGTTATGTGGTGGCATCCCCAAAATGAGTAGTGCAACTAAAATAACTATTTACTGGAACAGTTTATCTCAAGTTAAAGTTTTTGTATCACTGTATTTTTGTTTTGATGTGTTTGTTTTGGTTTTGTTTTTGTTTTTTTAGAGTGAAAAATCTAGCCCTGTCAAACAGAGCCATTTTTTATCTGATGATGAAAACAGAAAAGTAAGGAAGACTCACACAAAGAAATCTTCCACCGAAGAATCTGACATCCCACCGCAGCCGCAGCAAAAAATTAACAGCCCCAAACACCCCACTGGTGCAGAAAATTCAGGAAAAGACAGGAAAACACTTAGAAGCCCTTACAAGGCTATTGGCACAGATAAATCACACAAGTCTGGGGACCAAAACAAGAACGATTCAAGGAAGGCTGGTGCAGAACGAGTAAGAGATACTTCTAAGAATGGGAAGCTTACAGATGGTGTTGGAGAACAGAATGCAAGCTATGTGTTTGAGGAGAGCAGTAGTAGTAGTGAAGGTAGCTCGGAGGGAGACGTTGTGCAAAATTTGAAGAAAAAGCTGTTCTATTCGCCGAAGAAATCGCCCGGAAAAAGCCAGAATTCGGAGGTGCGAAGTGAGGCGGAGGTAATGAATGATGAAGATAAAAGATCTGATCAAAGCAGAGTTCTTGGAGGCACTCAGAAAAAGAAGACGGAGTCTGTGGGAAGAGGAAGTCCAAGGAAGACAGCGGAAACAGCCGTTAATAAGAGTCACTTACCAAACAACGCCAGTATTTCAAAGAAAAACACATCAGCGGCTTCAGTATTGGCGGAGGATACCCAGAACAACCAAAAAAGAAAATATCCAGCAACTGTTCGCGTAAACTTTGAGGAGAGAAATGTTGAACAATCAACTGATCCACAGATTCCCTCGCCACCAAAGCGTGTTTTGCGATCTCACGGTAAAAAATCAAATAACTTTAAAAATGTCGAAATGTCTGATGCCGATTCTGAGGATGGTACTATGACGAGAGGAAAGATGAAGAGGGCCACAGCCAACCTCAAGACTTCAGAAAGTGAATCTCGAGTCTCTTCTTGTGAAGAGCAATCTGACAACAGTCGCCGTTCAGGGAAAGGCTCTAAGGTACCTAATAAAAAGAGAAATGCCCAAAAAAGGCCAGTTCATGGAAGGGTTCAAGCACTAGTCACTGAAGCAACTACTCAGTCTTCTGAAGAGGACTCTGATGAAATGCCTCGCAAGCCTCCGAGGAAATCGCAGACTCATTCAAAAGTGGCAAAAACAAACGCAGTTACCCAGAAGAATTCGGGGAAGAAGGGCTCAGGAAAAACGCAAGCATCTAAAGTGTCCAAAAATGTCAAAGACGGCAAAAAGCAGCAAAATGTTTTATCTGATGAAACGCCATGGGAGGACGAGGAGATTGAACGACTTAACGAGTATGTAGACTCGTGTTGTACCTTGTGGCATAGACTTTAAGGGTCTGCCTTTGCGCTCGTAATAATAAGTCACAATAGAGTAGCTCAGAAATATTAGCAATCACTCAATCCTGAACAAAGGTTATTTTTCATAACATTATGAACCGCGTCAAATTTAGAAAGATTTGTATGAAGTCGTCAGAGCATAAGTTGTCTAATATCCTGGGGACAATTTGCCCCGAAAAGCTAGTTTTTGGCAAGTAGGCCTTTTAGATTTTGTTCTTTCAGTATATCCCAATAAATCCCATAATTTCACAAATTTAATTTTTTATGACGTCTCTATTAGAGACCTTCCGATTCCTAAGACTAATATTACTAAGTACATGTAGTAGTTTGTGCGCGTGAACCACAGTCATTTTGGCGGGAAAACGTGATAGTCTTCGTCACTCTATTATGGATTTTAGCGAACTAATGGCGGAAACAACTCATCAAATGTTAGAAGTTTTATCAATTTGAAATGTTAATTTTTCTGGTAAATTAAAAAAGGACATAAAATGAAGCTTTCTGGGGTGTCTATTGTTTGAGAATACGCGTAACAAACTTTCAAATGTCGTCCTCGAATCTAAAGGTCTCTCGTGGCATTTACGAGATTGCCGCGCAGAAAACTGGGTCAAAATTCATCCCCTTTAAGCAGTCCCACAGTGTACTGAACAAAAAACAGACATAGTCGCACGTGCGGTTTTAGAATGGCCATTTTTTTCGTTTCAATGTCTTGCAACCCCGAGTAAACCATGAATTCATGGCTGATCGCAGTATGTTTAATTTCCTTAGAGCCCTGTACACCATATCAGGTAATACTCCAATGTTTTGGCAAAAGATTTCCAGAAAAGTTGGCTCACGAACCGCGCAGGAGTGTCAGCTAAAACACCAAGGACATGTGCTTGTCTCTAACAAGAGGGAAACTTCAGCCAAGAAAACATCGGCCAAGGAAAAGAACGCCCCTGCATTTAAAGGTACCTTTGAGGAAATGATTTGTCGAGAAGGGCTAGGTGATCGATCTTTGCCGCTTTTAGCACTTACCAACTAGTACTGTTATGCAAGGAAGGATAGACGGTTGTAAAGTGGTCCCCGGTTTGCTTGTGTGGTTAAAATCCTTTGGTGTGACCATTCAAGTAAATGTTGTTAGCCAGTGACTTTCACACAGTACTATTTATTATGTTGTGTAAACAGGTTTCAAGTTTTGAGTGTTTGGATAAAATTCTATGATGTAACCATCCAAATGAAACCTCTTGAGCAGTACTTTCACCTATCACTATTTGTTTTTCAAAATTTAATGAAAATAAGTTTGAAATTTTCTTTTATGAAGTTTGTAGTCTCAGCCTTTTGAGAGGGAAAGAAATGCTACCTCCACTGACGCCTAGGTTTTTGTTTTTGTTTGTTTGTTTTTTTTTTTCAGGTCCGCCTCAACAGAACGTGAAAACAGTTTCTGGAGGTGTAGGGACAATTAAACGGAAGCGAGAGATTAGAGAGCTGCTTGAACAACAGGACATGAACTACGAGGATGATATCTTTGATGCAACCCCTTTCAAGAAAAAGAAAGATATCAAGGTGTGTTGAACTGCTTTTCAGATGAAATCTCCTCAGCTCTTTTCTCTCTCAGCCTTTCATTCTTCAACTTCCACTAATAAACCATTTTACAGGCATGAGCTTAGTGCCCTGGCCTTTGAGTGGACGTGAGGCTGATGTTGACATTGTTTTGATAAAAACTTCTTTACTTTTCTTATGAAAATTATTCTAAAAATACTAGTTAGGATGAGAACGACATGATTAACATTATAAAGGAAGAAGTGTTGCATCAAAACAAGGTTAACTCCACCCTGGTGTAAGCCTGGTTTCCACCTGTAGCTGTGAAATGGACTGTAGGCCATTTTCAAGTTGTTTCAAGCCTCTGTTTCACAGCAAGGCTAAGTGTAAAGCCATTGACATGTAAATGAGTTTTATTCTTAGACAAATAAAACTAATTTTCACAGCAAAGAGTTTGCACTTAGCCTTATTTTTAAAGTGAGAGTTTTTTGAAACTCAGAAACGGCCTACTAGGGTCAATTTAATAAAACTTTTACAATTATAATTTACAAGTGATGCTGTTGCCTTAGAGTATGAAAACAATATCCACAATTATAAAGTACAATTGTAAACGTTTTATTAAATTGGCCCCTGGTAAGGCCTTCACGTGTCTGTGAGCATATTCTCGATTTAAAATGTTTCAGCTGCCGTTTAACCTGAACAGTAACAGCAGTGATGAAGCTGGTGATGATGGCGATGAAGAGGAGGAGGAAAGCGAATCCGAGCGCGGCATATCCTACAAGACTCCAAGTAGCCGTACACCTAGCAGTCGATTCAGACCGTTGGGTCCGTTGTCGACTACAACAACCCCCAGCTCAGAGTTCATCAGCCCTAGTCTGTTACAGCAAGTCAACCGGTTTGTATTGTATTTTTGTTCGTGCGTCTGTCTGTTTGGTTGTCTTAATTGCAGTTTAACTTGGCGCTAACCAGGCTGGTTACCCAGTGTTACAGAACTACAGAAGGAAGCAAAACTCTTCATCGACGAAGAGATGGATGTGAGGAAAAGCTTCGCACTTCTCCCCTCTTTCTTACGAGATTTGCTACGCATACTGCGTGCTGCGTGTTTTTAGAAATGTTTCATTCATTTCCAACTGACTGTCATAAAACCATAATTTCTTTCTGGCCAATCACAATGACTTGATATCGACAACCCAATAAACCAATCAGGGCATAAAGCAAATACTTGTAGCCGGCGTAGAAGGCGGCAAAATGCGACCAGCAAGACGGTCAAGACTGGTTTAAGTATTACTTGTGATTAGTTGAAAATTGGTACAAGACATTTTACGCCAATCACGTAGGTTAGGATCGTGTTGGGTAGGATAGAGTAGGAATCCAAAACCATTGCCCTCACGAAATTACTTGCGCCATTCCTGTTCATGACATGATAGTACTAAAAATTTGTTAATCTCATTTCAGGAAGGACATGGATCATTACATCTATAGAATGCAACAAGGAAAGCGAGGAACACAAGCACATGCAAAGCCAAAAGCAAAGGTAGACTGAAAAATTTCTAGTTTACAAGCGACGCTGTCATTTGCCCTTTGATTACTTATGGCAGCGCTAGCTGCGTCGTTGGAGCTCTGGTCTGCAGAGCGAAAATTCGAAAATTTCCTAGACCGGACCAGTACTCAGGGTCAGTTTAATAAAGACAGCGTCAAGATAGTGATCGAGTCACATTATTTGCTCAGTAACGTTGATTTTTATAGTGAAATCCGTTTTGAAAAATTTCTTGATTTTAAAAGACAGAGATTTTGCCTTTTTTCCTTGTCGCAGATGAGGACGTCAACGCCAAAGAAACCAGCGTCCTCCAGCAGCCATCTGCCCGTGGTAAACTCGGAGTTATTTGAAGCTCATCCCACTTCAGACCACGACTCAGCAGAGGAAGATAATGATTATTACTTCTCTGATGAATAGCAAACATTTGTTGAAAAAAAAAAAACACTAGATATTCTCAAAAAGTCACTGAAGAACTTGAAAGCTAACGTTACCGTTTTGTTTACTGAAAGTTTCATAGGTTGACGACAGCGTGATAATTTATTACCTGCGCTGTAACTTAACTTAAGAGTTTTTCAGTGTTCAGTACTAGAAAGTTCTCATAGCCGTTTCTTTAGGCGGCAAAGTGTTCAAAAACAAAAAGGACGGAAAGAGGAAAACCCGTATATGTTGGGTAAATGCAAGCATAGTCACTCCTGGCAAGTATCTTTCACATTCGCTCTCCTGTTCTGTTTAGACTCAGGATTATTTGAAAATGAAATTAAAAGAAGAATTTCGTTTTAACCAGGCCCAATTTCCGAGGAGCAAGGGCTTATTTCGTGAACAGCGGCCGGTAATCAAGCCTATTTTTGACCAGTTACCAGTTCGCTCCTGTTCTCTGCTACCTTTATGTCAGTCCCTGGTCCCGGTCTCCTCTCTTCAGCTCTAACTTATTTTCCCAACTGATTTACGCAATGGTCTGAAAGGTCCTTTTTTCAGTACCTTTTTTTTCATTCTGGAGGGTGGTCGCCGTGTTTGTGTCAAAACGACAAAGTAAAGTTATGAAACAGCCATTCAACGATGTTTGTTGAAAAAAACAAAGTCTTACGCTGTCGGCGAAGAGCCGGTGGCGATAACGGCTAAACAAATTATGTACCCCTTGTTTTTTTATCTTCCGAGTTATCACCGGCATTTTCTTTCTCACACCAGTGTTCTTCAGTGGAGAAAATTTTCCAGAATTTTGTTTTGTTGTGTTGTCTTCTTGTTAATCGTGAAAAAAAGAAGAGCGAAAATCGCAAAACAGGAGCGGCTTCTGCCTGTAAGCATTTAGTGCCATCTTTAAAAAAGCTTCTACTTCGAACCCCTCCTTTGAAAAGCGCGCCACGAATTTTGTGTGAAGGCAAATTTTGAAGTATATCTCAACTAAGAAATTAAAATTTCCCATTTTAAGGGAAAATGCTTAGATTACTGGGAACGTCGATCTGTAAATCTGAAAAAGACTGGACCGGCTTTCCCTGCTAGCAGAGGTCTCTCACGACGAGGCAAAAATGAGAGAAAGGAGAGATCTCTCCTTTCTCTCATTTTTGCCTCGTCGTGAGAGACCTCTGCTAGCATGGAAGGACTGGCTAGCCGGAATATCGTTAAACGCGTTTAAAATGCACGTTGTTCAGCTTTGCTGTAGTCTTGGACTTCTTGTTTCTTTGTTTCAAATATTTGTGGCTAATGAGATTTCGCCATCGAATCTAAAGAAAGAGAACCCACCAGGAGTAGATACACCAAGCGGAAGTGCTGCAATGAACAAAATCATATACAAAATTCAAGTACAGATGATGACAAAGCCTCTGTAACAATACTTTTTTATCTTGCCTACAAATCCTGTGCCGTGCTGTTGTCTTGTATGGCCAGTTTGCGCAGAGGTAAGAGGAATAATTTGCTCATCATCTCCGTGACTGTAATCATGAATTTCACTTGTTTCTTCTGGGCGCTGATGTAACACCTCAGTTTCTGCAGTTTCACGGTTTTCTTCCGTAGTTCGAGGTCCAGTTTCGGCATCATTCTCGTTCTCATTCGCTCGCCTTTCAGACATCCAACAAAGTTTTCTTTTTCGTATTAACCATACCAATGTAATTAAAGGACCCACAAGTAACCAACAGTAGATATATTCAAAGTACGTTTCCATCTTACTTAGGTCAGCTGTGTCTCCCGGTAGACTTAATACAATCTCGGTTAGGTCTGCCTCAATCAGTATATTCTCTTGCTGTGTGTCAGGGTAAGCCGCCGTCATAACAGGGATCATTACTTTTTGAGTGAATTGGATCCCAAAAACCTGCACGTTATCTCCAAATAATATGAGCGCGAAGTATCCTGCATTCTGTGAATTTACTGCTATGTCTTGCAATGTACATAAAGCTTCGAAGTTCACAACTGTGACAAGGGCGATTTTGTGGACTTGTATCTTACTGCGCACATCATGGATCGGCTCACATCCATTCGTGAGGTTTGAATACAAGGCCAGACCCTTAAACGCACTCCATCACTTCCCTGACAAAGTTGAATTACGGTCTCAAGTGACGGTGCCGAGTCAGGACTAGCGACGTCACTGAGTTCGAAATGCACAACCGTTTCTTCATCTCGAGGATAAAGTGTCAACGTTGCGGTTTGTTCACGCGGGCCGAACTCCACACTGGGCGCAACAAACTTAATAATAGGTACGATTAGCGATTCAAGGAAAATGCAAAACGACAGGCACATTAGAATAACTAAAAGCCAGTCAGTTCTAGACATGTTTGATGTATAGCGCTGTGCGCAACTGAAACCCCTAATTTATCAGGAATACAAATAAGCAAGCTTCGTATTCCCGGGCGGCCTAGGGCGAGTGCTTGTTTTAGCGCGAAAGCGAGGCTAATGCGGTCACTTCTTGGCAAGAAGACCACAGGTTACCCAAGTTCGAAATATGAGTATCGGCATTGTAGCGTAACATTCGAAGTATATGGATTTGTATGGGAATAAAACCTATCTTTTCTGTAGCCTATGAAAATTAAAGTATTTCAATTAAAAACAGCTTACCTTAATTAAAATGTGTGTTACGTCTCTCCTTTGTGGTCCATGGGCCGATGTATGACCGTTTTATGGGTTGTAATCTTGTAGCGGTCTGGTGAGTGCTTTCAACTTTTATCTCACTTACTATCGGTGAATACTTGGCTAAATGCACGAAAATTCAGGTCTCATAAGAGACATGACTTAATTAGAATGTGGCAATTCGATGATTGTTACAAGGGGGTAAGTAACACACAGATTTGACGGATTGTTTCTGTTCAATAACAAATTGTTGGTTAAAAAAAACATATATCAACTACAGTCTCGTACATAGTCGTCCAAATTCTTGGGATCCAAGTTCAAATGAACATGTACTAAGCATAGGAAAATAATGAAACTAAATTTTATTGAGCCACTTTTTTAACTCAGGTACTTTGCAATTTATGTCGATAAAAACAATATAAACTGCAAAGATTGGTAAGTCTCTATCTTCTGCATTTGCAAATACCAATCGTTGAACGTACAGTTAAAACAAGGTCTTTTAAAACACAAGCAATGTTTGTCCTGTACTACGAATACTTTGATTTATGTCACTTTTATATAACCTGCTACATCAAGAATATCTGTTCTCTAGTATTTATCAGATAAACTGGTTGTGGTTGATTTACGTGTTACCCTCTCTTCGGCCAGGCCTCTTTGCGTCGTAGGAAGTCTGAGAAGAGGGTAAAAAAAAGAACGGGCGGTAGGGATAATGGGAAGGCCGGGAGACTTTCCTCTCTTCCCATCGTCCACCCCGCGCTTACTACCTTTTTCATTCAGATTTTAGTTGTCCAAGTTCTCAATGAGACCGTGGACTCCGGAAAATTCAATCAGAAAAATTACCTCGGGAAGGTTCGTTTACTTCTCTGAAAGTCCCTTAGGCAGTGATTCTGTCGGCTTAGTAAGTATAATGTGCATGGAAGAACTGAAACTCGCCTTCAAAGTAAGGCCAATCGCCACAGTGCGAAGGGCAGTTAGTTTTAAATTGTTTAAGGATCCTTCTGAAGTGAGAGCAAAATAAAACACGGCAACGATGCTGCTTTCCAGATACGCAAAAAACATGCATACACTAATGTAGAAAACGTGTAGCACGTGACAAACTTGTGCTTGAAAATAATTACGAAAAGCAGATTGCAAATTGTGTAAACGGCGTTGTAAGATACGAAAAAGCCAAAATTGTATGTTGAGGAACATACAGGCACCACTACAGCTAAAACCAGCAAAGAAATATTTGAAGCAAACCAGTCGCTAATACGAGAAAATTTGTTTATCGTGATGATGATGGTGCAACCTCGTCCCCAGGGTCTTCTCGCTTTCCAATATGGCGGCGGCAGGAGAGAAGACCCTGGCACACAGCGAACTAAAACGATCGCTGATTGGTGCATTTCATAGCGCGTTCATACGTGCGCTCTCATTGGTTTATTCCTTCCAAAACAAAGATGGTTAACCTTTGAGGGCTTCGTAGAGGCTGAGAAGTATTTTCTTCAGTGTTTGAGACCTAAAAGGTGGACAGAATTCAGGTCTGATTGTTCGGAAAACTGTGACTATGCCGTTGGAAGGCAAAGATTCGAATATAGTGATATCTGGTAATCGCTGGGAATATTATAACGCGTAGAGGTATTTCTGTTACTGGTGCTATTTGGTTTGTGTGTTCCGAAAATTACTAAAGATTTGTTTCTTTAATTCCCGATTGGTGAAAGAATACTTGCAAGGCTTCAGCTTATCAATAAATTTAGCTGCCCGTTGCAAAGGTGTAGTATTGTTCTCCCTTTTGTTTTCTTTGAACAAAAGCTGTATGCTTAATATTATTAATGTATGTGGTTATACGGAAATCTTGCATAATCTGCGCTTTGTCTCAGCAGTTTTTTGTCAAGTGAAACATTCTTTTCATTTGATCGTAACATTCATGGGCCTAACCTGGCCTTCTTTTAATTTTTCCACTGTGATTTTGAAGGGGGACGAGGAGCGAGAGAGGCAGATGTCGAAACAAAACTAAAAATTGAAGCCAAACATAGTGTCGCTATCATTTGATATTTTTAATCCTGACTTTTCATTTATTCAGTTTTTAGTGTCACAATAATGATAATTTATTATTGTTTACTCATTTCATTGGCAGTAAAATACAGCTAAATACAGAGACATTGGGAAAATAAACTGTTTCCTTTCTCAGAAATGAAAAACTTACATATTGATGTATTGAAGCTTGTGGGATTTCTTTCTAGTTGCAAAAATAAAATAAATGAAAGCACATGATGTCTTTTATTTTATCAAGTTGAAAACAGTGATCAGCCCATTCAAGGAAATCTGACAGTCTTGGATTCTCAATTTTGCGCCATGGATACCGCATTCTGGATTCTTTGTCAGTGGAACATGGATTCCGGATTCCAGTTATAAGTGGGATCCAGAGTACTTTAGGACCTTTATTCCAGATTCCAAGAGAAAAATTTCCCAGATTCCAGACATGGGGTGACAGTGACCCCAAGATAAATATGTTTTCTGTCAAACTAAAACCTGTCAATTGAGCTTCTAATTACTGCAGGCTAAGTGTGCATGTTGTTCTTGTCACTGCATGATGTTCTTGTCACTATATCCTTGAAAAGGGGGTTTGTGGACCAGGTGAAAAAGTGGCTTGTACTGTAGTATTCCAACACCAGCTGGGTATGATTGTGAAGCAGCTATAATTCAGTTCTAAACCTTGGATTTAAAAAAATAAACTACTTCAAAGGGTGCATATATCACTATCCACTGAATAAACAAGAGCGGAAGGGGCCTGGAGCATCTCGATCATGGGATTTTTCATGTCGAGATGCAAAGGCTTTTTGAAGTGTTTTGTGCCAGAGTCCCCATTAGCATAGTGAGCTTTTTAGTTGCCTAGTCATGGCCAATGAGTTTTAGGTCACGTGGTCCCAAGCGAAATAGTGAAACAGTTTCCCTCCAGTTTGCCTAAGATAAGTCACCGAAATGAATTGACCAAGAATTAAGGCCTGGGAAAATGCCACACAGGGACAAGGCAAGGCTTTTATCTTGTTTAGGTGTTGCGGTGTGAGGTTGCAGCTGTTAGATGTGCTGGCTTAAATACTTTCAAAGTCTACTTTAAGGAGTTGGTTAGTCTTAGTAATAGTGTCTGTATTATAATCATATCGTCAGAAATAATCAGATTAACCCAACTATTAAACTGATAATCGATTATAGTAGATTATAGTTTTGTGCCCCCTGTGTGCCACTTTCAACACTGAAAATAATTTTGTAAGTGAACAAAACAAAAAACCTACCCTGCAAGCAGAGGCTTATCTGTCACATAGTTAAACCAACTAAACATCATATAAACTACATTAAGAGCCCATCAAAAAGACAACACAGGTGTATTAATGTCCGTATTTGTCAACAATGTTTTTGTGAATTTTCCACAACAATCAACTGAACATTTGTATAAGCAATACTCACTTTGCTTTAGGTTTCTGATGCTTTATAGATTATGATTGATAATCAGCACACCGCTACCAAGTCATGTCTCAATTAGAGTACGAAAGGGCCCATCTGACGAGCAAAGCGTGTTTGACTTAAAACATCTATTATCTCCAAATGAGATAGGAACTCTTACTGTGCACATGACTCAGATAGGACTATCAAATTTTTGAACTGGAGTCTAGCCTTTGGTCAATTTGCACATTGACATGGCAAAGTGTAGCCCCAAGTAATATGTCAAATAAACCAAAGTCAGGGATTAAGGAAGTTTTTGCTCTGAAAATCAAATCTATTTCAAAGTGGAGAATACATTTTGAATTGCTATATTACAAACAATGGAAACACTCTTCACCTTTTGCTAGCTATTAAAGCGGGGTTAATGCTTTTTTTTACATCTGAGAGGCAAAAAAAAAACAATAATAACAACATCTTAAATCCTCTATTAAGGCCCCCTCTCTCAAATAAGCCCTCCTTTTCAGTGAAAGAAAGTTTTAACAATAAGCCCCCATCTTTTTTAACCCCCATCCCACCTTAAACTAGAAAGGGATAACCTCTTTTATCTCCTTTTCACTTTCCGATTTGGATTTGTGAATAAACAGTTATTATTATTATTATTATTTTCTTATTCTTCACTAATAAATAAGAGACTGTATAAATCAATGAAAACTGTAAAGCTTTCTGTGGACCGATCCAGGATGATTTATTCACCAACTGGAAGTTCGGATTTGTTTTTGATCCTCGGCTGCTTGACCTCCAACCTTCTTGTACTTGGGCTTTTTCACTTGGCATTTTTTTTTGTGGGGAACTAATACCACCGTCTTTGCTAGATTAAATAAGGCCCCTATCTCTATTGCCTGGAAGCACTGTGAATGGGGTTAGATATCAAAAGCCAATAACAAAGTCTAAAAACTGTGAAGTAGATGAAGATTTATAACAATAATTTTATTACCTGTACCAGTTCAAGTGACAAAATATCCAAACTGACCAAGGAACTGTTTAATTTTCAACCAAAGTTTCCTCAAATTATATTAACAAAATAGTGTTCTCTGGTTCTTGTTTTCAGAAAAAAAATTGTTTTTTTACATATCAGAGTTCAGTTAAAATTTGTGCAGATAGAAAAACAATAGTCAAAAACCTCATGAAGATCTGTAACAAAACTGACGATAACTTATCAGCTTAAAGCACAGGTAGTCCAAGCTCACTATGAGAGCCCTGAACAACATTATCCTACTTAGCTAATTAATTATTCATACAGCAAGAAAATTATAAGACGTTGTATGGAGAAATATTCTTTGCTCACTAAATTAGCAAAATGTACATTGAATATCGCTTTGAAGCTTACCTTTAGCGTCTTGTTGTTTTTCTTTGTATTCTGACTTTTTTTGAGCGGCAGTTTTTCACCCAGATGACAGTAGAGAGAAGAGAAGAGAAGGTTGGCAAACCTCTCTTGACCGGCTCCGCTCTCGGCGGCGATAAATTCCGTGACATTTGCGACATGGAGACAATTCCGCCAGAAACAGATGTCCTGATTAATTACGCACATTTTCCATCTTTCACATCGCCAAAATTCCCATTTCGAAGGTCCTAAATCGCCAACGAAGTGCGCAATACACGGCTGAGGTGAGGCGAGTCGAGAGCAGACCCGCAACGGACTCCAACCGTCACGTCGACAATTCAAACCGTCGCGGGCTGGCAGGGTCAAATTGTTCAACCGTCAAAGGACAATTGGAGGATTTAGCCTACTGGGCACAGTAACTGATTTTTCACTTCTCACATTGCACTCCGGGGTCGCGGAAGTCAAGCATCGGGTGTGATAGTGACATGTAATATCAAAACATGTCCCGTTGTTAATGTTTTGATCTCTACTCTTCTTTTTAAAAAGCGTTTGACAATGGTTTTTTATGTATGATTTGGAAAAAAATTTTGCAATAAGAATTACTACGGCTGTAAACAGTTGTTAGCTATTTTTCCTCCCTTTTTCAACAAGTGGCAGTAAGTAGCAAGTTTGGGGACAGGATCAAAACATTAACAACGCGACATGTTTTGATATTACATGTCACTATCACACGCGATGCTTGACTTCCGCGACCCCGGAGTGCAATGTGAGAAGTGAAAAATCAGTTAGAACGATTTTCGTATGACCTTGAAATGAAAACGTGCGAACAAAACAGAAACAACAAAAGAACGGAAATAGAGCGATTTGATTGGTTTATCGAACGGATACAAACGCAACTGGCTTTTGGTTGGTTAAGCGAACGCTCGGCTAAAAAAACTTCATGCCCGAAGAACTTTCTAGAAATCGCTTTGACGTCATACTGCAACACGATTGGTCAATCGAACGATGCCTTCTCCATATTAGGGTTTTCTTTGGCGGGAAAACGAAGAGTCCATGTTTTGTTCTTTTCAACCATTGGCTGACAAAACAACTAACGAACTCTTACCGAAACCATTTTTCAAGGACATACGGAAATCGCTCTACTGTGCCCAGTAGGCTAAATGCTCCAATTGTCCTTTGACGGTTGAACAATTTGACCCTGCCAGCCCGCGACGGTTTGAATTGTCGACATGACGGTTGGAGTCCGTTGCGGGTCTGCTCTCGACTCGCCTCACCTCAGCCGTGTATTGCGCACTTCGTTGGCGATTTAGGACCTTCGAAATGGGAATTTTGGCGATGTGAATGATGGAAAATGTGCGTAATTAATCAGGACATCTGTTTCTGGCGGAATTGTCTCCATGTCGCAAATGTCACGGAATTTATCGCCGCCGAGAGCGGAGCCGGTCAAGAGAGGTTTGCCAACCTTCTCTTCTCTTCTCTCTACTGTCATCTGGGTGAAAAACTGTCGCTCAAAAAAAGGCCTTAAACAGTGCCTAGGAGGTCTGAAATGCAGTCAGAATACAAAGAAAAACAACAAGACGCTAGAGGTAAGCTTCAAAGCGATATTCAATGTACATTTTGCTAATTTAGTGAGCAAAGAATATTTCTCCATACAACGTCTTATAATTTTCTTGCTGTATGAATAATTAATTAGCTAAGTAGGATAATGTTGTTCAGGGCTCTCATAGTGAGCTTGGGCTACTTGTGCTTAAAGTGTCTGCGACTCAATTTAAAGGGACTGGTTCACGATAATGCGCATGCGCGCCGTTTGTCTCTTCAGAATAAATTTGTTGGGTCAACACTAAATTCGAAATCGCCGTTACCGGTACAATCATTGAAAATCCTTCGTTTTATTCGGACATCCGTCGCTTTGGCTGGTCTAGTTATACTTCGGTAGTGGTGATTAACGTGTGGTTGTGTCGTTTGACTGGTTGCGTTTTAAGAAGACGCAAAAAATAATGTTTAGATCATGGAGGTTCAGAAAAGCATCGTGGCCGTCCGGCAACAGGACGTTCTCAAGAGTCTCTGGAGATAGAGAAGCTTAACCTATCGAACTGGTATGGTTCTAGGAGTAGTGTGTGGCATACGAAAAGAATACACGAGCCTTGAAAAGTGGTTAAAGGCATGAGTTCGTTCAACTTTGATTTGATTTTTGACTCCGACCTGTAGTTATACCGCAACAGGCCGCGCGATCTTTACCGATCTGGTACACTTGAAATGTTCCTTGTATCTTTGCTTTACGAACGTATATGTTTAAGAATTGATGTTTTTACAATAAATTATTGCCTGAATATTCTGTTTATAATCTAGTTTCTTTATGTGTGCTACTCGATAACATTTGTTTTGCGGAACATTGACCCGATGCAAAGCGAATGAATTTGTTCATTTGCTGATAAGCAATTGAAATTTATGCTCAATTAAGGATAATCTTTATACTCATACGTTGTGTGTTTTTGTCACCGGTCAGGCGCTATTTGTAGGTATTTCTGGGTTTATATAAGGCGAACTGAGAGAACAGTAATAAGATGTTTGTTTACAAATTTTGTTTGCCGATCGGTGACTGTTTTGTTAGCGTGGGTACGACCTCGTAAAAATACACGTTGGTAAATGTTTGTTTCAAAGCAAGACAGGGCTGTAAATCTTATTCTTATCGGCTGCAACATATATCTGAGGAGTAGCAAAGAATAAACTTGAATTATGGGGATAAATAAATTCAAACCAAATGCCCGGAAATACTCTCGCGTCGCGAACAATTAATTTGAATTTTGTAAATCTACTTACGTGCATCTAACTCGCTTCCGATTGGTTGAAAAACAATCAGCTACTGTCAGAACTCACACATGCGCATTATCGTGAACCAGTCCCTTTAATGCTTAGTTGAATTTCGGAGCGGAAGAGGTCTTAGAGCGTCACGTCATGACAAAAAATTCCCTGGCTTCAGAGGTCTGTTCTCGAAATTCCTAACATGAAGAAAAAAATTGTGCTCACGGTTAGAAAAAGCTCCCCCTTTCACGAAAGAAGAAACCTGAACCTCTGCGCGCTCAGGGTACGACAAAAAAGGTCGGTATCGAGAAATTAAGTTGTAGACAGCCGTGTGCGCTAGAACTTTCAGGCTTAAAACAAATGAAGGTCATTGAACAGAAAATAAGATCGCTATATCATTCTACCGTATTCCTGTGGCTTGTAAGTGTATTCTTTCATATTTTTAGCTTCTTTTGAGTTCTGCCTTTGCCGCCATTTTGTTTGTTTTTCACCAGTCTCAAGACCTCGTACCCAGATCCTCTCACTCTTTATCTTGGCCGCCATTTTGAATAAATTTCCACTCTCCGTGGACAAATCAGTCACGTGATTTCTGCTGTGTGCCAGGGTCTTCTCTCCTGCCGCCGCCATATTGGAAAGCGAGAAGACCCTGGGGACGAGGTTGATGATGGTGAAATAATAGAAGAAGCATCACATCCATTTTACGTACAAAAATTTTATTTAAAAAAATTCTTAAATGAAAACAACAAATCTCTTGAACCCTTATCATTAGAGGGAAAATGTAAAAAAGAATTAATCAAGAGTGTTACATCATTAGAAACAAAAAGAAATCATTAGAATCAAATTATTATTAATAATAGTATAAGAAATACTGTTTTACTTTATCACCCTGAGTCATTCGACTTGGGACTTTTTTTGATCTCGAAATTTTATATAACAGTATCATAAACTGGACAATATATACAACCACAAGCAATAATTTTCTTGTACTACGAATACTATGACTTATGTTTCCTTATCAATAGCCTATTCCAGGCGTTCAGATTGTGGGAAAGGCACAAATCGCGGTGAGCAGGAAAAACAGGGAGGCCTAGGGTGGGGTAGGGAGTGAAAGTGAAGGATGGTTCCTTCTCCCCTCTCCCTCTCTTGCTTTTTATTTTTTCTCGCTGTCTGACTTCGTGCCACCTTCTCACATCTAAACAAAACGTTGCACGAAAAATTACTGCTTCTTATTACATACACTGATACATTGGTTTCTACTACTTCACGCATTACTAAGATCTCACTTCAAAACTTGCAGCGAGTAGTAAATCGTGCTGCTAGATTAATCTGTAGTCCTGCTGGATCTCGACCTTAAGGAGGTAGGAGGCACTCTTATTCAGAAATTTTGATTATTAGGGGTCGGCCTTATGGGCCTTTTGGTAGAAAGTTAATCTGGGCTGTGTTCCCTGTAGACATATTAAATTCTGCAAACAGAATACTACAATGCTGGTCGTACTACGTGAAAATTAACTGTGCAAGACATCAACACGACACCGAAAGAACTCAAAACAGAGCGGGATTGTAGCCATAGACTGGCGTAACAACCAGAGAAAGCTGTGTTCCCTGTACCGTTACCTAGATCCGGCACTGTACAGGTTACATACGTTATATAATTTGACACCTAACTATAGGAGCCCATCGCTCCTGCCAACTCCTGTTTAATCAAGCAAAATGTTACCAATTAGTTTTAAAGCTTCAAATGAAATTGCTCCGCCATGCGTTACTGATATTTAACTTTTCAGTATTCACCTTTGCGTTTGCGGATTATTGGAGTTGAAGTTATTGTGACAGTTTCGTATAAACGCGTGACATGTTGAAGGCGGAAGCTAAGTCCCGCAACTCTTTCGGTTTTGTTTTAAAGAATAAAGCAAGCCAGGATTTTTTTTTCAAAAGCCCATTGTTTTGCTCAAAGCAAATAGTTTACTCACAGGTTTTGGATGTGAGCTGATCGAATGAGCATCTTTCCTATCCTAACCGTTTACTTTGGCTTATGCTAAGTACATGATTATCAATTCACAAACCGTTTGCCACAGTTCTCAGTGAGACTGTAGACTCTCTGATCAGAGAACTCCAATCAGCAAAACTTACTTCTCCGAAAGTCCCTCAAACAGGGATTCTGTCGGCTTATTGAGTTTCCATACAATGTGCATGGAAGAACTGAAACTCACTTTCAAAGTAAGGCCAATGGCCACAGTGCGAAGGGCAGTTAGTTTTAAGTTGTCTAAGGATCCTTCAGAATTGAGAACAAAATAAAACACGGCAACAATGCTGCTTTCCAGATAGGCAAAAATCATGCACACGCTAATGTAGAAAACGTATCGCGTGACAAAGTTGTGCTTGTTTAAAATGATTACGAAAAGCATATTGCACACTGTGCAAACGGTGTTGTAAGTTGCGAAAAAACTAAATGTGCCTAATGAGGCACATAATGGCACCACTACAGCTAGAACCAGCAAAGAAATGTTTGAAGCAAACCAGTCGCTACGAATAAGTTTTAAGAAGGTGATAGGAACAACCCAAGTGGTAGTACAAGCCAACCGACTGTACAGTAAGAAACAAAATAACTGAAAAGGTGACCACAAAAACAGAACAATGGACAAAAATGTTTGAAGCATGTCTTCTAAAAGAAAAAACATAGCAGGAAATACCCTGTGATCAAATCTAAAAAAGGAGAAGCATCCAAAAGATATGGAAATCGGAAGAGCCACAATAAAAAGCATTAGGTAAGAAAAACACATCACCCCTTTGCAAAAGAACTTTTTGAAACTCGTAACCACACTTCGATTGCGTCGTGGTAGTCTTGTAAATTCAACAAGTAAAGGTTGTTCCTCACTGCTTTGGCTCGAAACTTCGCGTCCTGGGTTTCTTCCTCTGGACTCTTGGTAATTTGAGGCCAACGGTTCCTCAGTTCCATTTTCACCTTCCTCCATGGTTCGAATTTCATTTTCAGCAGCATTTCCTTCGTTTTCAGTTGCTCGCTCTTCACCGACCCGTTGCTCTTCTTGACTGTCAGACATGCAACAAAATTTCCTTGTACGTCTCATCCACTCAAGAGTAATTAAAGGTCCAATAAGAAACCAAAAATATAGTCTTTTTAAATAAGACTCCATTTTCCTCAAATAATCTATTTGTTGACCATTAGGGGGCAAACACGCAATGTCAACATCAGTTCGATCTGCATGGGAAAAGATTCTCTTTACCTCACCTACATTGGTGTCGTACACCGTTGCCACTGGGATCATTATCATTACCTTGTTCTTACTGTTCTTCACTCTAAAAGGCGGTGTAGCACAAAAATATATTAACAGAGAGTAACCTGCATTTTGTACATTTTTGGCAAGGTCTTCTAAAGTACATGTACTTTGATTGTTCTGCATTAGTGTGACAAGAGCGATTTTGTGAACTTGATTCTTTGCTTTGCTTACATCATCCAGTGTTTGACACGCGTTTGTGAGGCTCAAATACACAGCGAGACCTTTCAGTGAATTGTCTGTTGTTGATGCCCGAATAAAGGACTTGACAGAAGGTGAGATAAATTCGTTTGCAGCGTTTGTGCTGTCTAACAACATTTCCTCTGTTGACTGTTTCCTCGCATTCCACACCTTCAATATCGGCTCAGGGCCGTAATACCCCCAATCAGAAAGCGCTATAGCTAGCATAATGGATATGACCCCGAAGCAGACGAAGTAAAGGCAACTCTTGATTACGAAGCACTTCTTCGACATCTTTGAAAGCGGGCTGTTCACATGATACCGGAATTGCTTTTTTTTCCATGGATCGAGTCATGCCCGGTAATGCGATAGCTAAGCGAATAAAGTGTAGTTTTACGTAGCCTGAGATCATGCCCTCTCCCTATTATCCCTTTAAGTCTCTCACGAGAAGAGGGCGTTATTTTTTTCCCCTCTCGAGCCAAAGAAATAAAGAAGCAAAAAAACAACAACAACAACAACAAAAAAGGCCTGATCTCAGGTTAAGAGACATGCGAGAAAAAATCCTATTGACCACTCCAGAAATACCATAACATGCCATAATGTTCTTTGTTTGTCACCCGCCCATAAAAAGGGGAATTTCATATATCCCATGATGCATCGCTTCATACTATATTACCAAGCTTCCGAACGCACGTGATCCTAACAGTTCAACAGGTACGCGACAGTTGAACAACATTGGAAAGCGGCGTGTTTCGCCGATGAAACCTTCTGTACTTTTGCTGTGTTGATCTTTTTATGATTTTCGTTTTACTCTTCCAAATATATCTTTTGTTAAGTCAAAGGGAGTGTTTTGCCCGTCGATATTGACTAACTTGCCGTCCGATCACAAGGCAGTCTACGCAGATGCTCCGTGAAGCTAGCGAGCAAGATCTTTGCTTCAGTGCTTTTTGTTATAAAGCTCTCCATGGATTCACAAGCCTTCCACCTGCTTGTCTTGAAATGAATATCTGTTGTTTGTGTACTGTTTCTTTTTTGTTGCTTGTTTGTGACCGCGGTGCTCATTGTCAGTTCAATAATTCATCGACGCAGTAAATACATTAACCGTACAGTGACAGTACATGCTATTACCTCAACTAGCTCGGTTTATGTAGTCGGAAATACCGAGATCATCAAAGAACAAAAAGACGTCTATCGGAGATAAAATTCAAAGGAAGGGAATAGCTCAAATAAAAACAATAAAAATAACAAGACATCTTTATGTTGTTCGTAACACAACACCAGTTAAGCATCATTATCAAACATGAACACAAATAAGCTTTATTAAAGAAATGGCAAAACACTTGCACAAAAACACCCACTATTCTGCTACAATAGATCCTAGAAGAACGATCAAAATGTCTTCAAAGGTTTTATAGGCCGGTTGAGGTCCAACGGCTGTTCTGGTACGTTGGAGTTGGTACGTGTGCTTCATTACATAAATTGGTACTGTTCTGGTAAACTTCTCGTTTTAATAAAATACAATATTTCTATCTAGTCTAGGTTTTATGACAGCACAGTACACGCCTTCTCGCGTCTAGTCATCTTTGAATCTCTTACACTTAAAGAAATTGATCTTTGTGGTAAAACCATTATAACACAGGTATTAAGTAGACTAAACTTTATTATGATATTATTTTGCTTAAAGAAAAAACTCCACTCACGAATTTGGATATGAGCCGATTATACATTACATCAGTAACTGATATCTTTTAAATTGTAATATCATATGGAAATTGCTTTTGTACATTCTTCCTTTTCCCGCCGTATACAAGGGGAAAAAGTCATTCAGTTACACCTGAAACACCCAACCAAATGTAAGGTGCCTAGGGTTATTAGGCTTTGGATAAGCCCCGAGAAACACAGTGTAAGAAAATAGAGTGCGCTTAACGTGTTAACACTCCTCAAGCTAGCTTTTTGAGGTGGCGTAGAAACGTGGGATAGTGGATACCTCCTGAATCAATATTGACTCGGGCAAAGGGGTCAACTTTTTCCTGATATAAACGCTCGTAAAGTTGACTGGGCTGGAACGCTGACCCTCTTAGAAATTACAAGCGCTGTTAAATGAGTATCTGTCCTAACTTATCCTATCCTAACTTACTCCTGCTTATGCGAAGTATGATGATCACTTCACAATTAAATCGCGTTGTTCCAGTTCTCAGTGAGGCCGTAGATTAATAGGAATTCAATCAGAAAAACTTAGGAAAGTTTGTTTATTTCTCCGAAAGTCCCTCAAACAGTGATTCTGCCGGCATAGTAAGTTTTCATATGATGTGCATGGAAGAACTGAAACTCACTTTCAAAGTAAGTCCAAGCGCCAAAGTGCGAAGGGCAGTTAGTTTTAAGTTGTTTAAGGATCCTTCAGAATGGAGAACAAAATAAAACACGGCAACGATGCTGCTTTCCAGATACGCACAAATCATACACACGCTAATATAGAAAACGTAACGTGTGACAAACTTGTGCTTGTTTAAAATTATTATAAAAAGCAGATTACACAATGTGCAAACGGAGTTGTAAGTTGCGTAAAAACCAAAAGTGTATGTTGAAGTGCATAAGGGCACAACTATAGCTAGAACCAGCAAAGAATTGGTTGAAGCAAACCAGTCGCTTCTAATAAGTTTTAAATAGTTGATAGGAACAAGCCAAGAGGAACTGCAAGCTACCCGACTGTACAGCAAAAAACAAAGTATCTGAAAAGGTGACCACAACAAACGCGTTAAAAGCTGCACGATATAGCTATAGCTCGGTTGTTGAATGTCGGAACGGTATCGTGTTAGTGGGAAAAGACCCTCTAAAGAGGTTTCACTGTGATCGAATCTAAAAAAGGACAAGCCTCCACTAGATATGCCCATTGGAAGAGCTGCAATGATAAGTATTAGGTAAGAAAAACACAATAACCCTTTGTAAAAGAACTTTTTCAAACTTTTCACCCTTCCACTGCGTCGGGGTTGTCTTGTATGTTCAACAAGTAACGGTTGTTCCTCGCAGCTTCTTTGGATAACAGAAGAGCCTTGGTCATTTAGGGCCGATAGTTGACGTGACTCCTCAGTTCCATTTTCACCTTCTTCCATGGTTCGAATTTCATTTTCAGCGGTATTTCTTTCGTTTTCAGTTGCTCGCTCTTCACCAGCTTGATCATTTGGACCGTCAGTCACCCAACAAAATTTCCTTGTACGTCTCATCCACTCGAGTGTAATTAATGGTCCAATAAGAAACCACAAATATAGTCTCTTTAAGTAAGGTTCCATTTTCATCAGTTGGTCTGTATTAAATGTCATAACTATAAGACCTAACTCAACATAAGTCCCATCTGCATCCGAAAGCCCCGAGATTTGATGCTCCTTGCTCCCGCTTGCCACTGGAATTAACACTTTGATCTTACTGTTCTTTACTATCGCCAAGACACCAGATCCTAAATATATCAGCACAGAGTACCCTGCATTCTGTACATTTGCAGCAAGCTCTTGTAACGTACACGTAGATTCATCCACAAGGGTGACGAGTGCGATTTTGGGAACTTGAGTCCTTATTTTGCTTACCTCATCCAATGCTTGACATGCGTCGGTGAGGTTCAAATACATAGCGAGACCTTTCAATGAATTGCTTTTTGTCGTTTCACGAATAAAGGACTCGACAGTTGGTGATTTAAGTTCGTTTAAAAAACTGGAAGATCAATACATCACCACCTGCTCCAGCTCAATCCACCGAAACGCGATACCTGGTGTCAATGCCTTCCGCGAGCCATACGGGTTGCCTCTTAGACCTGTAAACCATGGAAGACAAAAAACTGACTTATTACGCATATACTTACAGCTTTTTCGATAACATTTCTCACACATTTGAAAAAAGACGGCCATACACTCCTTGATTTGTCTTCAAAAGTCTTTTACTTTCGATCACTTGTTCACTTATATCATTCAGACTTCACTGGCAACAGTTTAACAATTTCTTTGAATGACTAGAGAACCAAAAAAATAGATGCCTCAGCTTTAGCGCAAACAGTGTAGGCCTTCATTTTCGTGACAGAGTGGAGAAAATTGAAGAAAACAGCAAAAAGACGAAAATACAAAACCTACAAAACCGTAGTTACCGTAGTTTGCGTTTTATTTCTAATCAAGCTTCGTTGACCTAAGACGAACAGCATTTATGATCTGCTAGACTTGGTCAAGACCCGAAGATCACAAAGATTTAAACACATTCTGATTAGGGGGACAGGCTGAAAAGTATTTTTCACGGCCCTGCAGGTCTTATTTTATCATAGAGTAACATGGGGACTGTGTTCTCCGGGCTACTTCTTTAACAAATACTATACATCTGATACATTACATTACATTACAGCAATGTTTGTCTTCAAAATACATGTATTATAGAAAGCGCTGTCGAGCTCCACTCGAACCCTCATACTCACGCTGTACATCATGAAAACAAATATCCACTACATTTCGAATCAGTGGCATATTATGAACCCCTTTTAATACTGCTTAGCCTTGGCTCGTTCCCAGTCATCTCTCGGTCTCCTATTGATATTCACGAGAGAAGTGCAGGCGAGAGCGAAGGGTGATGGGAAGGAGGAAAGAGAGCAGACCACTGGTAGATCCTTTTTTTTTTCTTTTTTAATTTCTTTTTCTCGCTATTTTTTAGTTTTTATTTGGAATTTTCATTTTACAGAGTACACTCATTGAATCTAACAAGGAAAAGGCAAAAACAAAAAGAAATAAAACCAAATAAAAGAAATAAAAATAGCAAATAGTCACACCTACTACCTAAACCTAAACTGCAAACCATTATCTAAGTCGATAGAAAATACAACATCTTTACATTTACATACAATATTCAATTGGTAAGACGATTGATTAACTTTTCCCAGTCACTAAGATGGCCCTTTTTCCTGGCAATATAAAGTTCAATGTTGGTGAATACGCCTAGTCCTAGAAATGAATCACCGAAGGGAAGGTATACCCTTTTGACATTTTGTTACTAAAGATCTTAATACTTCCCAAGTAGTAAACTGTGATTGATTAACTTCTTTAACATCAAATTTATCGAAGATTGTATCCTCTTTTTTTAAGTTCTCAACAATCATATTATCATCTTGCAACCAGGACAAGGCTAGCCTGCGAACAGCAGACGCATTTCCGGTCGTCGCTTCTCTCCCTCCGAAAAATAGAGAAGGGAGAGAAGCGACGACGGAAATGCGTCTGTCGCTTGCAGGCTAGGACAAGGCATGTTTTCCAAAAATCACAGGATCCTTTTCAGGAAAAGAGTAAATGCTCGATGGTTCAACCTCAGTTTGGCAGAAAGCACATTTATCTGATTCAACCACGTCAAAACTAAAAAGTTTATCGTTTGTATTAAAATTCCGCAATATAGTTCATTTTGAACTGAAATTCCTTAAGTTTGGATTCTAACGCTATACGCTGGGAAAGATAGCAAGTAAACTCTTTTCCAATCAATAGTTACTGGCAGATCCGCTCTCAAGATGGCGGATGATTAATGGCGGACTAAGGTAAAATTTTAAACTTGGAAAATAGGCCATTTCATCGGGCCTATTTGACCAAGAAGTACCTTGCGGTCATGTGCCCTTTCGTTTCCTCCTTCCCATCACCCCTTGCGCTTCTTCGGTCGCGTTTGCGATCCAATCGGAGACGAACGGGGACGAGTCAGAGCCGAGAGAGCTTAGCCTGTTCCAGGCTCTCACATAGTGTTCGCACTTTCTCAATTTCACGGACCCGACAATCTCGGAGCCTGGAACAGGCTTTCCGGGCGAGCGCTGAGAGTCGGAAATGGTCGGTTACAATCATGGAAAACAGACACCTTTTTGGTCTGTATGCTTTGCTTCCTCTTCAGGTCACGTGATGTTCGTTAGGTCCTTTCATAAATTGTACTTACATATGCGGTTATTTAAAAGAAATTTGAAAGAAACAATTCTCTGGGGTAACGTCACGTGGCATGAAATGGATTAACAAACCATACAAGCTAAAAAGGCCTATTGAAAGGCTCCGAGTTAGGAACTGAAGCTGGACCCTTTTAGGACTTCTAAAATACAGTCAAACCTCTTTAATACGGACACCAAAGGGACAGAACCAAGTGTCCGCTTTACACAGGTGTCCGTATTTTTGAGGTAGGGAACGGTATCATTTTTGGCACTACGGGGACCAAACGAACTGTCCGTATAATAGAGGTGTCCGTAAGGAGAGGTTAGACTGTATGCTTTAACGGCTCTTGATTGGAAATCGAATTAAATTTAGAAATTACAACCGCCCAATAAGCCGGCGCATTTGATCGCTGTACACATGTCGGAACAAAATTTACTTTTATAGTATCCTAACTTTCTTTGGCTCTTCTTATCTAACTTTATTTTTATACTATGCACCATGATCACTTCACAAACCGTTGTTTCAGTTTTCAGTAAAACCTTAGGCACCGGAGAACGCAACCAGTAAAACTTGGGAAGGTTGGTTTACGTCTCCGAAAGTCCCTCAAACAGCGATTCCACCGGCTTATTGAGTTTCCGTATAATGTGCATGGAAGAACTGAAACTCACTTTCAAAGTAAGTCCGATCGCCACAGTGCGAAGGGCAGTTAGTTTTAAGTTGTTTAAGGATCCTTCAGAATTGAGAACAAAATAAAACACGGCAACGATGCTGCTTTCCAGATACGCAAAGATCATGCACACGCTAATGTAGAAAACGTAACGCGTGACAAACTTTTGCTTGTTTAAAATGATTACGAAAAGCAGATTCAACATTGTGCAAACGGTGTTGTAACATGCGAAAAAGACAAAATGGTATGTTGAGGTACATAAAGGGACCACTACAGCTAAAACCAGCAAAGAAATATTTGAAGCAAACCAGTCGCTACGAATAAGTTTTAAAACATTGATAGGAACAACCCAAGTAGAAGTACAAGCTAACCGACTGTACAGTAAGAAACAAAATATCTGAATAGGTGACCACATAAAAACAATTACACCTAACGCAATAAATCCGTTTACGTCCATGAGCAATAATTTGTCTTGCAGGTCGGAGAGGAAGGATTTTACTCCGGAATCTATTAAAACCCCATGGAATGCAATGTGATCAAATCTAAAAAACGAGTAATCTCCACTAGATATTCCAATCGGAAGAGCTGCAATGATAAGTATTAAGTAACAAAAACACAATACCCCTTTGTAAAAGAACTTTTTCAAACTTTTGACCCTTCCAATGCGTCGGGGTTGTCTTGTATATTCAACGTCAAGTAACGGTTGTTCCTCGCAGCTTCTTTGGCTAAAAGAAGAGCCTTGGTAATTTGGGGGCAAAAGTTGACGTGACTCCTCAGTTCCATTTTCACCTTCTTCCATGGTTCGAATTTCACTTTCGTTTTCAGTGGTTCGCTCTTCCGCTTCTCGTTGATCATCTTGACTGTCAGAAATCCAACAAAATTTCCTTGTACGTCTCATCCACTCGAGTGTAATTAAAGGGCCAATAAGAAACCAAAAATATAGTCTCTTTAAGTAAGATTTCATTTTCGTCAGTTCATTTGTATAGGCGAAAATGTCAACATAAGTTAGATCTGCATTCGAAAGTGTTGAATACCATGAATAATCAGGCGGCTGGTCCGTCATGTCCTCAATTGCCACTGGAATTAACACTTTGTTCTTGCTGTTCTTCACTGTCGCTATGGCATAAGATGCGGCAAAATATATCAGCACAGAATAACTTGCATTCTGTACATTTCCAGCAAGATCTTGTAACGTACATGTAGATTCATTCACAAGGGTGACAAGAGCTATCTTGGGGACTTGAGCCTTTACTTTGCTTACATCGTCCAGCGTTTGACATGCATTTGTGAGGTTCAAATACACAGCGAAACATTTCACTGAATTGCCTGTTTTTGATGCCCGAATAAAGGACTTGATACTGGGGGACTTAAGTTCAGCTGTAAGTTCCTTTGAATAAGAGTTATTAGTGTCATAAGGAAATCCCGTTTCCCCCTGCACTGACGACAGAATCAAGGCAAATTCTCTATTGTCAAAAAATGTCGACATGTTGCTATACGGGATGCCGCCTATATAGTAATACCATGGAAATCCTACCCCTGTGGTTAAAATAATAAAGGATACGAGTAGGAAGCAAATGCAGCTGCTGATTACGAAGCACTTTCGCGACATCTTTGTAACGAGAAAAAGATGTTACTGGAGACAGAAAGAGCATTATGTTTAGCCGTAGCGTGATCATGAGATCATGCTCTCTCCCTATTATCCCTTTAAGTCTATCACGGGAAGAGGGCATGATACATTTGTTTGTCGGATCACATGTAAAAAAGCCAGAATCTGGACGTTTTTCTGATTGGATAGGAAACAATACGGATGACTTGCGCTGTTCAAATTGGCCAAATGCCGCCATCCGTTAACTTTTCAATGTAAAACAGAGTGAGATCTGGGTACGAGATTAGCCATCCGTTAGTTGTTGTTGATTTCAGTCTGCATTTTTGCTTGCGTCATGAGCAGTACACACGCGAGTTCGTTATAAAATTTCTGCCGGCTCAGTTTTCTTGAATTTGAAGAATGCCTAAATAGAAATTTCATCCACTGAAATATTTTCCATCTCATCGTATACTAAAAAGTTGCAGTCAAAAATTCACCGATCATTTGAATGCAATTTGATACCGGCTACAAGTTACAGAAGCGACAAACGGGTTCCCTTTTAAAATAATCAATTCATGAATGGAACAGGGACACTCAACGAGAATATAGTTCAAAACCAGTTAAACATAGCATTGTTAAACGAATTCTAGTTTTTTAACAGTAGATATAGGCATATTTTTATCCCCTAAAATTTTTTCATCTGTTCGGATTTCGTAGCTGAAAGTCTAGTGATCCAAAAATTATAGAGATCAAAACTTACCTTTTCGAAAATTTCAGCCAGAAAAAAGACTCCCGAAAATTCTAGGTGACCTTTTTAGGGTAAAAATCCGTAAAAAATGGGCAATTATACTATCGGAAGAGGAAAGAGAGAAGACCACTGGTAGAAACTGTTTTTTCTTTTTTTCTTGCTTTTTTCGCTATTTTTTAGTTTTTATTTGGAATTTTCATTTTACAGAGTACACTCACTGAATCTAACAAGGAAAAGGCAAAAACAAAAAGAAATAAAACCAAATAAAAGAAATAAAAATAGAAAATAGTCACACCTACTACCTAAACCTAAACTGCAAACCATTATCTAAGTCGATAGAAAATACAACATCTTTACATTTACATACAATATTCAATTGTTAAGACGATTGATTAACTTTTCCCAGTTACTAAGATGGCCCTTTTTCCTGGCAATATAAAGTTCAATGTTGGTAAATACGCCTAGTCCTGGAGATGAATCACCGAAGGGAGGGCATACCCTTTTGAGATTTTTGTTAATAAATATATTAATACTTCCCAAGTAGTAAACTGTGATTGATTAACTTCTTTAACATCAAATTTATCGAAGATTGTATCCTCTTTTTTTAAGTTCTCAACAATGATATTATCATCTTGCAACCAGGACAATACAATACAACACAATACAATATTCTTTATTTAACGAAGGTAAAGTAATAAGCCAATGAGTTATCTAACTTACGGCCTTCACAACAATACAAAATACAGATATAAAAACAATGCCTAATCAGTAATATACGACTACAACAAGAAAAAAAATAGAACTAGACAAATGTAAAGCAATTTATCTGATTCAACCACGTCAAAACTAAAAAGTTTCTCGTTTGTATTAAAATTCCGCAATACAGTTCACTTTGAACCGAAATTCCTTAAGTTTGGACTCTAACGCTATATGCTGGGAAAGATAGCAAGTAAACTCTTTTCCAATCAACAGTTAATGCCAGATCCGCTTTCAAGATGGCGGATGATTAATGGCGGACTAAGGTGAAATTTGAAACTTGGAAAATAGGCCATTTCATCGGGCCTATTTGACCAAGAAGTACCTTGCCGTCATGTGCCCTTTCTTTTCCTCCTTCCCATCACCCCTCGCGCTTCTTCGGTCGCGTTTGCGATCCAAATGGAGACGAACGGGGACGAGTCAGAGCCGAGAGAGCTTAGCCTGTTCCAGGCTCTCACATAGTGTTCGCACTTTCTCAATTTCACGGATCCGACTATCTCGGAGCCTGGAACAGGTTTTCCGGGGGAGCGCTGAGAGTCGGAAATGGTCGGTCACAATCATAAAAAACAGACACCCTTTTGGTCTGTATGTTTTGTTTCCTCTTCAGGTCACGTGATGTTCTTTAGGCAATTTGCTTTTTGTCCTTTCATAAATTTTACTCACATATGCGCGTATTTAAAAGAAATTTGAAAGAAACAATTCTCTGGGGTAACATCACGTGGCATGAAACGGGTTAACAAACCATACAAGCTAAAAAGGCCTATTGAAAGGCTCGGAGTTAGGAACTGAAGCTGGACCCTTTTAGGACTTCTAAAATACAGTCAAACGTCTTTAATAAGGACACCAAAGGGACAGAACCAAGTGTCCGCTTTATGGAGGCGTCCGTACTATAGATGTAGGGAACGGTATAATTTTTGGCATTTCGAGGACCAAACGAACTGTCCGTATAATAGAGGCGTCCGTAAGGAGAGGTTAGACTGTATGCTTTAACGGCTCTTGATTGGAAATCGACTGATTAAATTTAGAAATTATAACCGCCCAATAAGCCGGCGCATTTGATCGCTGTACACATGTCGGAGCAAAATTTACTTCTATAGTATCCTAACTTTTTTTGGTCTTCTTATCTAACTTTATGTCTATACTAAGTACTATGATCACGTTACAAACCGTTGTTTCAGTTTCCAGTAAAACCGTAGACACCGGAGAACTCAATCAGTAAAACTTGGGATCGTTGGTTTACTTCTCCGAAAGTCCCTCAAACAGCGATTCCTCCGGCTTATTGAGTTTCCGTATGATGTGCATGGAAGAACTGAAACTCACTTTCAAAGTAAGTCCGATCGCCACAGTGCGAAGGGCAGTTAGTTTTAAGTTGTTTAAGGATCCTTCAGAATTGAGAACAAAATAAAACACGGCAACAATGCTGCTTTCCAGATACGCAAAGATCATGCACACGCTAATGTAGAAAACGTAACGCGTGACAAACTTGTGCTTGTTTAAAATGATTACGAAAAGCAGATTACACATTGTGCAAACGGTGTTGTAAGATGCGAAATCGACAAAATTGTATGTTGAGGTACATAAAGGGACCACTACAGCTAAAACCAGCAAAGAAATATTCGAAGCAAACCAGTCGCTACGAATAAGTTTTAAAACATTGATAGGAACAACCCAAGTGGAAGTACAAGCTAACCGACTGTACAGTAAGAAACAAAATATCTGAATAGGTGACCACAGAAAAACAATTATAGCAAACGCAAGACATCCGTTTAAGTCCGTCTGGCATAATTTGTGTTGCAGGTCGGAGAGGAAGGATATTACTCCGGAATCTCTCAAAAACCCGGGGAATGCACTGTGATCAAATCTAAAAAACGAGTAATCTCCAATAGATATTGCAATCGGAAGAGCTGCAATGATAAGTATTAGGTAACAAAAACACAATACCCCTTTGTAAAAGAACTTTTTCAAACTTTTGACCCTTCCAATGCGTCGGGGTTGTCTTGTATATTCAGCGTCAAGTAACGGTTGTTCCTCGCAGCTTCTTTGGTTAACAGAAGAGCCTTGGTAATTTGGGGGCAAAAGTTGACGTGACTCCTCAGTTCCATTTTCACCTTCTTCCATGGTTCGAATTTCACTTTCGTTTTCAGTTGTTCGCTCTTCCGCCTCTCGTTGATCATCTTGACTGTCAGACATCCAACAAAATTTCCTTGTACGTCTCATCCACTCGAGTGTAATTAAAGGGCCAATAAGAAACCAAAAATATAGTCTCTTTAAGTAAGATTTCATTTTCGTCAGTTCATCTGTATAGGCGAAAATGTCAACATAAGTTAGATCTGTATTCGAAAGTGTTGAATACCATGAATAATCAGGCGGCTGGTCCGTCATGTCCTCAATTGCCACTGGAATTAACACTTTGTTCTTACTTATGTTCTTCACTATCGCCATGGCATGAGATGCGGCAAAATATATCAGCACAGAATAACCTGCATTCTGTACATTTCCGGCAAGCTCTTGTAACGTACATGTAGATTCATTCACAAGGGTGATAAGAGCTATCTTGGGTACTTGAGCCTTTACTTTGCTTACATCGTCCAGCGTTTGACATGCATTTGTGAGGTTCAAATACACAGCCAGACATTTCACTGAATTGCTTGTTGTTGATGCCCGAATAAAGGACTCGACACTGGGGGACTTAAGTTCAGCTGTAAGTTCCTTTGAATAAGAGTTATTAGAGTAATGACGAAATCTCGTCTCCCCCTGCACTGGCCACAGAATCAAGACAAATTCTCCATTGTCAAAAACGTTCGGCATGCTGTCATACAGGTTGCCCATATATAACAATAGAAAACCTACACCTGCGGATAAAATAATAAAGGATACGACTAGGAAGCAAATGCAGCTGCCGATTACGAAGCACTTTCCCGACATCTTTGTAACGAGAACAAGATGTTGTTTGAGCATTATGTTTACCCGAGAAGGGTCTTCCGACTTCCGACTTCCGACTTCCGACTTCCGATTTCCGACTTCCTACTTCCAACTTCTGTAGCAATGAAAGGCGGTGGTAAGCCTGCATGACTTTTACGTTATACTAAAATGCTGCTTGTTCCAAAACCTTTTTTTTTTCCTGCTGCTGGGTAGATTATGCTGTAGAAGGTTCTGGTTAAGCCGCCTATTTCACATTGAGAGGTCATGGCACACATATCGATTTACTGTAGTTTTTGTTTCTGGTCGGCAGGATTTGCCCTCTTATGCAAGAGCATATTCTTTAAAGCTTTTTATTACGGCCGAGTAAGGGCTCTAATTTTCTCCAAAGTGCCTTCTGGACCTGAATAACTATGTGACTGTTTTTAGTCCGTGAACATGCAATGCTGTATCACGCTGGGCCCAGCTCGTTAGTTTTCTTTGCAGAATGTTAAATTATCACGGATAGTGATTTACAGATCCAAAGTGATAAGAATGAAGTGCAGCTTAAAATGAAGCTGCATCAACTATGGAGAATTGCATTGTGACTCAGTAGATTCCTGCTTAGGGTTTTTCTAAAGAAAATGTGAGTCTTTTGACTGGACCGCGTATTTCCTTACTTGGTTATAGCATTTTAATAAGCTTAACAGCGTTTGGACTGTTTTGTTATCAATGTTGCCACTTTGTGATCAGGCAAGACCATGGTTTCGGTTCCCCAAGCGAACCTCATCAGTTGCCTGATTGGCTTTGTGTTTAGTTGCTTTTACAAGAGCAACTTTAGTTGTCACGCTCTTTTGTGGCTAGATCGGTACAACCGTTCCTTCTACTGAGCCTTGACCTTAAGCATTAATACCCGCGTGGCGGATCGAGCGGCAATTGAGCCTGACAGAGGAGTCAGGTCGGAAGTCGGAAGTTAGAAGTCGGAAGTTGGAAGTGGCAAGTCGGAAGTCGGAAATCGGAAGTCGGAAGTCAGAAGTCGGAAGACCCTCCTTGGCTTTCGTAGTTTGGGGTTTCCCAGAAACACTTTTTTTTTAAATACCAATATAAATACCACTGACTTAATTATTTCATTCTTTTGTTCTTCAAATTTATTAAACTTGTGTTTCACACCTTCGTTCCCTATATATACTTTCATTTGCATTTGATAATGGGGACACGTCGTTGCCGAAACGTCATGTTTTAATAGCGTTGCTTTTTATCGTTAAATGTAGAAAATAAAATATTTGATTTGAATTGATATACAAAAATATAAAATTGAATTTAAAGAAAATAATTTAAATGAAACAGTTATGATACCGCAAAACATCCAAAAATACTCTAAAGAAATTTTAAATACTATGAAGAATGTGTATGGATTATTATGATTACATGAATTTAATAGAAGAAAATGAACTTGAAAGTTTATAATTAAGATTGAATGAAGATTAGGTTTATCCGTGTCTCCCTCCTCCGCAAAGCCCCTTTGTGTCCTAGGGAGCCCGGGGAGAGAGAAAAAAAGAAAGAGCGTTGGGGATTATGGGAGGAAAAGATTATTGCTGTTTTTATTGGAATACCCAGCGGGAGCCTCGATCTTAGGAGGAGCAGAGCATCGGTGCTGGAGCCCATGACCTGGAGTGTTAATTTCCCATATAAACCCTAGGAGACAAACTTTGCCCGTATCTTTTTACTTTTAGACGCTCAAATTCCCGCGAACGCTTTATTCCGTCCAATCAGAACAAACATATTGTATTACGTCACACCCAGTCACACACCAAGGGAGCAAGGGCGGCACAGCACAGTTGGTTAGTGCGCAGCCTTCGGTGCTGGAGGTTAAGAGTTATCCGAGTTCGGTGCCCGGTGACATAACATTCTTACTTCAACTTCTCTCCTTTCTGAGTAGCTTTGACTAGCTTTAAATACCCTTAAAACAGAGCATTGATGGTAGGGGGTGGTTATAATGAGCCGGCGCACCGTCCGACCTCGAGTTTGTCAGTTATTACTGTCATGAGTTATCCTCAAATTTGGAATGACATTCCTCTCTCACTTCGTAATTCACTTACTCTTTCTAGTTATAAACATAAACTGAGAGATTATTTTCAATCATTATAAGTTTAAACTAAGTTGAACTCAAATTTTTCTACCTTCAAACTCTTTTCTTTATTACTTTTTGCACACTATCATTAATTGTTATGTTTATTTTGCTTTATACGCAGTAACAATTCCTTATATGTTGTATTAGTTTGCCTTTTCTTTGTAAATCTTGTAATTAATTATTTATTCTCATTGAAACTTAGCAGCACATTGTAACTCTCTGACCTACGCCATATAAGCCTCTGGCTTTGGCATCTTATTATCGTTAACTTGTGCTTTGAGTACTTATTTATCAATAAAGAAAATAAAGAAATAAAGACATAAAATAAGGTTGCTTCACCTTTCACCTTTTTTACACAAGTAACACACACAAGACTTAACAGATTGTTTCTGGTTAATAACCAATTCTGGCGACAAAATTACTAAAACCTAGCCAGTACCAAACTTGCCCACTACCCATCATCAAATTGGGAACGCTTCGCATACTACAAACAATCCTTTTTCTTATATTCGTACTTTCTAATTTCTTATACACGCGGGAACTTCCATGATTCCTCCTCGAGTAGTCACGGGGGAGGTGAAATCTGTACCCCTCAAGTTTGTCACCGTAGTTTGCGTTTTATTTCTAATCAAGCTTCGTTGACCTAAGACGAACAGCATTTATGATATGTTAGACTTGTTCAAGACCTGAAGGTCACAAAGAATTACAAACATTCTGATAAGGGGGACAGGCCTAAAAGTATTTTTCACGGCCCTGCAGGTCTTATTTTATCACAGAGTAACATGGGGACTGTGTTCCCCGGGCTCCTTCTTTAACAAATACTATACATTACAGTTATGTTTGTCTTCAAAATATATGTATTATAAAAAGCGCTGTCGAACTCCACTCGAACCCTCATACTCACGCTGTACATCATGAAAACAACAGTTACTATCCACGACATTTCGTATCAGTGGCATATTCAGCTTTTACAAATGAACCCTTTTTCTTACTGCTTAGCCTTGGCTCGTTCCCAGTCATCTCTCGGTCTCCTATTGATATTCACGAGAGAAGCGCAGGGGACACAGAAGGGTGATGGGAAGGAGGAAAGACAGGAGACCACTGGTAGATCCTGTGTTTTCTTCTTTTCTTTCTTTTTTCGCTATTTTTTAGTTTTTATTTGGAATTTTCATTTTACAGAGTACACTTACTGAATCTAACAAGGAAAAACAAAAACAAAAAGAAATAAAACCAAATAAAAGAAATAAAAATAGCAAATAGTCACACCTACTACCTAAACCTAAACTGCACAAACAAGCAAACCATTATCTAAGTCTATAGAAAATACAACATCTTTACATTCAAATACAATATTCAATTGTTAAGACGATTGATTAACTTTTCCCAGTTACTTAGATGGCCCTTTTTCCTGGCAATATAAAGTTCAAAGTTGGTAAATACGCCTAGTCCTGGAAATGAATCACTGAAGGGAGGGCATACCCTTTTGACATTTTTGTTAATAAATATATTGATACTTCCCAAGTAGTAAGCCGTGATTGATTAACTTCTTTAACATCAAATTTATCGAAGATTGAATCCTCTTTTTTTAAGTTCTCAACAATCATATTATCATCTTGCAACCAGGACAATACAATACAATATTCTTTATTTAACGAAGGTGACGTAATAAGCCAATGAGTTATCTAACTTCTGGCCTTCACAACAATACAAAATACACATATAAAAACAATGCCTAATCAGTAATATACGACTACAGCAAGAGAAAAAATAGAACTAGACAAATGTATGGTTTAACATAGATATAAGATGATATAAACTAATTACCTTCTAATACAGTTACAAAGAGAAAAACGACAATCTTCAAGGCATGTTTTCAAAATCAGAGATGCTTTCCAGGAAAAGAGTAAATGCTCGATGGTTCAACCTCAGTTTGGCAGAAAGCACATTTATCTGATTCAACCACGTCAAAACTAAAAAGTTTCTCGTTTGTATTAAAATTCCGCAATATAGTTCATTTTGAACTGAAATTCCATAAGTTTGGATTCTAACGCTATACGCTAAGAAAGATAGCAAGTAAACTCTTTTCCAATCAATAGTTACTGGCAGATCCGCTTTCAAGATGGCGGATGATTAATGGAGGACTAAGGTGAAATTTGAAACTTGGAAAATGGGCCATTTCATCGGGCCTATTTGACCAAGAAGTACCTTGCCGTCATGTGCCCTTTCGTTTCCTCCTTCCCATCACCCCTCGCGCTTCTTCGGTCGCGTTTGCGATCCAAATGGAGAAAAACGGGCACGAGTCAGAGCCGAGAGAGCTTAGCCTGTTCCAGGCTCTCCCATAGTGTTCGCACTTTCTCAATTTCACGGACCCGACAATCTCGGAGCCTGGAACAGGCTTTCCGGGGGAGCGCTGAGAGTCGGAAATGGTTGGTTATAATCATGGAAAACAGACACCTTTTTGGTCTGTATGCTTTGCTTCCTCTTCAGGTCACGTGATGTTCTTTAGGTTCTTTCATAAATTGTACTTACATATGCGGTTATTTAAAGAAATTTGAAAGAAACAATTCTATGGGGTAACGTCACGTGGCATGAAATGGGTTAACAAACCATACAAGCTAAAAAGGCCCCTTGAAAGGCTCCGAGTTAGGAACTGAAGCTGGACCCTTTTAGGTCTTCTAAAACACAGTCAAACCTCTTTAATACGGACACCAAAGGGACAGAACCAAGTGTCCGCTTTACAGAGGTGTCCGTATTATAGATGTAGGGAACGGTATCATTTTTGGCATTTCGAGGACCGAACGAACTGTCCATATAATAGAGGTGTCCGTAAGGAGAGGTTAGACTGTATGCTTTAACGGCTCTTGATTGGAAATCGATTGATTAAATTTAGTAATTACAACCGCCCAATAAGCCGGCGCATTTGATCGCTGTACACATGTCAGAGCAAAATTTACTTCTATAGTATCCTAACTTTCTTTGGCTCTTCTGATTTAACTTTATTTTTATACTATGCACCATGATCACTTCACAAACCGTTGTTTCAGTTTTCAGTAAAACCGTAGACGCCGGAGAACGCAACCACTAAAACTTGGGAAGGTTGGTTTACGTCTCCGAAAGTCCCTCAAACAGCGATTCTACCGGCTTATTGAGTTTCCGTATGATGTGCATGGAAGAACTGAAACTCACTTTCAAAGTAAGTCCGATCGCCACAGTGCGAAGGGCAGTTAGTTTTAAGTTGTTTAAGGATCCTTCGGAATTGAGAACAAAATAAAACACGGCAACGATGCTGCTTTCCAGATACGCAAAAATCATACACACGCTTATGTAGAAAACGTAACGCGTGACAAACTTGTGCTTGTTTAAAATGATTACGAAAAGCAGATTACACATTGTGCAAACGGTGTTGTAACCTGCGAAAGCGACAAAATTGTATGTTGAGGTACATAAAGGGACCACTACAGCTAAAACCAGCAAAGAAATATTTGAAGCAAACCAGTCGCTACGAATAAGTTTTAAAACATTGATAGGAACAACCCAAGTGGAAGTACAAGCTAACCGACTGTACAGTAAGAAATAAAATATCTGAATAGGTGACCACAGAAAAACAATTAGAAGAAACGCAATACATCCGTATAAGTCCATGCGGCATAATTTTTGTTGCAGGTCGGAGAGGAAGGATATTACTCCGGAACCTCTTAAAACTGACACGGGGAATGCACTGTGATCAAATCTAAAAAACGAGTAACCTCCAATAGATATTCCAATCGGAAGAGCTGCAATGATAAGTATTAGGTAAGAAAAACACAATACCCCTTTGTAAATGAACTTTTTCAAACTTTTCACCCTTCCAATGCGTCGGGGTTGTCTTGTATATTCAACGTCAAGTAACGGTTGTTCCTCGCAGCTTCTTTGGTTAACAGAAGAGCCTTGGTAATTTGGGGGCAAAAGTTGACGTGACTCCTCAGTTCCATTTTCACCTTCTTCCATGGTTCGAATTTCACTTTCGTTTTCAGTTGTTCGCTCTTCCGCCTCTCGTTGATCATCTTGACTGTCAGACATCCAACAAAATTTCCTTGTACGCCTTATCCACTCGAGTGTAATTAAAGGGCCAATAAGAAACCAAAAATATAGTCTCTTTAAGTAAGATTTCATTTTCGTCAGTTCATCTGTATAGGCGAAAATTTCAACATAAGTTAGATCTGCATTCGAAAGTGTTGAATACCATGAATCATCAGTCCACGGTCCCGTCATGTCCTCAATTGCCACTGGAATTAACACTTCGTTCTTACTGTTGTTCACTGTCGCTATGGCATAAGATGCGGCAAAATATATCAGCACAGAATAACCTGCATTCTGTACATTTCCGGCAAGCTCTTGTAACGTACGTGTAGATTCATTCACAAGGGTGACAAGAGCTATCTTGGGGACTTGAGCCTTTACTTTGCTTACATCGTCCAGCGTTTGACATGCATTTGTGAGGTTCAAATACACAGCGAGACATTTCACTGAATTGCTTGTTGTTGATGCCCGAATAAAGGACTCGACACTGGGGGACTTAAGTTCATCTGTAAGTTCCTTTGGATAAGAGTTATTACAGGAATAAAGAAGATCCCCTTCCGCCTGCACTGACCACAGAATCAAGGTAAATTCTCCATTCTCAAAAACGCTCGGCATGCTGACAAACAGGTCGCATATAAATAACCATTGAAAACCGGTTGAAATAATAAACGATACGACTAGGAAGCAAATGCAGCTGCCGATTACGAAGCACTTTCCCGACATCTTTGTAAGGAGAACAAGATGTTGTTTGAGCATTATGTTTAGCCGAGGAGGGTCTTCCGACTTCTGACTTCCGACTTCTGACTTCCAACTTCCGATTTCCGACTTCCGACTTCCAACTTCTGTAGCAATGAAAGGCGGTGGTAAGCCTGCATGACTTTTACATTATGCTAAAATGCTGCTTGTTCCAAAAACATTTTTTTTTGCTTCTGCTGGGTCGATTATGCTCTAGAAGGTTCTGGTTAAGCCCCCTATTTCACATTGAGAGGTCATGGCACATAGATCGATTTACTGTAGTTTTTGTTTCTGGTCGGCAGGATTTGCCCTCTTATGCAAGAGCTTTTCATTACGGCCGAGTGAGGGCTCTAATTTTCTCCAAAGTGCCTTCTGGACCTGAATAACTATGTGACTGTTTTTAGTCCGTGAACATGCAATGTTGTATCACGCTGGGCCCAGCTCGTTAGTTTTCTTTGCAGAATGTTAGATTATCACGGATAGTGATTTACAGATCCAAAGTGATAAGAATGAAGTGCAGCTTAAAATGAAGCTGCATCAACTATGGAGAATTGCATTGTGACTCAGTAGATTTCTAAAGAAAATGTGAGTCTTTTGACTGGACCGCGTATTTCCTTCCATGGTTATAACTTTTTAATAAGCTTAACAGTGTTTGGACTGTTTAGTTATCAGTTGCCACTTTTCGGATCATGCAAGCCCGGGGGGTGGGGGGTACTCCCATACATTACCTATACGGGTATGTGCCACCCAACGGGGTCGCGATTTTGAAGCTCCTGATTTAGAACGGGGTATCCATTTCAGAGGCGTTTTCTAGAACGGGGTATAATATTTCGAACGCACGAATCCTCCAGTTTTGTAAGCAGCCATTTGAAATTATTCAAGGACAGATTGCTTTTAAAAATAGGGTTCAATGCGTTAAGAAGCAAACTGTTGCACTCTTTGCACCTTAGAACGGAGTATAAAAAATTGGCCCATTCTAGAACGGGGTATCAGTTTTAGGGCGAATTCTAGAACGGGGTAGCAATTTTAGGGGAAATTTTTTTTAGAACGGGGTGCCAATTTGGAGTCCCGGGCGGTACATACCCACCCAAAAAATACCCAAGTGCCCCCCCCCCCGGGCATGCAAGACCATGGTTTCGGTTCCCCAAGCGAACCTCATCAGTTGCCTGATTGGCTTTGTGCTTAGTTGCTTTTACAAGAGCAACTTTAGTTGTTCTCTTTGGTGGCTAGAACGGTACAGCCATTCCTTCTACTGAGCCTTGACCTTAAGCATTAATACCCACGTGGCGGATCGAGCAGCAATCGGGCCCGACAGACGAGTAAGGTCGGAAGTCGGAATTTAGAAGTCGGAAGTTGGATGTGGCAAGTCGGAAGTCGGAAATCGGAAGTCGGAAGTCAGAAGTCGGAAGACACTCCTCGGCTTTCGTAGTTTGGGGTTTCCCAGAAACGCTGTTTTTTTAAGAAAAAAAATACCAATATCAATACCAAATACCGTATAAACGCGTTGGTCATACGATAGCCTTTGCATTCCTTTGTCTTAGGCCCAGTTCACACGTCGTGCTTCTGCCGTGCCGAACTAAATTCAGGAATTAAGTTCGACAAAAGCACGGCAGAAGCACGGCGTCTGAATCAAACTTTTGAATTAAGTTCGGCAAGCAATCAAGTTCGACAAGCGCTGTCGTGCTACACGGCTCTGGCACGGCAGCGATTCAAACGTCGTGCTTCTGCCGTGCTAAACCAAAATTCATAAATTATACTAATGTATTTTGGCGAGATTGCGTTCCCACGGGGAGTTGGGAGAAGAATTGTTACGAGGCATCAGTAAATCCTGAATTTGTTTCGACTCTGGCACGACGTCTGAAGCAAAGTTGTTTTCCTGCCGTGCTACAGTCGAACCAAATTACAATTAAGTTCGGCACGGCAGAAGCACGACGTCTGAACTGGGCCTTAAGTTAGTTTCATTATCGAGTCACTGTTTTATATTACGAAACTCGGGATCGTTTTTTCTTGTAAGTATTGTGAGATTTTAGTTCAACTTTTTCAGTAGTTAGGAAAATGTTCTTTCTGTATTATCTATAAAACACTATTTTCCGTAATTTTTTAATAAGATGTGAATTATGACTAGTCACTAGGGAGGTGAAATCTGTACCCCGAAAACTAAAAATAAAAGGTTGTTTAGTCTCATGTTTGTCAACGTAGTTTGCGTTTTATTTCTAATCAAGCTTCGTTGACCTAAGACGAACAGCATTTATGATCTGCTAGACTTGTTCAAGACCTGAAGATCACAAAGATTTTAAAACATTCTGATTAGGGTGACAGTATTTTTTTCACGGCCCTGTAGGTCTTATTTTATCACAGAGTAACGTGGGGACTGTGTTCCCAGGACTCCTTCTTTAACAAATACTATACATTACATTACATTGCATTACATTACATTACATTACATTACAGTAATGTTTGTCTTTAAAATACATGTATTATAAAAAGCGCTGTCGAACTCCACTCGAACCCTCATACTCAAGCTGTACATCATGAAAACAACTATTTCCACTACATTTCGTATCAGTGGCATATTCAGCTTTAACAAATGAACCCCTTTTATTACCGCTTAGTTTTGGCTCGTTCCCAGTCATCTCTCGGTCTCCTATTGATATTTACGAGAGAAGCGCAGGGGAGACCGAAGGGTGATGGGAAGGAGCAAAGAGAGCAGACCACTGGTAGATCCTGTGTTTTCTTTTTTTCTTTCTTTTTTTGCTGTTTTTTAGTTTTTATTTGGAATTTTCATTTTACAGAGTACACTCACTGAATCTAACAAGGAAAAGGCAAAAACAAAAAGAAAAGAAATAAAAATAGCAAATAGTCACACCTACTACCTAAACCTAAACTGCAAACCATTATCTAAGTCGATAGAAAATACAACATCTTTACATTTACATACAATATTCAATTGTTAAGACCATTGATTAACTTTTCCCAGTTACTAAGATGGCCCTTTATCCTGGCAATATAAAGTTCAACGTTGGTAAATACGCCTAGTCCTAGAAATGAATCACTGAAGGGAGGGTATACCCTTTAGTAAGCCGTGATTGATTAACTTCTTTAACATCAAATTTATCGAAGATTGTATCCTCTTTTTTTAAGTTCTCAACAATCATATTATCATCTTGCAACCAGGACAAGGCTAGCCTGGGAACAGCAGACGCATTTCCGGTCGTCGCTTCTCTCCCTCCGAAAAATAGAGAAGGGAGAGAAGCGACGACCGGAAATGCGTCTGCCGTTTGCAGGCTAGGACAAGGCATGTTTTAAAAAATCATAGGATCCTTTTCAGGAAAAGAGTAAATGCTCGATGGTTCAACCTCAGTTTGGCAGAAAGCACATTTATCTGATTCAACCACGTCAAAACTAAAAAGTTTCTCGCTTGTATTAAAATTCCGCAATACAGTTCATTTTGAACTGAAATTTCTTAAATTTGGATTCTAACGCTATACGCTGAGAAAGATAGCAACTAAACTCTTTTCCAATCAAGAGTTAATGGCAGATCCGCTTTCAAGATGGCGGATGATTAATGGCGGACTAAGGTGAAATTTGAAACTTGGAAAATAGGCCATTTCGGAAATGGTCGGTCACAATCATGAAAAACAGACACCTTTTCGGTTTGTTTCCTCTTCAGGTCACGTGATGTTCTTTAGGTCCTTTCATAAATTGTACTTACATACTGTATGCGCGTATTTAAAAGAAATTTGAAAGAAACAATTCTCTGGGGTAACATCACGTGGCATGAAATGGGTTAACAAACCATACAAGCTAAAAAGGCCTCATGAAAGGCTCGGAGTTAGGAACTGAAGCTGGACCCTTTTAGGACTTCTAAAATACAGTCAAACCTCTTTAATACGGACACCAAAGGGACAGAACCAAGTGTCCGCTTTACACAGGTGTCCGTATTTTTGAGGTAGGGAACGGTATATATCATTTTTGGCATTACGGGGACCAATCGAACTGTCCGTATAATAGAGGTGTCCGTAAGGAGAGGTTAGACTGTATGCTTTAACGGCTCTTGATTGGAAATGGAATTAAATTTAGAAATTACTACCGCCCAATAAGCCGCGCATTTGATCGCTGCACACATGTCAGAGCAAAATTTACTTCTATAGTATCCTAACAGATCCTAACTTTTTTTGGTCTTCTTATCTAACTTTATTTTTATACTATGCACCATGATCACTTCACAAACCGTTGTTTCAGTTTTCGCGCCGGAGAACGCAACCAGTAAAACTTGGGAAGCTTGGTTTACGTCTCCGAAAGTCCCTCAAACAGCGATTCCACCGGCTTATTGAGTTTCCGTATGATGTGCATGGAAGAACTGAAACTCACTTTCAAAGTAAGTCCGATCGCCACAGTGCGAAGGGCAGTTAGTTTTAAGTTGTTTAAGGATCCTTCAGAATTGAGAACAAAATAAAACACGGCAACGATGCTGCTTTCCAGATACGCAAAAATCATACACACGCTTATGTAGAAAACGTAACGCGTGACAAACTTGTGCTTGTTTAAAATGATTACGAAAAGCAGATTACACATTGTGCAAACGGTGTTGTAAGATGAGAAAGCGACAAAATTGTATGTTGAGGTACATAAAGGGACCACTACAGCTAAAACCAGCAAAGAAATATTTGAAGCAAACCAGTCGCTACGAATAAGTTTTAAAACATTGATAGGAACAACCCAAGTGGAAGTACAAGCTAACCGACTGTACAGTAAGAAACAAAATATCTGAATAGGTGACCACAGAAAACCAATTGCAGCAATCGCAATAAATCCGTTTAAGTCCAAGAGGAATAATTTTTGTTGCAGGTCGGAGAGGAAGGATATTACTCCGGAACCTCTTAAAAACCCGGGGAATGCACTGTGATCAAATCTAAAAAACGAGTAATCTCCACTAGATATTCCAATCGGAAGAGCTGCAATGATAAGTATTAGGTAACAAAAACACAATACCCCTTTGTAAATGAACTTTTTCAAACTTTTGACCCTTCCAATGCGTCGGGGTTGTCTTGTATATTCAGCGTCAAGTAACGGTTGTTCCTCGCAGCTTCTTTGGTTAAAAGAAGAGCCTTGGTAATTTGGGGGCAAAAGTTGACGTGACTCCTCAGTTCCATTTTCACCTTCTTCCATGGTTCGAATTTCACTTTCGTTTTCAGTTGTTCGCTCTTCCGCTTCTCGTTGATCATCTTGACTGTCAGACGTCCAACAAAATTTCCTTGTACGCCTCATCCACTCGAGTGTAATTAAAGGGCCAATAAGAAACCAAAAATATAGTCTCTTTAAGTAAGATTTCATTTTCGTCAGTTCATCTGTATAGGCGAAAATTTCAACATAAGTTAGATCTGCATTCGAAAGTGTTGAATACCATGAATAATCAGGCGGCTGGTCCGTCATGTCCTCAATTGCCACTGGAATTAACACTTCGTTCTTGCTGTTCTTCACTGTCGCTATGGCATAAGATGCGGCAAAATATATCAGCACAGAATAACCTGCATTCTGTACATTTCCGGCAAGCTCTTGTAACGTACATGTAGATTCATTCACAAGGGTGACAAGAGCTATCTTGGGGACTTGAGCCTTTACTTTGCTTACATCGTCCAGCGTTTGACATGCATTTGTGAGGTTCAAATACACAGCGAGACATTTCACTGAATTGCTTGTTGTTGATGCCCGAATAAAGGACTCGACACTGGGGGACTTAAGTTCATCTGTAAGTTCCTTTGAATAAGAGTTATTGCAGGAATAAGGAAGATCCCCTTCCGCCTGCACTGACCACAGAATCAAGGTAAATTCTCCATTCTCAAAAACTCTCGGCATGACATACAGGTCGCCTATAAATAACCATGGAAAACCGATTGAAATAATAAACGATACGACTAGGAAGCAAATGCAGCTGCCGATTACGAAGCACTTTCCCGACATCTTTGTAACGAGAACAAGATGTTGTTTGAGCATTATGTTTAGCCGAGAAGGGTCTTCCGACTTCCGACTTCTGACTTCCAACTTCCGATTTCCGACTTCCGACTTCCAACTTCTGTAGCAATGAAAGGCGGTGGTAGGCCTGCATGACTTTTACACTATGTTAAAATGCTGCTTGTTCCAAAAACATTTTTTTTCCTTCTGCTGGGTCGATTATGCTCTAGAAGGTTCTGGTTAAGCCCCCTATTTCACATTGAGAGGTCATGGCACATAGATCGATTTACTGTAGTTTTTGTTTCTGGTCGGCAGGATTTGCCCTCTTATGCAAGAGCATATTCTTTAAAGCTTTTCATTACGGCCGAGTAAGGGCTCTAATTTTCTCCAAAGTGCCGTCTGGACCTGAATAACTATGTGACTGTTTTTAGTCCGTGAACATGCAATGTTGTATCACGCTGGGCCCAGCTCGTTAGTTTTCTTTGCAGAATGTTAGATTATCACGGATAGTGATTTACAGATCCAAAGTGATAAGAATGAAGTGCAGCTTAAAATGAAGCTGCATCAACTATGGAGAATTGCATTGTGACTCAGTAGATTTCTAAAGAAAATGTGAGTCTTTTGACTGGACCGCGTATTTCCTTCCATGCTTATAACTTTTTAATATTAAAGCTTAACAGTGTTTGGACTGTTTAGTTATCAGTTGCCACTTTGCGGATCATGCAAGCCGGGGGTACTCCAATACATTACCTATACGGGTATGTGCCACCCAACGGGGTCGCGATTTTGAAGCTCCTGATTTAGAACGGGGTATCCATTTCAGAGGCGTTTTCTAGAACGGGGTATAATATTTCGAACGCACGAATGCTCCAGTTTTGTAAGCAGCCATTTGAAATTATTCAAGGACAGATTGCTTTTAAAAAAACGGTTCAATGCGTTAAGAAGCAAACTGTTGTACTCTTTGCACTTTAGAACGGAGTATAAAAAATTGGCCCATTTCTAGAACGAGGTATCAGTTTTAGGGCGAATTCTAGAACGGGGTATCAATTTTAGGGGAAATTTTTTTTAGAACGGGGTGCCAATTTGGAGTCCCGGGCGGTACATACCCACCCAAAAAATACCCAAGTGCCCCCCCGGGCATGCAAGACCATGGTTTCGGTTCCCCAAGCGAACCTCATCAGTTGCCTGATTGGCTTTGTGCTTAGTTGCTTTTACAAGAGCAACTTTAGTTGTTCTCTTTGGTGGCTAGAACGGTACAGCCGTTCCTTCTACTGAGCCTTGACCTTAAGCATTAATACCCACGTGGCGGATCGAGCAGCAATTGGGCCCGACAGACGAGTCAAGTCGGAAGTCGGAATTTAGAAGTCGGAAGTTGGAAGTGGCAAGTCGGAAGTCGGAAATCGGAAGTCGGAAGTCAGAAGTCGGAAGACACTCCTCGGCTTTCGTAGTTTGGGGTTTCCCAGAAACACTTTTTTTTAAAAAAATACCAATATCAATACCAAATACCGTACAAACGCGTTAGTCATACGATAGCCTTTGCATTCGTTTGTCTTAGGCCCAGTTCAGACGTCGTGCTTCTGCCGTGCCGAACTAAATTCAGGAATTAAGTTCGACAAAAGCACGGCAGCTGTCGTGCTACACGGCTCTGGCACTGCAGCGATTCAAGCGTCGTGCTTCTGCCGCGCTAAAACAAAATTCATAAATTATATTAATGTATTTTGGCGAGATTGCGTTCCCACGGGGAGTTGGGAGAAGAACTGTTACGAGGCATCAGTAAATCCTGAATTTGTTTCAACTCTGGGACGACGTTTCCCTGCTAGCAGAGGTCTCTCACGACGAGGCAATAATGAGACCTCTGCTAGCAGGGAAGCACGACGTCTGAATCAAAGTTGTTTTTCTGCCGTGCTACAGTCGAACAAAATTACAATTAAGTTCGGCACGGCAGAAGCACGGCGTCTAAACTGGGCCTTATAGTTTCATGATCGAGTCACTGTTTTATATCACGAAACTCGGGATCGTTTTTTCTTGTAAGTATTGTGAGATTTTAGTTCAACTTTTTCTGTAGTTAGCAAAATGTTCCTTCTGTATTATCTATAAAACACTATTTTCCGTAATTTTTAAATAAGATGTGAATTATGACTAGTCACTAGGGAGGTGAAATCTGTACCCCGAAAACTAAAAATAAAAGGTTGTTTAGCCTCAAGTTTGTCACCGTACTTTGCGTTTTATTTCTAATCAAATTTCGTTGACCTAAGACGAACAGCATTTATGATCTGCTAGACTTGTTCAAGACCTGAAGATCACAAAGATTTAAAAACATTCTGATTAGGGGGACAGGCTGAAAAGTATTTTTCACGGCCCTGCAGTTCTTATTTTATCACAGAGTAACATGGGGACTGTGTTCCCGGGGCTCCTTCTTTAACAAATACTATACATTACATTACATTACATTACAGTAATGTTTGTCTTCAAAATACACGTATTATAAAAAGCGCTGTGGAACTCCACTCGAACCCTCATACTCACGCTGTACATCATGAAAACAACTATCCACTACATTTCGTATCAGTGGCACTTTCAGCCTTAACAAATGAACCCCTTTTATTACTGCTTAGTTTTGGCTCGTTCCCAGTCATCTCTCGGTCTCCTATTGATATTTACGAGAGAAGCGCAGGGGAGAGCGAAGGGTGATAGGAAGGAGGAAAGAGAGCAGACCACTGGTAGATCCTGTGTTTTCTTTTTTTCTTTCTTTTTTTGCTGTTTTTTAGTTTTTATTTGGAATTTTCATTTTACAGAGTACACTCACTGAATCTAACAAGGAAAAGGCAAAAACAAAAATGAAAGAAATAAAAATAGCAAATAGTCACACCTACTACCTAAACCTAAACTGCCAACCATTATCTAAGTCGATAGAAAATACAACATCTTTACATTTACATAAAATGTTCAATTGTTAAGACGATTGATTAACTTTTCCCAGTTACTAAGATGGCCCTTTTTCCTGGCAATATAAAGTTCAACGTTGGTAAATACGCCTAGCCCTGGAAATGAATCACCGAAGGGAAGGTATACCCTTTTGACATTTTGTTACTAAAGATCTTAATACTTCCCAAGTAGTAACCTGTGATTGATTAACTTCTTTAACATCAAATTTATCGAAGATTGTATCTTTTTTTTTTTTTAAGTTCTCAACAATCATATTATCATCTTGCAACCAGGACAAGGCTAGCCTGCGAACAGCAGACGCATTTTCGGTCGTCGCTTCTCTCCCTCCGAAAAATAGAGAAGGGGGAGAAGCGACGACTGGAAATGCGTCTGCCGTTTGCAGGCTAGGACAAGGCATGTTTTCAAAAATCACAGGATCCTTTTCAGGAAAAGAGTAAATGCTCGATGGTTCAACCTCAGTTTGGCATAAAGCAATTTATCTGATTCAACCACGTCAAAACTAAAAAGTTTCTCGTTTGTATTAAAATTCAATACAGTCACTGTATTGAACTGAAATTCCTTAAGTTTGGATTCTAACGCTATACGCTGGGAAAGATAGCAAGTAAACTCTTTTCCAATCAACAGTTAATGGCAGATCCCCTTTCAAGATGGCGGATGATTAATGGCGGACTAAGGTGAAATTTAAAACTCGGAAAATAGGCCATTTCGGAAAATGGTCGGTCACAATCATGGAAAACAGACACCTTTTCGGTTTGTATGTTTTGTTTCCTCTTCAGGTCACGTGGTGATGTTCTTTAGGTCCTTTCATAAATTGTGCTTACATATGCGCGAATTTAAAAGAAATTTGAAAGAAACAATTCTCTGGGGTAACATCACGTGCGATGAAATGGGTTAACAAACCATACAAGCTAAAAAGGCCTATTGAAAGGCTCGGAGTTAGGAACTGAAGCTAGACCCTTCTAGGACTTCTAAAATACAGTCAAACCTCTTTAATACGGACACCAAAGGGACAGTACCAAGTGTCCGCTTTACAGAGGTGTCCGTACTATAGATGTAGGGAACGGTATATATCATTTTTGGCATTACGGGGAACAAACGAACTGTCCGTATAATAGAGGCGTCGGTAAGGAGAAGTTAGACTGTATGCTTCAACGGCTCTTGATTGGAAATCGACTGATTATATTTAGAAATTACAACCGCCCAATAAGCCGGCGCATTTGATCGCTGTACACATGTCAGAGCAAAATTTACTTTTATAGTATCCTAACTTTCTTTGGCTCTTCTTATCTAACTTTATGTCTATACTAAGTACTATGATCACTTTACAAACCGTTGTTTCAGTTTTTAGTAAAACCATAGACGCCGGAGAACGCAACCACTAAAACTTGGGAAGGTTGGTTTACTTCTCCGAAAGTCCCTCAAACAGCGATTCCACCGGCTTATTGAGTTTCCGTATAATGTGCATGGAAGAACTGAAACTCACTTTCAAAGTAAGTCCGATCGCCAAAGTGCGAAGGGCAGTTAGTTTTAAGTTGTTTAAGGATCCTTCAGAATTGAGAACAAAATAAAACACGGCAACTATGCTGCTTTCCAGATACGCAAAAATCATGCACACGCTAAAGTAGAAAACGTAACACGTGACAAAGTTGTGCTTGTTTAAAATGATTACGAAAAGCAGATTACACATTGTGCAAGCGGCGTTGTAAGATGCGAAAAAGACAAAATTAACCTGAAAATTGTATGTTGAGGTACATAAAGGAACCACTACAGCTAAAACCAGCAAAGAAATATTTGAAGCAAACCAGTCGCTACGAATAAGTTTTAAAAAATTGATAGGAACAACCCAAGTGGTAGTACAAGCTAACCGACTGTACAGTAAGAAACAAAATATCTGAATAGGCGACCACGGCATAACAATAAGAAGAAACGCAATAGATTGGTATAAGTCCATGTCAGGGTACCATTTGTGTATCAGGTCGGAGAGGAAGGATATTATTCCGGAATCTATTTCATCAAATCTAAAAAACGAGTAACCTCCACTAGATATTCCAATCGGAAGAGCTGCAATGATAAGTATTAGGTAACAAAAACACAATACCCCTTTGTAAAAGAACTTTTTCAAACTTTTGGCCCTTCCAATGCGTCGGGGTTGTCTTGTATATTCAACGTCAACTAACGGTTGTTCCTCGCAGCTTCTTTGGCTAAAAGAAGAGCCTTGGTAATTTGGGGGCAAAAGTTGACGTGACTCCTCAGTTCCATTTTCACCTTCTTCCATGGTTCGAATTTCACTTTCGTTTTCAGTTGTTCGCTCTTCCGCTTCTCGTTGATCATCTTGACTGTCCGACATCCAACAAAATTTCCTTGTACGTCTCATCCACTCGAGTGTAATTAAAGGGCCAATAAGAAACCAAAAATATAGTCTCTTTAAGTAAGATTTCATTTTCGTCAGTTCATCTGTATGGGCGAAAATGTCAACATAAGTTAGATTTGCATTCGAAAGTGTTGAATACCATGAATAATCAGGCGGCTGGTCCGTCATGTCCTCAATTGCCACTGGAATTAACACTTCGTTCTTACTCTTCTTCACTGTCGCTATGGCATAAGATGCGGCAAAATATATCAGCACAGAATAACCTGCATTCTGTACATTTCCGGCAAGCTCTTGCAACGTACATGTAGATTCATTCACAAGGGTGACAAGAGCTATCTTGGGGACTTGAGCCTTTACTTTGCTTACATCGTCCAGCGTTTGACATGCATTTGTGAGGTTCAAATACACAGCGAGACATTTCACTGAATTGCTTGTTGTTGATGCCCGAATAAAGGACTCGACACTGGGGGACTTAAGTTCATCTGTAAGCTCCTTTAAATAAGAGTTATTAGAGTAATGAGGAAATCCCGTCTCCCCCTGCACTGGCCACAGAATCAAGACAAATTCTCCATTGTCAAAAACGTTCGGCATGCTGTCATACAGGTTGCCTATATATAACCATAGAAAACCTGTACTTGCGGTTAAAATAATAAAGGATACGACTAGGAAGCAAATGCTGCCGATTACGAAGCACTTTCCCGACATCTTTGTAACGAGAACAAGATGTTGTTTGAGCATTATGTTTAGCCGAGAAGGGTCTTCCGACTTCCGACTTCCGACTTCTGACTTCCGACTTCCGACTTCCAACTTCTGTAGCAATGAAAGGCGGTGGTAAGCCTGCATGACTTTTACGTTATGCTAAAATGCTGCTTGTTCCAAAACCTTCTTTTTTTCCTGCTGCTGGGTAGATTATGCTGTAGAAGGTTCTGGTTAAGCCGCCTATTTCACATTGAGAGGTCTTGGCACACATATCGATTTACTCTAGTTTTTGTTTCTGGTCGGCAGGATTTGCCCTCTTATGCAAGAGCATATTCTTTAAAGCTTTTTATTACGGCCGAGTAAGGGCTCTAATTTTCTCCAAAGTGCCTTCTGGACCTGAATAACTATGTGACTGTTTTTAGTCCGTGAACATGCAATGCTGTATCACGCTGGGCCCAGCTCGTTAGTTTTCTTTGCAGAATGTTAGATTATCACGGATAGTGATTTACAGATCCAAAGTGATAAGAATGAAGTGCAGCCTAAAATGAAGCTGCATCAACTATGGAGAATGCATTGTGACTCAGTAGATTCCTGCTTAGGGTTTTTCTAAAGAAAATGTGAGTCTTTTGACTGGAACGCGTATTTCCTTCCTTGGTTATAGCTTTTTAATAAGCTTAACAGTGTTTGGACTGTTTTGTTATCAGTTGCCACTTTGTAATCAGGCAAGACCATGGTTTTGGTTCCCCAAGCGAACCTCATCAGTTGCCTGATTGGCTTTGTGCTTAGTTGCTTTTACAAGAGCAAATTTAGTTGTTCTCTTTTGTGGCTAGAACGGTACAACCGTTCCTTATACTGAGCCTTGACCTTAAGCATTAATACCCGCGAGGCGGATCGAGCGGCAATTGAGTCTGACAGAGGAGTCAGGTCGGAAGTCGGAAGTTAGAAGTCGGAAGTTGGAAGTGGCAAGTCGGAAGTTGGAAATCGGAAGTCGGAAGTCAGAAGTCGGAAGAACCTCCTCGGCTTTCGTAGTTTGGGGTTTCCCAGGAACGCTTTTTTTTTAAAAAAAAAACACCAATATCAATACCAAATACCGTATAAACGCGTTGGTCATACGATAGCCTTTGCATTCGTTTGTCTTAAGTTAGTTTCATTATCGAGTCACTGTTTCATATTACGAAACTCGGGATCGTTTTTTCTTGTAAGTATTGTGAGATTTTAGTTCAACTTTTTCAGTAGTTAGGAAAATGTTCTTTCTGTATTATCTATAAAACACTATATTCCGTACTTTTTTAATAAGATGTGAATTATGACTAGTGACTAGGGAGGTGAAATCTGTACCCCGAAAACTAAAAAAAGGTTGTTTAGTCTCATGTTTGTCACCGTAGTTTGCGTTTTATTTCTAATCAAGCTTCGTTGACCTAAGACGAACAGCATTTATGATCTGCTAGACTTGTTCAAGACCTGAAGATCACAAAGATTTAAAAACATTCTGATAAGAGGGACAGGCTGAAAAGTATTTTTCAGGGCTCTGCAGGTCTTATTTTATCACAGAGTAACATGAGGACTGTGTTCCCCGGGCTCCCTCTTTAACAAATACTATACATTACATTACATTACATTACATTACATTACATTACATTACATTACAGTAATGTTTGTCTTTAAAATACATGTATTATAAAAAGCGCTGTCGAACTCCACTCGAACCCTCATACTCACGCTGTACATCATGAAAACAACTATTTCCACTACATTTCGTATCAGTGGCATATTCAGCTTTAACAAATGAACCCCTTTTATTACCGCTTAGTTTTGGCTCGTTCCCAGTCATCTCTCGGTCACCTATTTATATTCACGAGAGAAGTGCAGAGGAGAGCGAAGGGTGATGGGAAGGAGGAAAGAGAGGAGACCACTGGTAGATCCTGTTTTTTCTTTTTTTCTTTCTTTTTTTGCTATTTTTTAGTTTTTTTTTTGGAATTTTCATTTTACAGAGTACACTCATTGATTCTAACAAGGAAAAGGCAAAAACAAAAAGAAATAAAACTAAATAAAAGAAATAAAAATAGCAAATAGTCACACCTACTACCTAAACCTAAACTGCAAACCATTATCTAAGTCGATAGAAAATACAACATCTTTACATTTACATACAATATTCAATTGTTAAGACCATTGATTAACTTTTGCCAGTTAAAACTGTTACTAAGATGGCCTTTTTTCCTGGCAATATATAGATCAACATTGGTAAATACCCCTAGTCCTGGAAATGAATCACCGAAGGGAGGGCTTACCCTTTTGACATTTTTGTTAATAAATATATTGAAACTTCCCAAGTAGTAAACTGTGATTGATTAACTTCTTTAACATCAAATTTATCGAAGATTGTATCCTCTTTTTTTAAGTTCTCAACAATCATATTATCATCTTGCAACCAGGACAAGGCTACCCTGCGAACAGCAGACGCATTTCCGGTCGTCGCTTCTCTCCCTCCGAAAAATAGAGAAGGGAGAGAAGCGACGACCGGAAATGCGTCTGCCGATTGCAGGCTAGGACAAGGCATGTTTTCAAAAATCACAGGATCCTTTTCAGGAAAAGAGTAAATGCTCGATGGTTCAACCTCAGTTTGGCAGAAAGCAAATTTATCTGATTCAACCACGTCAAAACTAAAAAGTTTCTCGTTTGTATTAAAATTCCGCAATACAGTTCATTCTGAACTGAAATTCCTTAAGTTTGGATTCTAACGCTATACGCTGGGAAAGATAGCAAGTAAACTCTTTTCCAATCAACAGTTAATGCCAGATCCGCTTTCAAGATGGCGGTTGATTATTGGCGGACTAAGGTGAAATTTTAAACTTGGAAAATAGGCCATTTCATCGGGCCTATTTGACAAGAAGTAGCCTGCCGTCATGTGCCCTATCGTTTAATCCTTCCCATCACCCCTCGCGTGTGCGATCCAAATGGAGACGAACGGGGACGAGTCAGAGGCGAGAGAGCTTAGCCTGTTCCAGGCTCTCCCATAGTGTTCGCACTTTCTCTATTTCACGGACCCGACTATCTCGGAGCCTGGAACAGGTTTTCCGTGGGAGCGCTGAGAGTCAGAAATGGTCGATCACAATCATGGAAAACAGACACCTTTTCGGTTTGTATGTTTTGTTTCCTCTTCAGGTGACATGATGTTCTTTAGGCAATTTGCTTTTAGTCCTTTCATAAATTGTACTTACATATGCGCGTATTTAAAAGAAATTTGAAAGAAACAATTCTCTGGGGTAACATCACGTGGCATGAAATGGGTTAACAAACCATACAAGCTAAAAAGGCCTATTGAAAGGCTCCGCGTTTAGGAAAACGGTAGATCCTTTTAGGACTTCTAAAATACACTCAAACCTCTTTAATACGGACACCAAAGGGACAGAACCAAGTGTCCGCTTTACACAGGTGTCCGTATTATAGAGGTAGGGAACGGTATATATCATTTTTGGCATTACGGGGAACAAACGAACTGTCCGTATAATAGAGGCGTCGGTAAGGAGAGGTTAGACTGTATGCTTTAACGGCTCTTGATTGGAAATGGAATTAAATTTAGAAATTACAACCGCCCAATAAGCCGCGCATTTGATCGCTGCACACAAGTCGGAGCAAAATTTACTTCTATAGTATCCTAACTTTCTTTGGCTCTTCTTATCTAACTTTATGTTTATCGAAGAGCATATCGACACGGTGGCGCGAAGATATGAATTTTATTTTCGAGTGGCAAAACAATATTTTCCTCACTCGCTGCGCTCGTTCGTAAAATATTGTTTTGCCACTCGAAAATAAAATTCATATCTTCAAGCCGCCGTGTTATGTCCTTTTTATTATATAGACAAAAAGACATTGATAAGGAAATGACCGAAATTACGTCATCGATAAACTCACCTGTGAGATTATGGAAAATAAACCACTCGGGTCCCGGATGTCCCGAATTTTACGAGTGGTATATTTTCCAGTAAAACACGCGTGTCTATATAACAATAAGTACTATGATCTCTTCACAAACCGTTGTTTCAGTTTTCAGTAACACCGCAAAGTCCGAAGAACTCCTTCAGTAAAACTTGGGAAGGCTGGTTTACGTCTCCGAAAGTCCCTCAAACAGCGATTCCACCGGCTTATTGAGTTTCCGTATGATGTGCATGGAAGAACTGAAACTCACCTTCAAAGTAAGTCCGATCGCCACAGTGCGAAGGGCAGTTAGTTTTAAGTTGTTTAAGGATCCTTCGGAGTTGAGAACAAAATAAAACACGGCAACGATGCTGCTTTCCAGATACGCAAAGATCATGCACACGCTAATGTAGAAAACGTAACGCGTGACAAACTCGTGCTTGTTTAAAATGATTACGAAAAGCAGATTGCACATTGTGCAAACGGCGTTATAAGATGCGTAAAAGCCAAAATTGTATGTTGAGGTACATAAAGGGACCACTACAGCTAAAACCAGCAAAGAAATATTTGAAGCAAACCAGTCGCTACGAATAAGTTTTAAAAAATTGATAGGAACAACCCAAGTGGAAGTACAAGCTAACCGACTGTACAGTAAGAGACAAAATATCTGAATAGGTGACCACAGAAAAACAATTGAAGAAAACACAATGTATGCCATGTGGCAACATTTGTATAGCAAGTCGGAGAGGAAGGATATAACTGCGAAACCTCCGCTTAAAAACCGGGGGAATGCACTGTGATCAAATCTAAAAAACGAGTAACCTCCAATAGATATTCCAATCGGAAGAGCTGCAATGATAAGTATTAGGTAAGAAAAACACAATACCCCTTTGTAAATGAACTTTTTCAAACTTTTCACCCTTCCAATGCGTCGGGGTTGTCTTGTATATTCAACGTCAAGTAACGGTTGTTCCTCGCAGCTTCTTTGGTTAAAAGAAGAGCCTTGGTAATTTGGGGGCAAAAGTTGACGTGACTCCTCAGTTTCATTTTCACCTTCTTCCATGGTTCGAATTTCGTTTTCAGAAGCATTTCTTTCAGTTTCAGTTGTTCGCTCTTCCGCTTCTCGTTGATCATCTTGACTGTCAGACATCCAACAAAATTTCCTTGTACGTCTCATCCACTCAAGTGTAATTAAAGGGCCAATAAGAAACCAAAAATATAGTCTCTTTAGGTAAGATTTCATTTTCGTCAGTTCATATGTATCGGTGGAAATGTCAACAAAAGTTAAATCTGCTTTTGAAAGTGTTACGGAATCCAAATAATAAGGTGGCTGGTTTGCAAGGTCCTCAATTGCCACTGGAATTAACACTTTGTTCTTACTTATGTTCTTCACTATCGCCATGGCATGAGATGCGGCAAAATATATCAGCACAGAATAACCTGCATTCTGTACATTTCCGGCGAGCTCTTGTAACGTACATGTAGATTCATTCACATTGGTGACAATAGCTATTTTGGGGACTTGAGTGTTGACTTTGCTTACATCGTCCAGCGTTTGACATGCATTTTTGAGGTTCAAATACACAGCGAAAGATTTCACTGAATTGCCTGTTGTTGATGCCCGAACAAAGGACTCGACACTGGGGGACTTAAGTTCAGCTGTAAGTTCGTCTGAATAAGAGTTATTAAAGAGGTCATTAAAGGAATAAGGAAGATCCCCTTCCCCCTGCACTGACCACAGAATCAAGGAAAATTCTCCATTGTCAACAACTGTCGGCACGCCGGCTGAGTAGGGGTTGCCTGTATACCATGTACCCAGTATACCATACGGTTACAACAATAAAGGATACGACTAGGAAGCAAATGCAGCCTCTGATTACGAAGCACTTTCGCGAAATCTTTTTAACGAGAACAAGATGTTACTGGAGACAGAAATTTGAGCATTATGTATGGGATTTCCCAGAAACGCTTAAAAAAAAAAAAAAAACGATATCGGTATTTTTTGTCCTAACCATTTCGTACTTGCGGGCGCAAACAATAGAAACGTCATCATTACCTACCGCTTCCTCGCGTCCCCTGTTCAAGCAAATCGAGATTCGATCGCGCGCAGGACTTTTCATTTTTCATTTGCATCGATATGTTTTCTTTTAACAATTCGCAGCACAATTTTTAGTTTGCATGCACTATATTTAATTTGCAGGTCATATTTTTAGTTTGCATGTACAATTTTTAATTTGCATGTGTGACCCTTCTGGGCTACCGTATATATGCAAGATGCATCTCGCATTTTAATCAATAGTGAATGTTATCAAGTTGATGTAGAAAATAAAATTTTGTAAAGCATTTAAGGATAAAAGGCAACGCTATTGAAACATGACGTTTCGGCGACGACATGAAACCATTATCAAATGCAAATGAGAGAGATTATGAAAAGATATATATAGGAAACGAAGGTGTGAAATGTTGTGTTTCATTTAAAAATTTCAAGAACAAAAGAATCGTTATGAAATAATTAAGTGAAAAGTTTTGCTGGAATGGAGTGGAGTGCCTCGCCTACAAGTTTATGAGATGTTGTTAATTAAGAAAAAGGGACCATCCTTAAACAGTCAAACCGACTCCATTCCTGCAAAACTTTTCACTTCATTATTTCATTCTTTTGTTCTTCAAATTTATTAAACTTGTGTTTCACACCTTCGTTCCCTATATACAGCTATTTCGAGAAAGGTTGTCGGGAAAAGTGCACGCGACAATTCTGAAAGGCATTGTGGGTGGTTTTGAGTTCTCTTTTTTTCATAGAAATTTGAAAGAACTGGCACGACAACCTCGTCCCCAGGGCGCTTTTCCCTGGCTTCATCTTGAAGTGAGTCTCGTGTAGTATGTTCTACAGATGTCTTGTGAATGCCAACTGATGAGTCAAATTCCTGTACGATTTGATAGATGCCAGTAGTGGCTTTGCAGACCTTGCTAATAGAGTTCAGAGTTTTGTTTGGTCCCTGCCTCTGGACAATACTTTTACTGCATCGGTTTGAAATTTCTTGGGCCAAATCGTCTTCGATATTTCTTCCAAAGCCACCCCTCCAGTTTACAAAAAATCCCCATTTGAACTGTTCAGATAGGCGTGGAGTTAATAAACACTCTATCTGGGCTATACTCACAAACATTTCAATTGCATATTTGCTGTATGCCCCCATAGACTTGAAAACTGAGAGCAAGAGTTTTTGATTGATGAGATTTCTGTTGCCATCTCCCTCTGCTGCAGTGTCCTTCATCTGCATGACAAGAACAGCCAGGAAAATACAGCAAAGGGCATAATTCATTACATAATCATCATTGTAAAAATCATTGGCATTTACTTTCTGTAACAGGAACTTGTCAATAAACTTTCCAAAGGCATCATCAAAGTATTTCTTCTTGTTTTCTGTGGTCTCGCGTGCAATGTTTTGTGGAAATTTATGTAATGATGGTGTATCCTCAAGGTCTGACATCCCAAAAAAGTTCAGCACAGCTGTTATTATGTAAGCTTTCCCTACACTGAGGAACAGCTCTTCACTTCCTTCATAGGAGTCAAGAACTTTGGAAGGGGTAGCATTCCTTCTATTGTACTTCTCCCTGAAGTACTTCAAGGTACCAATTTGATTTACTGACTCTGCTTTGTGCAGAAATGAGTACGTGTACTGTAGAAGAGAAGCTTTGGTGTGCCACATCACAGGTTTAAATGGGGAGCAATGTTCAAAACGATCGGATGCTGTGTGTGAACCTGACAGCAAATCTTTGGCTCCAGCAAATCTCACTCGGGTTAGCTGATCGCCAGCAAAAGGAATCTTCATTTCCCTCATTGGGTCATCGTTGGTGTCTTGTCTGTGTGCATTTGTCTGGCCAGGTGCTGCAGGTCCTTCAGGAACTGGTGGATTGTCAGTGTGTGGTATTTCATCTAGCAGCCCAGCCTGAACATAGATTTCAGCAATCCACTTTTCGTAAGTTCTTAAAATGTTAACACAATCATCATACTTTGATTCATTTGCATTGATTATTGGCAAACTAACTATGGTAGACTTCTGTGCCATTTGTAGACTGTACTCATGAGAAATGTGATTGGGGATAACTGCTCTCAAGAACTTAAATTTGGGACAGAACTCAAGAACAATTCGCCCAACAATAATTTTGGCACATTCTGCATAAGTCTTCCATTCATTTACATTTAAGGAAAAATTATGTCGACGGAAATCTTTAATATCTCCTCTGGGGTTGTCATTGGGCAAGTGGTTGAAGTTGATTCTGTTTTCGATTAGGTTACTGGCAAACAAGTGCAGATCCTCATTCTGGACTTCCTTTCTCATATGGCCTTTCAAAATTTTCAAATCCCAGTTGTCACCAGTACTTCGGAACACACTTCCTTTCTTTATTTTTGTCACTACTATGTCTGAGAAGTGGCCTCCTAACAGCTTCAGAAGGGTATCTCTTCTCCCAGATGACAGGCATACACCAAGTTTATTTAGTCGTTCTTGGAGCTATTTAAAGGGAGACAGAATTTAAAAAACAAATTTCAATATCCACAGAGCAGTTCTCTTTTCTAGGCTTCATTATAAGGATGGATCTTTCAAATAGAAACTGAATCACAAACTACTACACAACAATAACAAGATCTATAAAAAGTGTGAATTTCCGATAGCAACCAATCCATGATTTAAATGGCAAAATATAAATACTGCTGTGTGGGTAAGAGGAAATATTAGTTCAGGAATCAACCACAAGGGGGTTACTCGCCTATATAAGCTATATAGGTATGTGCTGCCCATCAAGTAGGGTTTGGTCCGAAGACGGGTATACACTTTGCCCCTTTTGGTCTGAGATCAGGTATGGTTTTTGGGCGAACTATGGGAGTGTATGAACGTATTTATCGTTTCAATTCAAAATGAGTAACAGAGATAGGCAAATTGGAAGTGGATTTGAAGAATTTTTTTGTTCACGCTCTATACTAAGTAATGATAACATAATTTCTGCCTAACGGCTAGGTCTGAAAATGGATATGGATTTTAGAAGTCTGGTGTGAAAACAGGTGTGGAAAATTACATTTTTGGGTCTGAAATAGGGTCAGCATTTGAAGAACCAGGCAGCACATCCCAATCAGTACCCCCCCCCGGGGAAATCAACCAATGTTTGATGTTTTACATTTCAGTAAGCTGAAATACCTGTTTGGTACATCCACCCTCGATGATGAGAACTGTGTTCACGCGCTTCACTAGGTTGAATTCATGCCATCTCTCGCTCATAAGGATGGAGTATAAAAAACTGTACTTGACTTGAAGCCCGAGTTTTTTTTCTACGACAGAGTTCTCTTTGCCGGACACTGCGTTCATAATCTCTATAAGAAAAGGGTGGTTCGTCTTCAATTCAACCCATACTTTATTGAAATCAAAGTTTTCAATGCTCTCGTAGTCATTTCCATATAGAACTGAACCTTGCGAACGCTTGCACAGCTTTGCACATGATGTCTTCAATTCCTCCCCGAAGGCCTTTCTTAACTCCTGTAAAACACTTGGACAGTGGTCTTTCAAAATAGCCGCCAATACAGTTGCATCCTTATGCCTGACCGCTTGCACAATCATTTTCTGCTGTCTCTCATCCAAAACCGGTTGAGCTTCAAATGTACAATTACTAGATCCTGTTGATTTTGACATTAAAACTGCAGTTGTAGCTGGCCGAGTCCGGAAAGCTGGCTGCTCTGCAGAACTTGATGTGGTTTGTGCCAACGGCTGATCCGCAGACGTACTCATAAAAGCAAGCTCATCTCCTGTTGATCTGGGTGTCAGAAAAGTAGCATGTTGCGGAGTTGACAGAGACAGCCCCTCTGCAGAATTTGATGTAGTTCGTTTGGGATGCTTCGCAGAAGTGGTTGTACATGTGGAATTATCTGCCGTCGTGGCTGGCGGAGATGAGAAGGAAAGCTGTTTTGCAGATCTACCTGATGTGATTCGCTTCGACGGCTGATCCACATTGGAGCTTTCGGGTGGCATATCCTTCGATAAACGCTTCGAAGGCTGATGCGAAGACGGCGAAAGTTGAACGCATCGCTTTACAGAATATTCTGTGTTTACTGGATCAGAAGGCGTATTGTCTAGAGTTTGGGCCCTTTGAATGAACTGATCCATTTTCTCTACGAACGCAACGCAAGTCCTACACACCACTGTTGACCTAGCTGACCTCGTATCGTCCTCAGAAATTTTGATCCCACACGTTTTTTTAACCTTCGAACACAGATCTTTAGTTGAACCGGCCTTGCTGAATATCCGTAGCATATAGCGACTCTCATAGGAACCACCACATAGCCTGCAAACTGGATTTCTTGCAGAAATCTTCGTTGGAGTGGAAATACTTTCCGCCATTTCGATTTCGGTATAATGCATAAATTATTTTTATTTGGTCATTTTCTTACATAAATTACCTAAATCAATCAACCAATCAAAATGACGGATCGACCGGCCGATGCCAGGGCCTTTTCCCGCCCCGCCCCCAAAGCCAGGGAAAAGCGCCCTGGGGACGAGGTTGCTGGCACGAAAGGCCGTGGACATATGTCTGCGAGTGCTTACGAAAGCAAAAAAACTAGATTCGACAGCTACAGTCGTCAGGAACAGTGTATTGATAATATCCGATATTACCTTTCTGATCTAGGTTGTCGCGTGCACATTTTTTCCGACAACCTTTCTCGAAATAGCTGTATACTTTCATTTGCATTGGATAATGGGGACACGTCGTCGCCGAAACGTCATGTTTTAATAGCGTTGCTTTTTATCCTTAAATGTAGAAAATAAAACATTTGATTTGAATTGATATACAAAAATATAAAATTGAATTTAAAGAAAATAATAATTTAAATGAAACAGTTATGATACCGCAAAAAATCCAAAAATACTCTAAAGAAATTTTAAATACTATGAAGAATGTGTAGATCATTATGATTATATGAAGTCAATAGAAGAAAATGAACTTGAAAGTTTATAATGAAGATTGAATGAAGATTTGGTTTATTGCTGTCTCCCTCCTCCGCAAAAGCCCCTTGGTGTCCTAGGGAGACTGGGGAGAGAGAAAAAAAGAAAGCGTATTGGGGATTATGGGAGGAAAACATTATTGCTAATTTTATTGGAATACCCAGCGGGAGCCTCGATATGAGGAGGAGCGGAGCATCGGTGCAGAAGCCCATGACCTGGAGCGTTAATTTCCCATGAAACCCTAGGAGACAAACTTTGCCCGTATCTTTTTACTTGTAGACGCTCAAATTCCCGCGAACGCTTTATTCCGTCCAATCAGAACAAAGTTATTGTATTACGTCACACGCAGTCACGCACAAGTGCAAAAAAATTCCAGTCAGCAATGCCGGACCGGTGTTATGTTGCAATGTCCTATCAGCCTTGTTTCTTGGTTTGTCAAAGCAGTATATTTATTGTTTGTTCATATCTGTTTTAACTCCCATTGTCTTTTATTCTTTTTTCTCTTTCCCTAGCTACGTCGCTTATCTCTCACGCCTTTTATTCTGCAAGGCTTTCAAACTGATACTGAAGACAAAAAAACATTTCAACAAATTTGCCCAACCTTTCCGTTAGAAAACGGGAGGGAAAAGGCCCGGGATAAGTTTGCAAGGCCTTTCCCCAGCCCTCTGCACGCAGCCTGCGGTGACGTGACCTAGACGTGTCCGGCTTTAGTAAGCAGCTTGTGTGACGTACGCTACCCACCCAGTATATTTCTCAGAAAGACAGAAACAGAGAAAAGGTCACTAAGTACGACAGGAGTTGACAGTTCCGGTGTGCGCAAAAGCCACAGCTAAATATCTTGTCGCAAACTGACTCGCAAGAAATCAACACAGATTTATTCGTACGGAATGGGTTTTGGTTTCTTTTGGTGGTGTCTTTTATCTTGCTGGCTGTGGTTTGGTGAGTGTTTTCATCTTTTATTTTGATTACCGGTGAAAACTTGGCTTTATGCACGAAAATTTAGGTCTCTTAAGGGGTCATGAATTTATGAGAAGGTGACGACTCATTTATTGTTTCAAGGGATGCATGTAACTGCGTACAGATTTGACGGATCGTTTCTGTTTAATAGCAAATGTAGGTAATAAAATCATTAAAGGTTTTCCCAGATTATGTTTAACTTCTATTAGGGGCGGCGGGTTGACCTTAATACAGAATTTTTGTTCTCAAATGATCTCAAATGCGACGTAAATGTTATATTTTCAATTAGCGAATTTAAAAAATTGATTGAAAAGCTTCGAGGTGGTAAAGCATATATTTCTCAAACAAGCCTTGCATTGAAACTTACAGAAAGGAGATAATTTGTCAATGCTCTTTGCCGTCAATATCGCGTGACTCGATATTTATTACGTGAGGGCTATCTTTGAAAAAAAAAATGGAGAAACATAGAATTGGAAACCCGGAAGAAGGGACGAGGAATAGTGGATCATAAAACAGGGGAATCTAAACAGTTTTTAAAACGTAAGGAAATCACGAAGCGGATGCTTTTAGAGAATAAGAATCTTTATAGGGCGAAATCTTAAAAAAAAATTGCACTTCGTAGCGACGGTGCGCTGTATTTAGCTGGGTGCGGGGCTTAACAACTCGTTTTCATTGCACACTAGAAACTGCATCTTCAAAGCAATGGTATGTATCAAGAATCAGCGGGACAGATTTAGCCACCTGTGGGACTGAAGAGGCTCACCCATGCAAGAAAATATATCAAGCTACTGCACGGGCGCGTGGCCGTGACGTCATTAACATAGACGGCCGAGGCTCGTCACGTGACCCGTATTCTTGCGAATTCAACCCAGAATTACTTTTGGCGGCGGTTTCGATTCGCAGTTACAGAACTCAAGCTTTTGTCTCTTGTAAAGTCAGCAGTTTTCGATTTTCATGCAACAACAGGAATAACTCCTTTTCCAGTGTATCGCTGGAGAGAATTACCTTCATGAACACTTCACTGTACCTTTCAGATTGTTCACTAAAGTTGACCGAGGTCTATTTTGTCAACAGTTCAATTGATGTTTTGTCTCTCGATTTTCCGCAAGGATCGACAGGAAAAATTGAATTATCTGGATGTTCTTTCTACAACAACAGTGGCACTGGTCTGAGGATCCGCGGTGATTCAATAAAATTAATTATTGGCAATTCGTCTTTCAGTAACAGTGAGATGCGTGAGGGCGATTCAGAGAGAGCGCTGATGGTTATATTAACAAAAAGCTCGGGTGGTCAAATAAGTATTAACGCCACCAACGTCACCCTTTCACATAACAGCTGTTCTGGAAAAGCCTGCATGAAAATTGGATCTGGAATCAACGGAATTTCAAACATCAAAATGGATAAAGGAAAAATCGAAAACAACAAAGCATCCGAAAGTGTTGTCGACATTAATGGTACTTCAGTTGTAGAGTTTTCGGCGATGCAATTTAGACAAAATAACGGCAGAGCTGTTAGCATACGTGATGGTGACTCAGTGAAACTAAACATTACGAACGGAAACTTTACTGATAACGAGATACATGATTTTCACAAACCATGCGATGGAGGAGCAGTGCTGATCAGCAGATTCACACAGGAGGCCCTCGTCTTCATGTCGAGTTCAAGCTTCACCTCGAACACGGCGAACAACGGTGGCGCATGTGCGTTCAGCGACCTTTGGTTGCTCACATTGGATATTGATAACTGCGACTTTGTTCGAAACGAAGGTTGGGGGTCCGGAGGGGCGCTGGCTGTGGGTAATAATTATACCAACTGGCAAGAGAAGGCCATTATTAATATTCGAAATTCAAACTTTGATAGAAATACACTTTATTACAGATTATACAAGCGGAGCAATTCGATCTACTACACAGATTTTGGGGGAGGCGGTGCAGTGGCATTTTATATATTAAAAATGTTGAATCTTACATTTACAAACAACACTTTTACCGACAACAAAGCAGAAGAAAAGAATGCTGGAGCTTTCAGGGCTAATATAGGCACGATTTACCAAGACGCAATATTCCTGAATTGTAGCTTTGTTGGGAATTCTGGTACGATCAATTCAGGGACGTTTCAACTCAGTATCAGTGACCCTTTGTACTCATCTCCACCAAGAGTAACAATGAAAGGTTGCTCGTTCGTCAAAAACACAGCTTATTATGCTTACGGTATCGGCACGTACGATATTTTTCTTAATCAAAGTTATTTGACCATGTCATCTTGTACTATTCAGAATAACTCGGGAGGCGGAGTATTTCTCGGAGCTATGGATGATACATGTGATGTATATGTGGAGAATTCTTTGATAAGCGACAATGAAAACTTTCAATTTTCTCTGCTAAGACTGAATGAACTCGGCAGCGACGCGAGTTTTAAATTCAGTAACGTTTCCATACTGAGGAACAACTGCAAAGCAAAGAGCTCCGTATTTCATATTTCTTTACCCCATAATCGAAATTCGTTGCATTTTCAGTCCAGTAAATTTGAAGAAAACTTTTGCAAATCGGGGGTTGTAAAGATATCTGTTAGCCCTTACCTATTCAAGAACAGGAGCGTGACCAATGTGGGCACGACTGTTTTTATTAACAACACCCTGTTTCGAGGAAACTCAGGCGTCGCTGAGAGCACATTAACAATAATGGACCCTGAGGTGATCCAACTTGAAAACAGCTCCTTTATAAACAACTTTGGAGGTAACGATGGATCCCATATGCGAGTACAACTAAGCTCAAGCAGATTACAAATCTACAAAACCAATTTCTCTCAGTCAAAGGAGTCGCAAGTGTTTAATATACACAGAGAAAAGCCGTACAACGGATTTTTAACGGTGACCAGCTTTGGTAACATTTCCGTGCGAGAGAGCTCGTTTATTTCTGACCCTGTCAGCTACGACGGCAAGGCTCTTGTCTTTGTCAAAGGTGCTGACAAGGTTTACATGGACCATTCCGTGACTGTTCAATCTCCGCTTGGAAGCAAGCTGAACCTCCATAACTTCACGCATTGGGAAAGTTTACATTTTGGAAAATGGCTGAAGGAGATTTTAATCACGTCTTTTGCCATGAGCATGCAGCCCTGTCCAGTAGGTACCTACAGCATCCGGAGAGGGACTAGCAAAGGTTTAGACATGGAACATCTTGTGAAGTGCTATTCGTGTCCCAATGGTGGAAACTGCACTGCAGCTCTTGCGGCGAGACCAAATTTCTGGGGTTATCCTACTGGGGATAGAGTACACTTCACACTTTGTCCCCATGGTTACTGCTGTGCACCTCATCAAAAATGCCTTTATCACAATGCAAGCTATTGGCGTTCTGGTTGCCAAGGCAAACGAACGGGGACTCTTTGTGGCAAGTGTAAAAAGAATTTAACTGAAGCTTTGTTCAGCGCTAACTGTGTTCCAGTTGAGAAATGCCATCATTGGTGGTATTTGGTTGTTATTTTCAGCTGCACAACATTGTTTGGGTGGTACCTCATCGAGAAACCTCCACTGTTTCAAAAAATAGCGACACACCTGGTATGGTTTTTTCCGAACCAAAGAAAAAAAGATTTCCATCACGTTGACAAACTGGAAAATGACAGCAAATCCGGTGGACGTTCATCTTTCTCCTCGGATGGCTTCTTAAAAATCCTCTTTTATTTTTATCAGATTGCTGGTCTTTTGACCACTTCATCCCAGGGTGTGAGGGAATTACTAAAAGATACTGTTGTGTTGCCAATAATCAGCCTCTTTGACTTCAAAGTGTATCCACATAGCAAATGGGATATCTGCCCTTTTCCTGGTCTTACTCCACTTTCCAAAACGCTGTTTCAAGTTGTCACTGTAGTGGCTGTCTACTTGTCAATCCTGCTCATCTACCTTGTACACAGCGGTCTTAACAAGCTGCGCAAGCGTTCTCCTGCCTTACCTTCGAGTGGCCCATACCTAGGAGCGGTCTTGGAGACCGTATTGTTAGGGTACTCCGCAGCGACAGGCACGGCCATGCGACTTCTGGATTGTGTCCAGATACAACACGTGCCTCGGTGGTATTACAACGCGGAGATCACGTGTTTGCAGTGGTGGCAGAAGGCGTCTATAGTAGCGATCGTTCTCTACCTATTTCCGTTTATATTCGCTTTGCTTCTTGGCTCCCTACGCCTACATCGTCAGCAAATGACAGGAAAGTTGTTTTTACTGGCCTGTGTGTTTCCTCTTCCGTTTCTGCTCTATGCCTTTGTCGTTTTCATAACGGCGACTGCAGCACGACCACCCACATCTCAAGTGATGACGTCAATGTCGTCTTCCGCTGACGTCGAGGAGGACAGGAAACCATCTCCGCGCGACATAGAAGAGTCGGTTCTTGAAGTGTTAAGCGGGCCATTTTGCAATCAGAATCAAACTGACCAAGCACCATCTAAAGTCTACTGGGAAAGCATCCTTATTGGACGTCGATTTATCTTGATTCTGATCGCCTCGTTCGTGGCTCATGCCTTCCTACGCTCCGTCTGTCTAGCAGTCTTATGCCTCGCGTTTCTTTTACATCACCTTTCCCAGAATCCCTTCGTCAAGTTCCACGCCAACTTAGCTGAAACGGTTTCCTTGGCAACATTGGTCGTCATAGCAATACTAAATGTTGGGGTGGCATCGTATTACTCCGCGGGAATCGAAGCCCATGGCCTCGAACACAAATATGTCCACGGTTTTCTTCTGGCAGAAGCAGTGTTGCTGAGCTTTATCCCAGTTCTAACTGTGATCTTCCTCTTGCTGTCATTGGCCTCACAGCTTGTTCGCCTGTTGATGATTCTATATCAAGTGATTCGAGGCCTTGCGAAAAAGTCAAAATCTTCTCAACAACAAGAACAGCGGGAACCATTGATTCCACCTGAGTGATAACTCTTTTTCGAAAACGTTTTGGTACTGACCAACCTGCCTGTGTGAGGGAATTTAATTTAATTTAATTTCAAAAACTTATAAGGCGCAAATATCTATATAAATATATTCAAATGCGCCATAGGAAAAAAAACCAAAACAAAACAAAACAATAATACTACTAATAATAAAAATTATGAATAATTATGATAATAAAAATGATAAAATAAGATGATAATATGGATATAGAACAGAATTACTAATGGCTTAAAGTTAAAAAGATAAAATCCGTTAGCAAATCTTAAAAATCATAAGCTGAAAATTATTTATAATCTAGTAAGCTAAAAATACAATCTTATAATCTAAGTAGTACAAAATGCTTTTTTAAAAAGATGAGTCTTCAACTTTCTCTTAAAAGTGTCAATTGAAATGGATTCCCTAATAACTCTTGGCACAGCATTTCATAACTTAGGTGCAGCAAACAGAAAGGCCCGTTCACCGAGAGTTGCCTTGGGCTTAACATTCGGATAACTAAGTAGGGTACTGCCGCTAGAACTTCTTAAATTATATTTAGATACAGGCTTAGGAGTAATTAAAAAACTTAAGTACGAAGGTGGTAAGCCCTTAAAAATCTTAAAAACAATCAACAGGGTTTTAAATTCAATTCTGAACTTTACAGGCAGCCAATGCATATCTACTAATAAAGGAGTAATGTGACAATATTTACTTTCATTGCATATTAATCTAGCACACATGTTCTGCACACGCTGTAGCTTGTTGAGTTGATACTCCAGCAGGCCATATAAAAGACTGTTATAAAAGTTTTATACAGGGAGACTCTGCCCTGAGGTCCAACCGATTATTCTTTAACATACCATTTTTGACAGAGAAGATACCCTTTTCGTATACCTTCTACTGACAAATGGTACCCCTTTTATAACCTAACTTAGAACACTTCATCCCTTTTAACTGCCATACACACTGTCTTTTAAAGGGGCTGTGTCACGGCAGTCCAGTTCAATTTGATTAATTTTGCCAATTACTCACCCTCAATCATTATGGAACTTAAAGTAAGCAGAGAAATTACATGTAAATGACAAAATCAGAGATCCAAACAAACAAATACGTCTCCTGAGCATTATTTTTGAAGTTTCAAGCAGCAGGGATCAACTTTGAAAAACTCTTAGGCTGAACAGTTTTCAAAAACCCTAATTTCAATCCGTTTCGATCTTCTTCAGTTTTGCCCACCCGTGGCATCTGTTGTTTCTGTTACGTTATTTTAACCTTCCTTGAAAGTTTTAAGTGGTTATTTTCATGTTTCTCTTAATTTAACGCGCATTTTGTAATTTCCTAATTTGGCTGAATTTCGTGACACGGCTCCTTTAAATATGAATAAACCACAAAACCAGAACATTTTCAGGACTTTTCACAGCCATAACATGTATCTGGTAGCCCTAATTTTGGGGCTTTTTACAGACTGAAATGACAGATTCACATAGGAGGACAACCCTCGTTACCGCCGTTAGTGTTTTAGCTTCAATAAGTGAAAACCCTACCCTTCAATATACCTGAATCCTAAAACATGTACTCCTTTCTGGGGGAGCCTCTCCATATAAGCTCTTACTTCAAGTACCCTCCCGCCTCCCCCCCCCCCCCCCTGGCATTTATACCTCTCAAACTGGATAATATTCAATTCAATAGGCCACTTCCGAGTTCCAAAAACCCTAACTTTCAAAATGAGGCCAAGTGCACAACCTTTCTTGTGAAAATGAGTTTTACTTGCATGAGAATAAAAAATAATTTGCATTTCAAAGGCTGAGCACGTAACCTCATTTTGACACAGAGGCCCGGGGGAACTGGGAAATGACCTATTTTAAATTTGTTGTAATTACAATCTTTAGATTTTAGAAGGTTTAATAACGATATTTTTAGTCTTAGTTAGGACTAATAATTACCGCAGTGTATTGAACATATCATCTACTGTTTTGTAAACATAATTTTTTTTAATTTGTGCTCGCAGCAATTCCACATTAGTGATGTGAAAATTTTGTGTTTTGCATCATCCATATTGCTTTCAAAACCATTTTCTAGAGAGACGTTATTTCATCCATCTTTTGTGAGTGTTTTTTATTTCAATTCTGGTTGGATATACGCTTCTTCCATTGCGCCCGTATCGATAAAAATTGATCCAAATATAGAAAAACGCATTACCCAGGCAGCACAAATGTTATGACATTTAGTGTTTTGTTTTGATCAGTAAAACTATCTTTTATTTCAAAATGTGCTCATAGATGGAGTCGAGCTTTTACTTTCATGATAAAAAGTACTCTAAAATGTATCTAAAAATAACCTAGTCCATGAAAACACTGTGACATATGCCTAGTATGGGAGTTGCTCACTCCAGGTTATGAACCCATGCTATTGTTCATTTGACTTCTAATAAAACCATTACAAAGTCATCCAAACAAGAGCTACAGTGATTTTAATTTTAATAAAAAAAATTGTCATTAAATTATTTGCTTTACTGATTTGTAAAGGGAAATTGTCTTAAATCTTGGTTATTTCTTCACTACACAGAGATATATAAGTGATGGTATCTGTACGGGTAAAAATAACCGTGTTCCATTCTGAGCGCCCAAGTATACAAAAATCTGTGGCTTACATCCCCTAACAGGATAACCCAAAGCCAGCCTTTATTCGAAAGGAAACCCCTCCCCGCCGGGAAACCTGACTTCTTTTCTTACTCACAATGAAGAATTAAGATTCTCTGTTTGTTTCGCTTTAGCAGTTGGCCATCTTCTACTCTTGGTTCTATTAAATAGTTAGTTACTCTCAAAGGATGACGCAGGACTCCTTTGTGCCTTTGTGGAGCATCTTTCCTTTCAGTTCCTTGGAAATCAAGCAAATGCCAGAAAGCTTGCGTAGGGAGACAGCTGTCGATGTTTAGCCTTGTTTATCATCTTGTCGCGTGAAAAATCCTATTGATTGGCATTCCATTTTCTGTAGTTGCTTTAGCTGGTTCTGTGCCCTACGTAGCAAGTACTCGATTCGAAGTCCGTCCGTCTTGGGTAACACAGAGTTTTTTCGAAACTCGTATCTGATATGATCTTTGAATCCAGGTTTGTCCTCGCTGGCACGTAGAAACGCTCGATACAGCGAAAGGACTTGCTTCTGAAGTCGACTACGTACCATTTCAAATGAGAACAAATCCACAATTTAGAAAGACAAGGAAGATCAAAGATTATATAATCCCTCCTCGCTTATTAAACTCCTTCGTCCGCCATCTTTGTTTATGAAACAGCGCTTGCGTGAAGCCCGAAACCGCTGTTCAGTTAAAACTAAATGCTCATTTCACCATGAGACCAGATGAACATAAGAAGAAGCACAGAGCTGAATACAAGAAAAAACACGGCATTTGCAACAAGAAAACAGCTTCTAAAGAAGGAAATGATACAAATAAAGAAGGCACTAATGCTGAAACTCAGACAAGAGAGTTTGTAGTGGAAACTGAAGAGGTAAACATATAAATGATTGTTGATCTGCAGGATCTATGAGATCTACAACGTCTATACGATCTACAAGGTTTACCGCATCTATAAGATCTACAAGATCTGTACGATCTACAAGGTTTACAGTATCGATAGGATCTACAAGATCTATACCTATCTATATCTCTTAGAAGTTCATCTAGGGAGACACACCATTTTGTTTTTTGTTCTAAGACTTTTTAAGTAGAATTTACAAAAAATAACTTTTAAATAAAGTTTGTATCTTCAAATTATCTGAAATTATGGCATGGTTTTAGGAAGACCAGGCACAATTCTCACGGAGAAAAGTCGCCAGTAATTGGGAACGATATGAAGAACTTGAAAGTGGTGAGTTTAATAATCAGATTCAGATTGATGGAATTAGCTACAAGTTGATCTCAGACTTTTTAAGCTCAGGTCCAAGTTTTTCAAAAGGTGGATAATCTTCCCTGGATAAATCTCTTTTCAGTGGATGATGCATTTGGTTTTTCCACTACTTATTCGCTGGATAGCGCTTTATCCAGTGGATAGGGCTCTCCGACATTTGAACAACTTGGACCAGATGTGTTTTAGGTCCATTAGATCCATTGCCCCATTAGGTCTTGTGACTTGGTCAGTATGGTTGACCAGGTTAGTGACCTGACCGAGAGGTTGGCAGAGATGCCAACCTCTGGAGATCTAAAATCTGGAGACTCTCTCTTTTTCACTACCCCCCCTCCCCCCGGAAATTCAATAAACCACCTCCCCCTCCCCCTCTCCATCCCCGACAAAGATGGGAATGACTAAGGACATTATATGAAGTCTTACATAAAGTACATACTATCAAAATTCGCGTTTTGATGCCAGAAATAATCTTTGTCAATGACTAAATACATGTGCAAAAATGCCCCAGAAACCGTACTACGAATACGAAAAATTCGATTTTGCGCTAAAAATGGGCTACATCTCAAACTAACGCACATAAAAGCTCAAAAGATGATTTTATCCGGGAGATATGGTGACCCGTACGGGAGACCGGGAGATTGGTGCCGTATCCGGGAGACTCCCGGATAATCCGGGAGAGTTGGCATGTATGGGTTGGTGACCTGACCTAGGTTGGCAAATTATTAACCTGATATGGTGTAAAGGCCTCCTTACATTTTTTGGCTTTACTAATCTCCACTTTTCACCCTTTATAGAAAGCAGTGATGAAGAAGACAATGTTGAAAACATTCATAAAAGAGGAGAAGATTTTAGTGTTCTTCTGGAAAAATCAGGTAAAGATGCTGTTGTTTTAGTGCATAGTATACCATCATCACTTTATAGGTGAAACAAAGTAAAGTCAGTAGATTTGTATTATAAACGGTAATTTGCATCATTGCCTGGCCTACAACTTTGATTTGCATCTAATGAGCTAGGTGCAAGTTGAAAGTTCTTAATGATAATAATAATAATAATAATCAACTTTATTTAACGAGGGTAACACGGTACAGTACTTCAACTGAATAACAAGTGGCCATAGGTTGATGATGCAGATTTAAGCAAAAATATTGTGTGCTTGAACCTTTGTATTAAACACAACAAAAAATTCCTTTGTTTTACATGACTATCTACTTCTTGCTGTGATTACAGTGAAGGAACAAGAGGAAATGCAAGTGTTTGACCTTGTACCTGATGTTATTCATTGTTATTGATTCCTTGATTTACATTATTTTTATTTTCATTTGTTTTTGGCTATGGTAATGTATGATAATGAGGTTTGAAACAAAGGAAAATGAAATTTAAACCTAGCCATGCTGATTATTTGTGAATAGTAAGGCTAGGAGACAGAGAAAATTTAGAATTAACCAAGGTTAGAAAATTAACCAGGTTATATTTAATTTTGTCCTATAACGCATGTATTAAGCCTTTTGTTATACTAGACCTTTGACTGATTCGGTGACATTGTTCTTTAGAAAACCCAGCATCACAGTTTCGCTTCCAGTCAGAAAGAGAATGGGATCAAGAAAGTGATGCGAGCACAATAGAAGTAAGTTAGAGAATGAAACATCTGCTTCTTTCGAAAAAATTCTGTCTGTAACGAAACCAAACTAGGTATAACAAATACACCTTCCTGATTGGGCTGGAGTCAGTGTCAGATCTACAGCCTGGCCAGGAACCCTATGTCCTGAGTTGAAGGGTGGAATAATGTTGTAGGGGACTTAGTGTCCTGTTGACCTTAGTCTTTTAAAGACCTAAAGACCAGGAATAATGATGATAATATTGTAAGTAGCCAAGTTGCTTATTACACTAAATCTTCAAATAAAGATATAAATAAATAGATAGACAGTTTACAAGCATAAATTACAAACCAGGTCATTTCTTGATTAGCTGTATGTTACTGTAATAGCTCTAAGTATTTTTTACTTTGATACCATGTGTGATACCGTGTGTCATGAATTGGTGCTTACACATGTACTGCTTCATTTCTATAGCTTTAGGTTTTTTCATTTTGGTTATTAACAATAAGAGGTATTAAACTTTCTTTCCAGGTCACTAACTCAACCCTAGAAGTTGATTTTGGAGCATTAGCAGTAGCCTTAAACTCTATTCCTCTGCACAGACGTCTTGATATCTCTCCTGATCATGTGCATGTGAGTATATGTCCCCCTTATTTTTTTGTGGTTGTTGTGTTAGCAGTGCAAGTTGATTGTATAAACAACTTCTGTCAGTTACATTAATTAAATAGCTGATGCTTGAGTAACCTCCTGAGGACTTGAAGGTGAATCATCATTAAAGATATGTGATCTTAAACTTATTTTAAATCTTATCATAATCTTTCAAAAGCGTCACAACATCTTGAGTGAAATCTTCTGACCAATTTAGTGATATTAAACTGATTACAGAAATGTTTGTTTTTCTCAGCCTGATCTTGTTAAAGAGTTTGAGTCAAATGCCGAGTTGTGCAAAAAGGATCAGTCTATTCCCTCAGATACAAGAAATACTAAAACAACAACAATGGCAGAACCAACATCCATTCCTAGTGATACATGCCTTCACGCAACCATACTGAACAGCACAGAAGATAATCAGCAGAATTTTGAAACAAAGACGTTTGAGAACTCAATGGGTAACCGAAAACATGTCACAATAAACTCATCTGGAAAAGATGTGCTAAGATCTGTAACACAATCATCAGGCACAAGTGATCCTTCTAAGCTTCAGAATGCAGAGGAATTACAAACGTCTTTGAAAGATGTTTTAAGAACTGCAAATGCTACCACTACTACAATTAATATTACGAGTGGAAAAATGTTGGAGAAACCAGCTGAAAATGAGGAAGATGATGAACTTGAATCCCTGCTGTCTCTTGGGACACCAGGCATGAACAGAAACAGTGATTCAACTGCAGTACTGCAAAACAAGAGGGTGAGTTGAATGGAGGAAAATAACAAGGGAAATTGAACACATTGTTTGTGTTGTAAAATAATTGAAAGATAGTTAAATAGATCTCTGGTAAATGTTTTGTTTGGTACTATGCATCCCCTGTAGAAGTATTTTGCCACTCTCTAGTAATAGTTTTCCAGGTTAGCTTCAAACATTGGCAATTTTTCAGACCACCTTTCTGCTAGGAATCTCTCATAGAAGAATTATTTTTGTAATACAATCAACTCTGAGTCAATCAAATTTCTTTCCAGAAAAATGTTCTTTTCATTTCTTTGGTAATCCCGTTTAACTTTGAAATAAGACTTTGCTTATAAAAGAAGAAAGATGAGGTCAAAAAGGTGATGTACTGATGCTTCAGAGATTTGGTGCTCTTGGATGTGTACTTTGCCTCCCAAGTCCATCAATCTGCACCCCTGCCCCCTCCCATCTGCTCCCCTCCTCAACCCATCTCTGGTAATTCCACTTAAAAGGTAATAATGTGCTTAAGTGGCGGTGACCTTAAGAAGGTCAAAAAGGTGCTATACTGATGCCTCAAAGATTGGTTCTCTTGGATATGTAGTTTACTTCCAAGTCCATAGTGCTTTACCCCTTCCCCCTCCCATGCCATCCTCTCCACACCCCACCCCATCTCCTTGGCTTACTGCCATCCCAAGGATAAAGCATTACAAATGGTGAACTGCAACTTCAGATCTAAGATCCACAAAACCTTTTACCCTAGTGTGAACAATTCATTCCCCTTTGGGAAGAAGACTCAAGAGGATCTAATTCTATAATAATATACCTTCAACTTGTAAATCCTAGGGTTAATATTGAAAACAGGCTTTTATATAATTTTATAGGAAATCCTTTCTCAGAAAGCACTTCCTTCAGGAGTTATAAACAGTGGTAATCAACCTGCAAACAGCACTGACGATGACCTTGAGGACTGGCTGGATAGTGTACTGGGCTGAATTTATTGGAGGACGGCATACAAAAATAACTTTTGCATACCCGAGACAAATACATGATGGTCTCTGTAATATAGATTTTCAACATAATATGCTTGAAAAAGCCAAATTTGGAAAATAAAAGTTGCAAAACTATGTACTTGTAGCCTTTTGTTGTACCAAATATTAGGAAATTACTTCCTCAGCCAATGAAATGACAATTGTGTCAAAAAAATCAAATCAAATCCTTTATTTAAACATGTGACACCCAGGAGCACTAAAGTTCGTACAGTCTTGAAAAGTCCTTGAATTTTAGGGGAAGTACTTGAAAAGTCCTTGAATTCCACTTTTCCTAAAAAAGTCTTTGAATTTTCTTCAACTTTGAATGTAGTGGCCTGGAAATAATTATTTGATGCTTTTTGGTTGTCCAGGACAGAATATAAATCATAGCTCAGAGAATTTAAAGGTTATTAACATAAAGTGCTCTTTTTTATGCAATAAGTAACTATCTGTGAAATTATATTCCTTGTAGGTGGTCCTTGAAAAGCCCTCAAAAAATGGTTGCAATTTTTTGTATGAACCCTCTGTTTTCTCTCAGTATTAAGTATATCATGTGGCAATTGCCAAATCTTCAACACCAACTGTAGTTGTGCTATGTTGCCAATTTGTATGTTTGCAAAATGCCTGAGAAAACAGCCAACATTTGGTGACACCACCTCTGGTTCACTGGCAAAATGAAGTCTGGGGAACGAGTACAGAAGTTCCATACTAATGGTATATCTCTACTTAGATCTAGGTAGTGGTTCTGATTGGTTGACAATTTGCTTCAAGCAATCAGACCCACTAGTGACTCAGATCTGGGTAGTAACATGTCATAAGTATGGAATTTCTGTGCTTGTTCCATGGTTGTCATTGCCAAATATTGGTTGTTTTCAGGTGTTTAGGAAGTGCAGAGGCCTCAAAATCAGCTATTTAGATGGAAAACAGCTGTTTCTACCAAAGTCAGGTGTTCAGTAAGGGCAGAGGGCTTGAAAGCAGCTATTTAGATGAAGAACAGGTGTTTCTATCACAGTCAGGTGTTTAGTAAGTGCAAAGGGCTAGAAATCAGCTATTTTGGGTGGAAAACAGCTGTTTCTATCAAAATCAGGTGTTTAGGTAGTGCAGAGGGCTCGAAATCAGCTATTTAGATGGAAAACAACCGTTTATATCAAAATCAGGTGTTTAGGAAGTGCAGAGACTTCAAAATCAGCTATTCAGATGGAAAACAGCCTTTTATATCAAAATCAGGTGTTTAGTAAGTGCAGAGGGCTTGAAATCAGCTATTTCAGATGGAAAACAGCTGTTTATATCAAAATCAGGTGTTTAGGAAGTGCAGACGGCTCGAAATCAGCTATTAATTTTAGAAGGAAACCAGCTATTTCTATCAAAGTCAGGTTTTAGTAAGTGCAAAGGGCTCAAAATCAGCTATTTCGGATGGAAAACAGTTGTTTATATCAAAATCAGGTGTTTAGGAAGTGCAGAGGACTGGAAATCAGCTATTTAGATGGAAAACAGTCATTTATATCACCTCTTACATGTGAACTACTCACACTGACCACAATAAGAGGCAAACACTATGACAAACATTACACTCCTTTGCCCCCCTCTACAGTAACATTTATGACTCAAGACCATGGCTCTAAAATGTTGGAGAGTGATGATTCAACATAGCGAAATTCATGCCGTTGTTGTATGAGTTTTTGGTGAACATTCTCAGTTTTAAAGTACCAGGACCTAAATAACCCCTAGTTTTTATTTTACACCCCAGTCCAAACCAGCACTTTAAATTAATTTATAATAAATTATACCATTATTTGGCATTACGTTTCGGAAGTTGCAGTGAGTAGTTACTGAGTCTTTGACATAAATTTTTATCTTAGTGACGTCGAAGTTGAGCCCCATGGTGCTTAACTTCAATGCCACTGACATAACATCAATTTTCACTGCCTGTTTGTTGTCAACTACATTATGAAAATACTTTTACCATCAGTCAATAGATACTGCACCAGAAGAACCACTGATGTGCTCACCCGTGCAGGTACAGTGAAACCTTGACATACCAAAGTGCCAAGAGACTGGCAAAATAAGTTTGTTGTAAGAAGGCTTTGTTATATCGAGGATCTTTTTCATATTATTATATTTTTTACTAAAACTGAGGCAAAGAATGAGTTTTTATTGCATGCTTCTGGGATGGCTTCCGTTAACAGCAGAATGTGTTCCCATTTTAAGTCAGAATAGAATGCCAAGCACTAAGTACCAGTGGCTATGTTTCAGGTGGCTCAGTGCCAGAGAGAACCAGACTTGAGTCTACCATGGATGGTACAAATTACCGGTATGGTATAATATTTCAAAGCAAGCCTTTTCCCAACTGTGTAATTTGGAAGCACTTCTAATTACATTTGGTTGAAAGGTTCTAAATTATTATTTATCATTAACATGATCCTCAATGAGTCTGTATGTGGAAGTCTGGAAAAATCCCCTGGTAACTTTTTGGCCCGAGTCCATGACTGCATGCAAAAGGTTTGTTTCCAACAGATAATTTATTAGACTTTGGTATTATCTGAAATTGGTTGTATCTAAATCAAGGCAAACCACACCTTTTTTTCTGTGGTTTGTTTAGTTGCTTCCATTGATTGAAACTTTTTGTTGGTGTTTGAAGAAATATTTTTTTACTAAGTAATCTCTTATTATTTTATACTTTGATCGCATCACATGTGTTCTTTTTGCACTCTGATAAAATTTCCTGTGAATAGTAAGTGCATTCACATGAGGAAATATACCTTTGTAAAATCATACAAACAAGCATCCTTTGAGGTCACAGCAGGATCTCCAAGATAATCTTCAAAATGTTGACAAATAATGTCCAAATAAGGGACTCCTGTGACTCCTCATTTTCATAAGATGCCCCTTCACTGTCTTCTGTTGAGTAATCCATTAAAACTTTCATTGTGTACTTTGATAGAGGTGCATACACATGACCGTAGACTGATATTGCAATGGGTCTCTTGTAGTAACTTGGAATCGTCACAATATCATCACCACAAGTTGCTGACTTGAGGTCATAATTGTCATAGTCTGGTTTAGGATTGTTTTGGGACACGTAGATATCCGCATCCCCTTCCAGGCTTTCAAGAATCAATGTTATGTCACCTTCTTTCTTTAGTGTAAAATATGTGAAATTTCCTGCTCCGATTTCTCCATCAAAAGTCTGAATGATATATTCACAGGATACAAGTCCTGTGAGAAGGAAAATAACCAAATGAAGCCATGACAACTCCATCTTTGGTTGAGCATTAATTTAATCAGCAGAAACAAACCAGGAGCCTGTAACAAAAAAAGGTGATAATAGAAAATAAGAAGCAGAAGGAATGACCATACATTCTGGAACCAAATGGAATGACCTGAGATGAGTGTCATTTGGATGTTAGTAATGAATAGCATACAATATTATTGGTGCGAAAATATTCCTGCAAATTTATAGAGCATTTCCACCATTCAAAAAACAAACAGTACACTACCCACAAACCCATGATTCTTAAATGTCAGATTCTCAATCTCCGTGTGATGGTCAATTACCAGCCATTGATATCAACCCATGTAAGCCAGAGACTTTGGGCACAGGGTACAAAGTTGATACCTATTGTTTGGTCCACCAACAAAGCTGTTTCGTGACATGGTTGTCAATTCAATAATACTACCCAGATGGCAGACTGCCTAACCTTTTGAGTTTTGAGTATGTTAAATCAGATACTTGAAATCAGCAATGAATCACACAGGCAGCAACAGCAATAGTTGCCAGGGGGGGGGGGGTGCGGTCTGTTTTGAAACACTGGAACACCTTTTATTAGGTGCACTGACAGGACAATTTCTGTCTAAGGTGTTTGCTAACTCAATTTTCATTTTTACTCATATTTCTTTCTTCGTGGCTTCACCTCCAAGAGTTCAATTTTACTTTATATTACATGCCTTTTTAAAGTTTTCTGGATATTAGTTTCAGTTACCTGTACTCTGTTAGGTGTTCTTGTATGAGTACTATATTTGAAAATATCAGAACAAATGTCAAGATTGAGATTTTTCCTATCCCAATCACATATTGGTTGGGACTCAGGATTTTCAAGCCAAATCGGGAGAATGCGCGAAAGACTGGGATGGTTGGACATACTGAGACAGACATGTTAAGGAAATGAGGGAATTTGCTACAACGGAATCCTACAGCCCTTCTGGCTCGTCTTCATATAAATTCAGGTGATAAAACCAATCTTTTGTGTTTCATTACCCAACAAGGTGGAACACCAGAGTTTGTTTTGAAAAATAACTTCTTCATACATGAAGTACATGCGGACAGCTCGTAGTGTCAAAGAGATTTAAACAAAACAACCCGGTGATACCTGTATTTCATTTCAACGGGAAAAGTAAATGACACATAAGGTGAAAACTTAAATCGACTAATCAAGTGATAAGAAATCTCAGTTCATTTCATGAGCTTGCAGAACAGTGCACAACTTTATTATCTGACGAATCGAACCGAAGTGTTCGAAAGTGACGCGTTGCACGAGCGAGCACTGTTTTGCAAGCTCAGAGAACAAAATATTATGACTTACCTAACTCTGAATGAGAAGGCAAGAAGTTTCTGGTAAAATAATCACTAATTTTTGCTTTTCATTGGCCCAAAGCAACAACTCAATGCCTCAAATCTGGAAACATTTGATGCTACAAAGGATTGCTTCCAACCACGCTCTTTTTCGTCCCGAGACTCCACTGACCGCGCAGATTATTTTTGGACCCAGTCCTCTCTGGTCAGCATCCCTACGTGATGAGAGTCTCTTCGAATATTCCCGCTCTTCAAATCTTTATGTAAGTGAGAAAAAAATTAAAGTCGCCTGAGCAGGAATCCCTAGATCGAAGGCCCATCGTCTACACCACTGCCCCTATGGCGGATTTCGCTGCAACGACATTAATTATAACGGGAGGGAGGGAGAGAGAGAAAAGCGCCCCTTTTCCCTTCCTCCCTACCCCCTACCTGTTTTGACACAGGCTAATAGCGCTTTCCACTATATCAGTGTACCCATCGAACAGCTAGAGCGTAATCCTTAGCGCTATTGTCAGTGGGTTCACTGACAATTTTCAGTACGGCTTTAGACGTAGAAAGAAAGCCCTGTGAGGGGCTCTCTAATGTTGACATCTTGGTTAGCCTAAGAACAGGTCCTTTTCTCATTAACTCTCTTTGCCGCTCGCTCTTTACAAAAAAATAAGCAATTAATGAGAGCGAGAAGAAAAATTTTCTTTGTAAATCGGATAAAAATTGACAAATGATATAAGGAAAAAACGCATAAACATATGACTTCGTTTTCGGATATGATAATTAAGAATTAATGCTTTGAATTACTAATTTTTTTTCTGAATTGGACATATGACTGATACTTAGCTTGCAGAAGAAATGGTATCGTTACAGACCTTACAGTTTCTGAACTCGCAGGTTTTACTCTGCAAACTGTAAACGGTTAACTGTAGACCAACCTGACTAAAGACTGTGCACTGTGAACTTAAGTATTCTTTTTTTCCTGTCGAATTCAATGGAACCTCGATATAACGAAGGGCCACAGGACTGGCAAAATCGAGGATGTTCGCTATGAGGAGGGTTCGTTATATCGCCAGGTTCTTTTCCTTACTATTACTAGGACTAGTAATATCGTTCGTTATACCGAGGACCTCGTTATACAGAGGGCTAGTTAAATCGGATTCCACCGCTGTATATGTGTGCTGCTGTACAAACCTTTTCCAACCACTAATACATTAAATTCGGCATGGTTATTGTATTGTTAGTTTTCAGTGTCACGCCATTCAAAATAGATCAAAATAAAAATCAAAGCCATTGGACAGATAAAGGCCAGAATCTGGGAAATGAAAGGAGGTAAATATACAAAGACCCTCGCCAAGATTTGGGTCGAAGGAATAATTCGTATACGAGATATCCGAGGAAATGTTTTACCCATATTTATAGAGCTTTTAGTTTGTATGAAGACGCCATGCTGGAGCTCATCCGGATGAGCTCCAACATGGCGGACGGAAACCAACAGAAACATCTGTTACCGAGTTTTGCTACAAAAGCGTGAATTTACTCCTAGAGGAACTCATAAACATTAAAGAAATACTTTATCTAATACTTGAACTGTTTAGATAGCAAAATTCCTCGAAAAAAGTCACTTTTTTAACCTAAATGACACTCTTTCGGCCGTCATGTAAATGCTGCGTCACGCAAAAGCTTAGAAATTCAAGCGTACTCTATTACAAAACCAAAAACCCTTTTGAAGCGAAAATTTGTTTGAAAATTAGTTTTCAGCTGCTCTAATACACCATGAAAGTAAAATCTCAGTAGGATCGATAGTTTTGTAGTTTGAATTTTAGTGACGTCATGTGAGAGTAAACAGCATGAATAGGTTATTGTCGGTACGTAATACTAAAATCAGGCATCAGAACTGAAATCTCTTGGTGGAAAAGTGTTACAATTAAGCACACACTTTGTTTATAAAATTTTTGGTCTTTTATAAACATTGCATGCTATAAAGACTACAAAGATTATTTGGTATCGCGGACCGCAAAGTAGTAAGAGAAAAGTAATTGCCTATGTTTTTTGAATATTCAGAATCAGACTGAGTTTTAGGAAACTAGAAGTGCATGCTAATAAGGTAAAATTGTAGACATAACAAAGAACCAGACAAAACCACCTTAACATGTTTTGAATCCTAAATAATAAAAAAAGATGGGACCTAACTATTCTTAGGCCATAATGGTGAAAGATATTAACAATGAAATCAACTTGTCCGCCGGCTTTGATCGAAAGAGAAGTTCACATATAGTCTCCCACTGCGTTTCTCAAAGGGAGTTTGAAACAGGGTGAAACGTGACAGTCATGAATATTAAGGAAACAGATATTGTTCCTCCGTAGATGCTAATCCAATTGGTTATTCCCATTGGCTACTGAATAATAACATTCATGAGGTAAAACAATTGTCTTTTAGTATTTAGAGTGTGACCTGTTTGGGGATAATAATTTCATCTCATCAAGGTTGTTAGACGGCAGGCACACGTCTGCTTTGCTTCTTAATCCCATTCAAATCTTGTTTGCAGTTACCTTATAAGTCGACTTTCTCATCTGGTAAGTAAGACAAAAAGTAAAGTATTATATAGACCTAGCTTTGATAGGTTGTTCGGCTTTAATACATGAGACTATATATTGAGGGTAACTGTCCTTCCGCGCCAATATGCTCCTTCTTTTATTCATCACCCCATTCATCGCGGTTGTTTAAAAGATCATGCTAGAAACATTACAAAGAATATTTAGTATGTTGGACTGAATGTATCAAAGAGAAGTGATTGCGCTTTAAAAAATCAAGTTTCATTTAGGAAACTAGAAGTGCACGCTTATAAAGGAGGGCAAAATTGTAGACCTAAATTCCCCTAAAAGTCTTTAAGAGAATCGGATTAATAAATAATAAAAAGATGGGATCGGACCTAACTTTTCCAAGGCTATAATGGTGAAAGATATTATCAATGAGTGATAACTGTCCTTCCACGCGAATATGCTTCTTCTCATATTCATCAAGTTTTTATATTCTTATATTCATCAAGTTTGTATATGGCCTAGAAATAATCGCCACGTCAACGCGTTGAGTAATCAGTTTGCAATAGACCCAAGTGACTTGTTTAAGCGTCGGACCGCAAGCAAGGAGAAAAACACAAGAAACAACAAATATCTGGTCCCAAGCAAAGCACAAGATTGAGCATTGTTCGATGTAAACAATGACCATTAACAGCCGTGTGTGAGTAGTTCATGCCTTTCGAATGACTGGTGCAGTAGTTTTCAACAAATCACTTTCAACCGGTATCGCTGATCTTTGCTTTATTCTTTTATTACACTTTATGTTCAGTTACTGCATTGTTTAATTTACTCCTATTGGCCTTTTCATTTTGAATTTTCACTCGTATCAAATTTTCAACTGTACCGCTTTTTAGCTATATTTATATATTTGTAACGACTTTCCGTTTCTTCAATAAATCCCTCGAAGAAGAACGGCTTGACCGTTCGAGGTATCGGGAATACTCAAGTCGCTTTGTTCTTTGCTGTTTTGATAACAGTTTATTGGTCTTTGTTAAAACAGAAAGATTTGGATACCGTCATTATTATAAAAGTTTCTACTATTCTCAGCTTGCTTTGTGACTACTTTCTCCTCTCTTGTTTACCAGAACACTAGACGGAGCTGAGAAAATGGGAGGATCTGCTAGTAACTCGAACAACTCAGCTCAGAGCACCTCATGCGCTCATCGTGACTGTCGAATGAGTAAGGAGAATCTGTATATGGTTCTCGCCCTGCATATGCAAGAGTTTCCAGGCGAACCGGAGATTGATGATTATAAAAAAGTTGGTGCTGTGCTTGTATTGCCCAATGACATGCTTTATGCCGTAGATTGTTCTCGCAATGGTGTGCATGGCGTAGCACGACTGCTAATGACACACCCAGAGATCCCTCAAGAATGCAAAGTTTTCGTGTCACGAAAACCGTGCTCCTTCTGCTAAAGCTACTGGTTCAGTCTAAAGTGAAGAGGGTCTTCTATTTGCCGATAGAGCCCGAGTATTTTAAGAGAGCAAATGATGAAGATTTTGATGTTGAAATGTCGCGCGTCGATGAACTATTTAAAGTGAGTTCGATCGCCCAGTCAGTGTTTGTTCCAAGAGCAGGAAAAGACGTTATTGATGTTGCTGAAAGGAAACACCAAACAGAAACAAGCCAAAGAACCACCGAACAACGAAATCTCTTAAACAAGTACTGGCATGTTGAATGGTTTGAGACTGAAGACGACCAAGGCAATATTTGTCAAGGGAGACTTCCATGGCGAACTTTCAACTGCGAAATGAGGGAGCAGGTTAAAAAAGATTTTGAAAGCATCACTGAATGGATGGCTCATGCCCTTATCAAATCAAAGTTACCAAGAGACGCGTCGTCTGAAGTCTTTCGACGCAGGCAAGACATTCACTTAATGAAACTGGCATTCTTCCTAGCTGAGCGAACAGATGATCCAAAGAGAGGAGTTGGAGCAGTAATAGTGAACAAAGATAAGGATATTGTGGGCCTTGGTTGGAACGGATTTCCGACGAAGTCGCTTTATGGAGAGTTTCCAAGAGCCGCCTACAACGAAAACACATCCCGAGGGGATAACGACGCACACTATCAGGATCAGAAGTATCCGTATATCATCCACGCTGTACAGAACGCGCTACTGATGCGAAACACCAAAAGCATCCAGGATGCGACTCTGGTTGTAACGATGACGCCATGCGATGACTGCACTCCTCTGACTGATATGCAAGGGATCAAAAGAGTTGTATTCGGAGAAAGGATTCGAAGTGATTCAAGCCGGCCACTGATTAAATTTACAAAGTTTCGAAAGAGGGTAGATGATAGAGATAATCCGATTGAGTGCCTTGAACTAAAATAAAAGAGCCGTATTTCAAATGATGGCTCTGGCGGCGAAGCCTATTTCCCTTTCGTAAACGGTCTTTGCCATATTTAATAACCTGCGTAGCTGGCGTTAAAAGGGGCGGGGTGGGAAAGAGGGTGGAAAAAAAGGGAGAAGGGATTGCCTCTCTTTTTTTTTTCCACCCTCCTCCTCTTCCCCCTCCCCCCTTTTTTAACGCCAGCTACGCAGGCTATTAAATATGGCAAAGACCGTTTACGCAGCTGCTAGGCTACATTTTTAAGGGTCTTTTAACGGTCGATGCCACCATTAATAACCAAGCCTTTAGTCATGACAGATGTAATATATTCCTTGGATTAAGTTACATTAAGGGAAATATCACGTTTTTGAATAGTGTTAGAAAGGGCGACATTGAAGCCCAAGTTGAATTTTCGTTAAAAGTTACGGAAAGGGCTAGGGTCACCTGTTATTGATGTAACCGATTCAGAAAGACAGTTTGCCTGTTTACGTACTTACATTTTTCGGAATTTTGATTAGCAAATGAAAGGTCCGGGTTTGACCCTGGGTTGCGATTTTCTTTCTTTCTTTCTTCAAAGAAAGACTCTCAGAAAATTGTCTAAGTCTCTAAAAAATCGCAGCGGCCGTTTACGAAAGGGGCAACTGCAGTGGCGAAAAGGAAAAAATAGAGTCAGCTCGCAAACAGCTCTTCACCGAAACTTACACATGATTAGCTAAGTTTGGACTTTTAAGAATTTTTCATATATTTTGGACTTTTAAAAACTGTTCATATAGTTTGGACTTTTAAGAACTTTTCATATTTATAATTGCATTTATCTCGCTCGTTTTAAGGTTGTGTTACACGAGACGAGACGATTCGTAACATTGTTTCGAATGGTTACAACATTGTTCCAACATTGCAATGCTGTGTTGCACTGAAAATCGTCGTTGCGAATCGTCCCATGTATCGTCACCTTTAAGCTTTTTTATGTACCTGTAGTTATCCATATTTTACCCGTATTTCTCTTCAGTTTTACATTTGGCAACTTTCTTGCATTTACCTAGTCAAGTGTATTTGTCAATCGGAGTCACGTGTACAAGGTATAAAAACTACAACGTTAGATAAGGCTTTCTTTATCAGCAGATCTAGCTGGTTTTTTATAGCTGTTTACTTACTTCTACCCGTCCTTAGACAAACATACATTCTAATGGATAACTCATCGGGAGAAATGGCTATTGTTCTCGGGACATTTACTTACAGTCAGTGAAAGTTTCAAGGTCTGTCATATCGCCCATTGTTATTCTAAAATGCTCAGGGAGAGGCAATTTCATTGGTTACCATGAACGCACGGCTTTGCACATCATCAGGAAGTAGGCGGGTTAAACTAACAATAGCCGAATCGCTCTTTTGTTTTCCCTTTTGTCTGGTAAAATCACAACTCTACGCTTCTAAGGGCCTGTTTACATGGAGTGGGGGACCCGGTCTAGTGGGGTTGGTTTCTTTTGTTTTCACGCTCTGGAGGACACAAAGCAAAAGAAACCTACCCCACTAGACCGGGGTCCCCCACTCCATGTAAACAGGGTCTAAATTACTCCAAGCGTAACTGTTAGAAGTACGAACAAAGCGCTACCATAAAATTCGAATCTACAATCCGGGTTAAACGAAAAAAATAACTGACTTTATGATGACTAGGAAAAGGTGTCTTTCAGTTGCACTCAATTCAGCTCTGACAAGACTATAGCTAATTTTAATTTTCGGCCTAGACTACATGCGCGCGGTTTTTTTCACTTCGACCCTCAGCAGTCTTAAGAATAGACCAGGCAGACGCGCAATCGCGAGATGAAAGCCCTTAAAGTGAGATTGTAAACATGGTACATGGTAAGTGAGTATTACTGCCTCAATCCTTATCCTGTGACCTTCTGACTGTTGAGCGCGTTCGGGAACAAACCCATGACTCACTTGAACGGAAAACTAGATACTGTGGGAGAAACTAATTTAGGGCGACCACGCTTGAATCAAGAACTAGGCTGGTCACAACCTCGCGATTGGTAACTATTTGAGACTTAAGAGGATCAGCAGCTATTCCAAGTTTCTTGAACCAGCTTTAAACCTTTATTCTTGCTCTCGCGGAGATGGATGAGACCTATATGTAACCGATAAGTCTTTGCATGTTCATTTGTTTACTTTCTTTACCGTTCTTTGTTGGAATACAAGCTTAGTAAAGATAGATATTTAAATCGTTTATTCAAAATCGCAACTAGCAGCTGTAAGCTGAGTACATGTTGATAAAAATTTAACCTTAAAAAAATTCCTAACTATATTATAAGAAAAAAACTATTCTATAATGATAAAATTACATCAAATTTAGTATAAAAGTTTTATTTACAATTGTTGCTTATCTGCGTAGTGCATTACATAAGAATTTCTAAACCTCTTTGTTTTTACACGTGGAATTGAAAACATACGCCTGTTCCCAAAGTTATATCTCTCATTGTCGTTTCGCGCGGGCAGCAGGCTAGCTAGTATTTGCTGGCCATCGCTCTCTACAATTTGTTTAAACAATGCTACATAATTCCTCGCGTCTATAAAATAGTGTTTCTAAACCCGCATCTTCCAGAGCCTTGCAATACGAGACCTCTGGGACTAGAATCCTTAAGAGACTCTTTTCTAAACCCTCTCTATTTGGTCGGACAAATAGGCTGGCAAGCTGAAATGGAAAGCCTGACATGCATATTCTAGGACTGAACGAATGCATGCGCAATAAAATTGGATTAGTGTCTTACGGTCTATGCCAGCGTACTTAAATTGCTTAAGCAAATTGTATTATCAACGTGATCATTCCATTTAAGGTGGCTGAACACAGTTTTGCGCGCGGTCAGCGGTAACTCGCGTGGCGGCGCGTGTTTTAAATTAGACAAGCAAACATGGCGGCGAAAAAAGCAGTGGTACAGAGATATGGTCGGCCATTTGTTTCAAAATTATGACACGATATACGTGCGCTTTTTCCCACGTATACTTGCAATCATTCCTGCTACACGATGTACGTGCGTTTTTTTCCACGTATACTTGCGTTCTTTCCTACTTTGTGGGGTTTTTATTCCCAAGTATATGACCATTTTCTTACAAACGCGCATATATATGCGCGCAAAAAAAGCCCATATATATGCGTTACAAAAAGTCGTCGTATAAGAAGCACCGAATCATACCGTCAGCAAAAAAAACCCTTCATGTACGATGGAACTGAAGAGTAACTATAGTTGGAATCAAGCATGGCCGCAATGGCCGCGTTATAATTTCGAACAAGGTTTGGTTCTTATTCATTGCTCTCACAGTAGGGGTGTTACGAAAACTAAGACCCTCGAGAACTAAGACCTAAGACCCGTCTTAGTTTTCGAGATTACGAAAACTAAGACCCCCTAAAATCGAATCCGTCGAAATATAAAGTCAAATTGTAACCGAAAAATGTCTGATCTGTCAAATTATATCATGTTCGATCCTTTCCACCGAGTTTTAGGTGATTAGGTCAAATTTAACGGTAAATTTAGGGGTCTTAGTTTTCGTAATTTCGAAAACTAAGACCCCTCTTAGTTTTCGTAATTACGAAAACTAAAACCCCCCACCAAAACAATCTCTAAAATTTCTACAAAGTCGAATTACGACCGTTTGAAGACTATAATCCGTCAGACAAACAAAAACTACTATCATACGCGTGCTAGACAATTTGCAAGACTAGCCTGCGAAAACATCTCTTTCTCCTCGCTCTTCGTCGCTGAGATATTGTGGCTTTAAGAAGAGGATAAAAGCCATAGACTACCTACGTATAATTGTACACTGAAAATATGCCTTATCCCTATAATTTTGGTTGTTTATCCTTAAAGTCATAAAATTGGTTTTCCACTGGAGATGGATTTTTGTCTTCGTTGCGGGCTGACATGTCGCTGCGACCTGAATGCCTGATCGCTAAGTGGTCAACGGCGTTATCGGTTAAACATCACACAAAAATAAGGATTTTGTTTTTCCTTTTCTGCCCAGGTCATAGATAGAAAAGTACTTTTACAAAAAGGGCGAAAAAGGAGAATATGCTACATTGCGTTTTTCTAGCGTTTGTTTTTATCGTTGCCACCCCGAAGATCACCGGGTTACAACGCAAAAGTAGTTGAGGGGTAGGGGTGGGGGGCAAGGAGAAATAGTCTGTGAGGAATAATCGCTAAAATCACTCATGAATTAATAATAAAAAAAACGAATGAGTGAATGAAATTCCTGTACTAGCAAAGCATCGCCTCGAGAATTGGAAGTGGAATTGGAAGTTACTTTTCAGCTCTATCGTACATAAAGGGGTTTTTTGTTGACGGTATAATTCGGTGCCTCTTATACGACGACTTTCCTTGACCCCAATACACATGCTTGTTTGTAACGCATATATATGTGGGCTTTTTTTGTGCGCATATATATGCGCGTTTGTAAGAAAATGGTCATATACTTGGGAATAAAAACCCCACAAAGCAGGAAAGAACGCAAGTATTCGTGACAAAAAAACGCACGTATATCGTGGCATAATTTTAAAACAAATGGCCGACCATAGCACCCAGGGGCTCTTTCGTCCCGCCTTTTCTCCCGACCCGACTGACTGCCCCTGGGTTTCCGAGGATGAAATTTCATCGGCTCTTCTGATCTAACTTATAATCATGCCAAGCACTATGATCATTTCACAAGCCGTTGTTGCAGTCTTCAGTAAAACCTTTGACTTGGAGTGATTTACTTCTCCGAAAGTCCCTCAAACAGCGATTCTGCCGGCTTATTAAGTTTCCTTATAATGTGCATGGAAGAGCTGAAACTCAATTTTAAAGTGAGTCCAATCGCCACAGTGCGAAGGGCAGTTAGTTTTAAATTGTTTAAGGATCCTTCAGAATTGAGGATGAAATAAAACACAGCAACGATGCTGCTTTGCAGATAGGCAGAAATCATGCACACGCTAATGTAGAAAACGTAGCGCGTGACAAAGTTGTGCTTGTTTAAAATGATTATGAAAAGCATGTTGCACACTGTGCAAACGGTGTTGTAAGGTGCGAAAAAACCGAAATACTCTAATGAGGTACAAAAAGGCACTACTACAGCTAAAACCAGCAAAGAAATGCTTGAAGCAAACCAATCGCTACGAATAAGTTTTAAAAAGTTGATGGGAACAACCCAAGTGTTAGTACAAGCCAACCGACTGTACAGTAAGAAACAAAATATCTGAAACGGTGACCACAACAAAACAGTTAGAAGCAACACAACAACAGAGCTAATTGGCGTGTCACTGTCTGCGTCACAAAGAAAGGATTTTGCTAGGATACCAAGACCTATATCCCCAGAGTTTGTTCTGTCGTCAAATCTAAAAAACGACAGGCCTCCACTTGATATGGCAATCGGAAGGGCTGCAATGAAAAGTATTAAGTTAGAAAAATACTTGAATCTTTCATTGAGTCGTGGTTGTGGTGGTTGTCTTGTATGTTCATCAAGTAACGGTTGTTCCTCACTTCTTTGGATCGAAAATTCTCCTCCTGGGTTGCTTCCTCTGGATCCTTGGTAATTTGAGGGCACTAGTTCATCAGTTTCGTTTTCACCCTCTTCCATGGTTCGAATTTCATTTTCACTGGAATTACTTCCGTTTTCAGTTGCTTGCTCTTCACCGTCTCGTTGATAATCTTGACCATCAGTCACCCAAAACAATTTTCTTGTACGCCTCATCCACTCGAGTGTGATTAATGGTCCAATAAGAAACCAGAAATATAGCCTCTTTAAGTAAGAGTCCATTACACTCAGTTCATCTGTTTGCGGCGGGCGATACGAGTCCGGACACACAATGTCAACATAGGTCCGATCTGCCTCGGAAAGGATTCGGCCTAGTTTAATCTGGTCGACGGTTGTATAGGCTTCCGCCACTGGAATCATTAATAACGCTTTGCTCGTACTGTTCGGGTTTAATCTCGCTGTGGTATCAAAATATATCAGCAAGGAATAACCTGCATTCTGTACGTTCTCTGCAAGCTCTTGTAACGTACATCTACTTTGATGCTTATGCACTAGGGTGACAAGAGCGATTTTGGGAACTTGAGTCCTTACTTTGCTCACATCATCCAATGATTGACATGCATTTGTGAGATTCAAAAAGACAGCAAAACCCTTCAGTGAATTGCCTGTTGCTGATGCCCGAATAAAAGACTCGACAGAAGGTAATTCAAGTCCAATGCTCAACGCAGACGTCCCTAAAGTAAACTCCATTATTCTGGGATCATTCCAATGCTGCGGTCGCGGACGCAATAACAATTTCGGGAGAGCCGTTTCATAATGTAACCGTTGGAATAAAAGAAATAACGACCCAGTTACAAGTGACAACACAAGGGATATAACCACGAAGCAAAGGCAGAAGCACTTTCCCGTCATCTTTGAGGCAGCACTAAAAAATCGGCGTCCGGAATCCGGAATCGGCAAACGAAAACGGAAACGGAATTACGGAATCACGGAAACGGAATTATGGAATCACGGAAACGGAAACAGAAACGGAATACGGAATCCGTGGAAGAAGGTTCCAAGCGATCGATTTGAAAAAAAAAATATTAGCAGTGACAATAAAATAAATAAATAGATTTTAAAAAAAAGACATAAATGAATAAATTAGCTGAGTAGAGGAGACTGCCGATAGTAACGACCCCCCGAAATTAACGTCAATTTTTTGTGTCCGCTAGTAAATCCCGAAAGTAGCGGCCCCCCGAAAGTAGCGACCCTCCCCTGAAAGTAGCGACCTCCCGAAAGTAGCGACCCCCCCCCCCACAAAGTAGCGTGACCAAGTTTTTTAAATTGTATACCGTACACCTTTAATTTGTCAATCAATATTCAAAATTTTAATGTACAATAATATGTTCGTGCAGTGTCACAAATTGTCCACGATAAGGCACTTTAATATGCAACAAGGGGCAGCTTTATGCCCCTATTCATCATTGACATCAGTTCACTGATGTAGCGATGTAAGAACTACCGTAAACCGGCATACTTTCGTACAACAACAGGAACGTTTCTTCAAATTGAAATTGAAAACTCTATATAATTTTCGTCGATTAACATCAACGTGTTTCTTCCAATTAAATGACTCTTAGATACCGGTACGGGGTACAGACTAAAACGCAGCGGTGCGTCATGCAGGACAATCGAAGCAGTTTAGCTTTCCACCTCTGTGTCAATGAAGAACTCGATCTCCTCTAATATCGGCTGATTCACCCATGCGGTAGTCTGGTAAACCATCGATACCATCGGAAAAAAGGCTCACGCCAGCTCTATTTGTAAACGATCTTTGTTCCCCGAAAGTAACGACCCCCCGAAAGTAGCGACCCCCAAAGGCTGCTAAGTAACGAGGGTCGCTACTATCGGAACCCTACGGTGAAAAGACTCTTGATACCACTTACGGCAATGAATGCAAATTCTCATGGGACAGCAAAGCGAGGAGAAAAACGTTACTGACAAGAACTAGTTCCTTAAGAAAAAGGTAAGTTATATGGAGACAGACTTCGTTTAAATCGACAGAGGCGTCGTTTATATAACTGACAGGCGTCGCCGTCAAGTTTTTCCTGAGTGTCTTTTCTGGGTTGTCTTCAACAGTGTTCAGTTTTATTTATCAAGACAACTTACTCAAGAGAACCATGGAATTGTGGAGTCCAAAGAGAAGAGAGAACTGTGCATACATTTTCTTGATTCCGCAACTGATTACATCAAAATAATGCGCCATGTTTAATAAGCCGCTTCAAGAAAAATAAGGACGTCCACGTAAACTCAATTACCGGTACACCAGGTATTCCATCAGTATTCAGCTTGGCGAAAAAGTTGAACTTATTGCCAAAACACCGGAACTGTGGTCACGTCACCGGTCGGTCATGTGTGGAGTATTCAGTTTGGGGACAATCACGTTGTGTGGTCTGAGGCCAACTACTACTATTCTTGACATTTAGCTACAAAGGTAATATTTAACTGTATAATTATTCAACCCATAAACTCGTGAATAAAAATTACTCGTAATATAACTTTCATCGGCCTTGCAGTGCAATAACCCACACTACGGCAAACCTTATCAAGACATAATAACAAGAATATATTTAAGGGAACTGCTAAGAAAACTAAAACAAATTGGCTTTGGATTGTACTAAATTATGCAATGTGAAATCAGTCTTTATTTTTCTATCATTGATATTTGATTTCGTATTTTGTTTCCGTTTCTGTTTCCGTTGCCATTTACATACTCGGATTCCTGATTCCAGTCCTTAGTGGGATTCCGGATTCCTTAAGTTGCGTTCCGGATTTCAAAGCCCAAGATTCCGGATTCCACGGTAAAAATTTGCTACCCGGATTCTACAGTAAAAAATATCCCTGATTCCGGAATCCATGGGCTCCTGACTCTAGCAATTTGATGGGAAACTAATTTACACTAAGGGTGTGAACGGCACTGTTTAGTGTTTACTCCATTTTGGTAAGTCTGACCCACACGCCAACCACTCTTTGATCGTGTGGTAGTCTTTTGTTATTATTGAAATCTGAGCATCGAATTTTGTACTCAATCAGAAATACAGATCTCGGGGAACGTACCACCCTATCTGGCTATTTTCGATATATTTAAATTCATACTTGGCTGCGAGGAGTTGAGAGAATAAAACAAAAGAAATATATTATTCATTACTGAGCCTCAATATGATTTCTTTTGTTTTATTCCCCCAAGCCTCGCAGTCAAGTATGAATTTTAATATATCGGAATTGGTCTATTAGGGTGAAGCAAAGAGACGGATGATATTTCAGACTAATACTGGGAGGTTCCGTCCGAAATGGGTTCCTTTGTAAGCCAGGTATGGAAATCTGTCATTTTGGTCTGTAAAAAAAAAACAAAACAAAACTTTATCAGGCTGTGAAATAGTCGAGAAAACGTTCTCTTTATTTGGGGTTTTAATATCTATATTATTACTTACAACAGTCAAAAGGCATGCAAGGTTCTACTATAGGTATGTGAATGGTCGTACAATTTGTTAACAGAATGTATACCAAAGGGGTACCTTTTCTATTAAAAATGGTACATAAAAGGGTATAAGAAGTCGGACTTCGGGGACGACTACCCCCGGGCCATCTAATTGCCGCGTCACATGAGCTTCATCGACAACTTATCACAAAAACGAAGAACCCTCTTGAACCAAAAATTTGTGTAAATAAAGGTAGAATTAAAGTCAGAATTAAAGTCACAAAGGCTACTGCAAAGACTGATCAAACAACGTGAAAAAGGCTGAGGTATACAATATTTCGACTGGCCAATACAAGTATTTTACAGTAGTATATATTCTGTATATTAGTTTTTTTTCCTAATAAACCAGATGAAGACTGGTATTGGCCTGAGGTTTAGGATGCGGTTTATTTTAGACGATGACTGAAATAACGCACAAAGTTGACCGCGCTTCGGTCGTTTGGCAATGATGTAATTTTCCCCGAATCGAGGCCCTTGATTTTCGTGCAATTATACACGCGTATTAAAAAGTAAATACCGGTACTTTGAAGAATACTCGACCGTCGATAAAGTAGGATGTGAGAAAATATTAAAGCGGGGACATCCTGTTTTGTGGTGTATTGACGCGTTACGTTCTCAGAATATTGACGCAATTACTGAAACTTTGCGGTTAAATAGATTCGATATTGCAGATTCACTGTGTTATATTTATTTAACTGATAGATTTTCGCAGTTGTTAAGATGTGAAGTCGAGTTGCACTATATAAATATTTGAGATATCAATGATTTAACCTTCAACTACTACTGGAAGAAACTTCAACTACCCGTCTGACATTACGTATGTGTCACGCATGTGTTTGTACGGGTAGCTTTGTACTTGAATGTCACGCACTCTACTTGCAGCACTTCTTGTTCATAGAAGAGAAAGCTGCGAAAGATGTGGAGCCTTTCCGGAACGGGTCAGTCCACGAATTCTATCGTTTGAAAGCGTTGATTACTTTGGAACACGGCATTGATTACTTCAGTGGTGGAAAAAAAAATCTTAACGAGCAAAACTTCGAAGGTGAGGGTAACTGGTTGGGTGTTGAAAACTCTCATTGTATGCTAATGGTCTTGTGATAAGCATGCGGTTTATTTTCAGCGATGCTTGAAATGACGCGCAATTTTCACCACGTTTCCTTGATTGTGGAGATACGCCCTACGTGTCAGGCGTGAAACTCTTACTCTATTGTAACGCTACGCTAAATCAATTTGAATAAACCCGACTGTTCTGCAGTCTAAATTTATAGGGTTAGGTCAGATGTTTACGGTAGTAGATACCCGCAGAAATGCCAAAAATCACCTTTCCTCAAAAAAGGATTCGAGCGGCTAACAACCCTCTCAGGTATGTCTATTTTGTAACTATGGCGCTCTTTATGGCTTATTTCAAAATGCGCGCCACAAAAATTGGTCGATTTGAATTGCACGCCAGAGTCTATTGTTTGTTTATACATACCGTACATACATTTGCCTGAGTCGCAGACCTCTCTAAACCTTCTATATAGAGCGTCTGCGAATTAGTGCTCAATCAGAGGAAGAGTGAATGTTTTCCCACAATGCATTGCGACTCAAACTAATATATCAAGATTTTCGTGACGTCATCATTCGGCTCAGACGCTTGAACAAGTCAGAGCAACATGGCGAAATGTGTTGTTAGGAATTCGTGGCTATGACAGATCCGCTACCTTTCAAAGGACGATTAGTCTATTCGCCGTTTTGGTCAGGGATGCATTGAACTTGTTTTTCGTAATGCTCGTGTAATTTCTCTCGTGCTCAATAATGTGCTCGAGTCCCTCAGAGTCGAAAGGAAATATGTCGGCATTTTTGATTGGCTAGTTTCTTACGCGCAGTTTGTGACTAGTCCGATTTGAATTAACCGCAAACACGACTAATAGCTCGTGACAAGAGAGATTGAGTTGGTGATGGTGTGAAACGTGACCTTAGATTCAGCTTGAACAACAGAGGTTTTCCTTGCTCTCTTTTTGCGTAGTTTATGCAGTGCATGGAGTATTCTACACTTTCACTGAGCAATCCTTTTTTGCCGCTTCTAGTCTCTCATTTAGAGGTTATGAAGCTAGTCTGTTCTATGCATACTGATAATTAGTTCCTGAGGTTTATGCTTTCTAATAGGATTGATCACATGTGCAGTTTACCATTAATTGATTTTCTTTTACCTCTGTTTAAGCTTTAAGCTTTTCGAATGCGGCTAAATAACCTTGGTTTCTTTGGTTGTCTCCGAAAAGCATGGGCCTGAATAGCTACATGTGTGTAGTTTTTTTTTTCGCCTCGAATATGATGATTCAGGGGCACCCAAGGACTGTTTTCTGTGAAACATCTGTTCGGAGAAGCAACTATTGCCTAGAGCTTTCTATAGCCTGTGTGGCCGCCGTTAAAAGGGAAGGGGAAGGGGGAATTTGGGCGCGCGAGGGAGAAAGGAAAGGAAGATTCCTTTCCTTTCTCCCTCGCGCGCCCAATTTCCCCCTTCCCCTTTTAACGCCAGCCACGCAGGCTAAGCTTTCTATTACTTGAGGACGGCTAAAGATAGCCTGTTCCAGGCGTTCAGGTATAGGCTAAAAATTTCTACTTGAACGTTTCACTCATGTACAATTTTTGAAGCTTGTCTATTCCTTACGATTTTCTGAAGTTTAATTTTCACATTTCACTTCCTAAGTTAGGCTATTTTTCGAAGAGAAAAGGATACCTAAAATGTTCGGACTTAAAATTGCTATGGAGTGAGAAATCAGAAAATATCTCACTTTCACAATACGTCAAATTGCATCTAAAATTTTTGGGAAAATAATACTCAAGCCCTTGTAATTTCTAAGAGACTCAAGTTCCCCTAGGATGACCGAACAGATACAAATTTTATAGCACCGCTTAGAATGCATTTCCAGACATCCAAGAGTACTCGGGATAGCCCAAATAGTGTTCTCAACGTATTTAGGAGGAAACCGTCGTTGGGTGCCCCTGATTGATTTTCTGATTTGTGTTTACGCTAGAACTGTCGGCTAGATTGCAGAATTGGGGGTTTTCACTGTCACACAATCAAAAATAAAATTGCAAACCATTCAATACAGAAAGTCCAGAACCTAGGAAAAAAGAGGAGATAAATATGCATAAGGCCTCGCCAAGAATCAGGTCTGTGCGATATTTCATATGCGAGATATTCGGAAAAACGTTTTACTCAAATTTATGAGGCTTTGTATGGAGATGGAGACGCCATGTTTGTGTCCCTTTGAGGGGCACAAATATGGCCGCCAGAAACCAACAGAAACATCTGTTTTTGAGTTTTCCTACTAATGCGTGAATTCATGGCTTGAAAAACTCATAAAGGATTAAAGTGATATTTATTCTGAGACAAAGAATGTTTAGATAGCAAAATCTCCCAAAATTGGTAATGCTTTTAACCCAGAGAGTCTTCCCGGCCGGCCAGCTAAATGTCGCGTTACGCAAAAGCCTAGAAATTCAAATGTCCTCTATCGCAAAACAAAGAACTCTTTCGAACCAAAACTTTGTTTAAATAAAGGTGTTTAGGTGCTGTAATACCTCGTGAAACTCAGAAACTCAGAAGAATTCTAAATTCTAAATTCTAAATTCTTAGTTTGAATTTTGGTGACGTCATGTGAAAACCGAGACTGCAGCGATTGGAGGACGCTGGAAAACCAGTCGGCAAATTTACAAGCAAATTCTGCCTTGAAGGAATTCTCTCAAAGCATTGTCTTGTTCAGAAGAAGGCTTTAAACTATGAACTGCTCTTTCATTGTTTACTGTAACTGCCTTCTGTGAAATATATTGACATGCCTGACTGCACCTAATCGTCACGCACACGTAAGAATTACGCAAATCACGAAGCACATGAATGAATTAAGCTTTATTTAATCTCGGGTTGATGAGGTTGGTTAGACCTCTAGTTAAAATATGCTAACAAGCCGAGAAAAAAAAACAAATCAATAAAATAATAGAGAAAGCCAAGGGGGAAATCCAAAAACTGGTATACAGTTTAAAGCCTAACATTACGTGAGATAGCTATTTACAATAAAAAGCCTAATTACATAATAGAATATAGATATTATTAAGAATTAGCTAGAACCTTAGTTGGCGGACTGCTGCAATACAAGAAACTGCTGCATGCAAGAAACCCGTAAGAAATCCGCCTATCAGAAACACTCACATATGTCCTTGCGACTCTGCAGGATATTAGTCATAATAATAGAACGAGCTTTTGTGCACTAGCCTGTCAACAAGCTCTGTGTTTGGGGAAAAAAATAGCGAGGAAAGGGAAGGGAAAGGGGGTTTTAATATCTTTAATATCTTTAATAGGTACCGTGTTTAAATTATGTATGTATGTCTGTATGTTAGCCTGCGTTGCAGTCGGCCCACTCACTCGTCGAAACCATTAATCTGCGAATTAGCCACCCACGCACTTCGTCCCTCCCTGGGGAGGGATGAAATACGAGCTCCTGCAAAACCGCCTGCGTGGGAGGCTAATTCGCAGACGGACTGTACAAATTAATGGTTTAGACGAGTGCGTGGGCCGGCTGCAACGCAGGCTAACATACATACATAATTTAAACACGATAGCTATTAAAGATATTAAAGCTTGGGGGATCGCACGTGATTTGCAGGTGACAGGGATTCATCGAGTAACGAAAATGACATAACTTCTATGTAGAGCTTCGCGTAATTCAATTGCAAAGTAATGGGGGTTAAAAACCTGACAGAAATTCTTCATTTTCACTCCATTCCTCGTTTGAAGGAAGGGTAAGGTGACGTCATGCTGGCGGTGACGCGGACCGGTTGAAACAAATGACACTTCCGCCTAATCTCGTACCCAGATCTCCCACGGCCAAGGGAAAGTGTAAAACAGAGTGAGATCTGGGTACGAGATTAACTTCCGCCCTCAAAGACGCTCTCGCAGACCACAGCTGCATTAAGGATAATACTTCTTTCTTCGCGAAACTATACAGAGCCAGGCACAATGGCAGGTGCTACTACTAGTTTGACACCCTCGAAAAACCCCTCATACGCTGATCATGACTTTAGAGTAAGCAAGGAGAACCTGTATATGGTTATTGCCAAGCACATGGAAGAGTTTCCAGTCGAACGATCGGATATTGGTGAATATAAAAGAGTCGGAGCTGTGCTTGTGTTGCCTAATGACATGATTTATGCTGTGGATTGTTCGCGCAATGGCGTACACGGCGTGGCACGACTGTTAATGGCACACCAAGATAACCTTAAAGATTGCAAGGTTTTCGTGTCTAGAAAACCATGTTCCCTGTGCACGAAGCTACTGGTGCAGTCTAAAGTGAAGAGGGTCTTCTACCTGCCGATTGAGCCTGAGTATGATTATTTGCGGCATAGAAAGGGTAAAAAGGCCGCTGATTTTAACCACGAAACGTCGCGTGTCGATGAGCTGTTCAAAGTAAGTTCGATTGGCCAGACTGTGTTCGTTCCAAGAGCAGGGCAAGAGGTTACCGATGTCGCTGAAAGTAAAAGAAAGACGCCGGAGAAGGCTAGAAAGGCCAAACAAAAAGATCTCATGAAGAAGTACTGGAATGATAAATGGATGAAAGTCGCTCAAAGGAAACTTCCGTGGCCTGCCTTCGATGACAACATGATAGCTCAGGTGTACAAAGATTTTGAAAGCATCACAGAATGGATGGCTCACGTTCTCATCAAATCAGAGATAGGAGATTCGTTTGAAGCCTTGACGAGGAAGAAACGCAAGTCATCTGACCCGTGCAGAAACCCTTTGGAAAGCGAGCAAGCAATTCACCTAATGAAACTAGCATTCTTTCTAGCCGAGCGAACAGATGATCCAAGAAAGGGAGTCGGAGCAGTGTTAATAAACAGACATAAAGATATCGTAGGATTGGGTTGGAACGGATTTCCGACAAAATCTCTCTACGGCGAGTTCCCAAGAGCCGCCGACAAAGACCCACCCGTGGGGGGTAAAGCAGACAAGAAGTATCCATATATCATCCACGCTGAACAGAACGCGCTACTACTGCGAAACACCAAGAACATCGTAGATGCAACCCTGATTGTAACGATGACACCATGCGATGACTGCACTCCTCTGATTGAGATGCAAGGGATCAAAACAGTTGTTTTGGGAGAAAAGATGCGACGGGATACAAGGGGACTGATGAACTTTACAAAGTTTCCACAGAGGGTTGATGATAAAGATGACCCGATTGTGTGCTTTGAACTTCAAAAACAGCCGCAGTCCCAGAAAAGAAAAGCTGATGATGACTCTAGCGGTGAAACGGAAGAAATGAAGTCAGCTCGTAAACACCTCTTCACCGAAACTTAAACATGATTAAAATTAGGAAAATTTGGACTTTTAAGAACTTTTCACGGTTCATTTATCCCGCTCGTTTTAAGCTTTTCTGATGTATCTGTAGTCATTCATATTTTACTCGTATTACTCTTTAGTTTTACATATGGCAACTTTTTTTGTATTTAATCGCATTTACTCAGTCAAGTGCATTTGCTCAGTAATCGGAGTCACGTTCACAAAGTGCTACATAAGGAAATTAGTGGACCTGCAAAGACTAATCGGTTACATCTAAGACTCCTTCATCTCCGTGAGAGAAAGATTAACGATTTTACGCTGTTTCAAGAAACTTGGAGTAGTAGGCTAGGAGTAGAAGTTAACATTACAGTCAACTGGAATAAAGTCATTTCAAATCTGTAACAAACAGTCTCCAAATAATTATCATGAATTAAGCGTAGAAAATTAAGCTTAATTTCCTTGTTTAGCGAAGGTTTTCAGGGGCGTAACCAGGATTTTTCCCGAAGGATGCACAATCTTTCAAATCTTCCCCCCCCCCCCACCCCCGCCTTAACTAAAAAATCTGTACCTTGATTAAAGGTTTGTAATCTAGGCTTTTGCACATTATACTAGCATTTTTTCTGGGCATTTTAGTAAGGCAAAAGCATAAAGCATTATTCGAACATTTTAGTAGCATTTGCCAGGACAATTGTAACTTTTTTCACAGAAGATAAAAGTAAAAAAATTAACAATTTTCTTAAAATTGAATTATCCAGAGAAGTTGATCGATTCTACTTTAATACGATTATCAAATATATTTTAAGATTTACTGTAGCTCTGCCATTGATTTTTGCATGTGTTATTCTGGTAATATTTTGTTGCAATAATTTAACTGAGGGAGCATTCCTTATAAGCCCAGTGGCTTCCCTTGGGCTTGCTTTTTAAATATTTAGATTTTATTGTTTCTTGTTCATACTTATGGCAAAACAAACTGAAACTGACACTGAAACCTTAGATCGTTTACGCCCGCACTCACTAACTTTTGGTTATTAATGATTAATAACTTTATTAATACATATCACACACTGGAAGAAAAAATACACAAGAACAGGAATAGAAGAAGGCTTTAACTAAAATATAATTACAATACAATTAAATCAAGAAAGAAAAGGTCAGTCAGAAAAAATACTTTCAACTGAAATACAATACTTGGCAACTAATTTCAAATATTTAAACAACTAATAATTCCTATAAACCACACCAACAAATACAAACAAATACACCTAGTATAGTCGCATAAAGTGTATAGATTATGCGTAGGCTAATTAACTACTCAGAAAAAGTACAGTCTTAAGTTTTTTTTAAAAGTTACTTACTGTGAGATTATTGCGCACAGTTAACGGAATATCATTCCAAATAATAGGATCTTGCCAAGTGAAGGCAAATTGATACTTATGACAGGTTTTATACCATGCATCATCCGATTGCTTATTGGTTGAAAACAAAAGCAGTTTGAAGACTTCATTTGACAGGGAAAGTCCCTAACCAAGACAGAATAACTGCCCTAACAAGTTCCTATTTTTCCGAGAACGTCACGCTCTGTTAATTCTTTCCTGTTTGATTATGCGAATATTCAAACGCACTTCAATTTCAAAAAACATATAGGTTTTCCAGAACTTCGCTGGTGCCACAATCAATCAATAAATTTCATTATATTGCGCTGGTACCGCCAATTACTATAATATCGGATTCCACTCAGTCTAAATCCCTGACTATATACGGGTCGAATGACAACGCAGGCTAACAGTGAGTCAGTGACGTCAAACTGGCGGTGATGTTGCAATGATAAGTCCTTAGAGACGCCACACCCTTCCCAGTATTACAGCCATAAACTGCTTTGTTTCACAGAAATCAGAGTCTAGAAAAAATGGACGCAAAGGAAGAAACTGCTCAGCTGACTGCTATTAGTTCGCCCTCGCAAAGCATCTCTTATGCTGATCGAGACGTCCGAATAACTAAGGAGAACCTGTATATGGCTCTTGCTTTGCACATGGAAACGTTTCCAGTCGAACGAGAGGAGGAGATTGGTGATTACCACAAAGTTGAAGCTGTGCTTGTGTAGCCCAATGACATGATTTATGCTGTCGACTGTTCTCGCAATGGCGTACACGGTGCAGCCAGACTGTTAATGGCACACCAAGGTATCCTTCAAGATTGCAAAGTTTTCGTGTCGAGAAAACCATGCTCCTTGTGTACAAAGCTTCTGGTTCAGTCTAAAGTGAAGAGGGTCTTCTACTTGCCGATCGAGCCCGAGTATGGGAGAGTAAGTCAGCTCGATCGGCCAGTCGGTGTTTGTTCCAAGGGTTGAACAAGAAGTTAGAGCCGCTTCTGAGAGGAAAAAATCGGTTTCCAAGACGAAGACAGAGGCCCTACAAAAGCAACTCATGAGTGATTACTGGAATAATGATGAATGGATTGACGTCGCTCAATCGAAGCTTCCATGGCCCGCCTTTGACGTCAACATGAGCGCTCAGGTGCACAAAGATTTTCAAAGCATCGCGAATTGGATGGCTCACGTTCTTATCAAATCAGAGATGGGTGATTCGTTCAAAGCCTCAACGGACAAGGAATCTAAGTCATTTGACCCGTGCAGAAACGATTTGGAACGAAGGCAAGCCATTCACTTAATGAAACTAGCATTCTTTCTAGCTGAGCGAACAGATGATCCACGAAAAGGAGTTGGAGCAGTGATAGTAAACATCTGTAAAGATGTTGTAGGTTTAGGTTGGAACGGATTTCCAACGAAATCGCTGTATGGCGAGTTTCCAAGAGCCGCCGACAAAGACCCACCCGTGGGGGGTAAAGCAGACAAGAAGTATCCATATATCATCCACGCTGAACTGAACGCGCTACTACTGCGGAACACCAAGAACATCGTAGATACAACCCTGATTGTAACGATGACACCATGCGATGACTGCACTCCTCTGATTGAGATGCAAGGGATCAAAACAGTTGTTTTGGGAGAAAAGATGCGACGGGATACAAGGGGACTGATGAACTTTACAAAGTTTCCACAGAGGGTTGATGATAAAGGTGACCCGATTGTGTGCTTTGAACTTCAAAAACAGCCGCAGTCCCAGAAAAGAAAAGCTGATGATGACTCTAGCGGTGAAACGGAAGAAATGAAGTCAGCTCGTAAACACCTCTTCACCAAAACTCAAACATGAATAAAATTAGCTAAGTTTAGACTTTTAAGAACTTTTCATTTCATTTATCCCGCTGTAGTTATTCATGTTTTACTCGTATTTCTCTTCAGTTTTACATTTGGCAACTTTCTTGTATCTAATCGCAGTTATTCACTCAAGTGCATTTGGTCAATCGTGATCACGTGCACAAGGTACTATATAAGCAAATGAACATGACTAATCGGTTACATCTAGGACTCATCCAACGAAAAACAGTGAGCATTATACTTGTAAACCACGATTTCTGTCAAATTGCGTGATTAGCTTGAATATTGGTTCAACATGCACAGCGGCACGCGTATCAAGTATGACAGGACTTGTCAACGATCCATTAAAAAATTAGCATAGAAAAAACTTTTGCACTCCATAAGTCTGCACAGAAAAAACATTTTTTCCTGGAATTTTTTTTAAAAGAAAGCTCTTAATGCGCTCTATTTAATCGTCTAAAAATTGCAAATTTAGAAAAAGGATTGTTTTTTACCCTGGGTGATACCTTAACAACCAGTGCGAGGATTCTAACGTACTTTGGTAGAAACCAAACTTGGGGAAATTCGGGAAAATTCTAACAACACTGCGCTGTTACAACTAAATTAAGGTACATGTGCGTGGTGGCGGAGAGAAAAAAAAGGATTTCAACCTGCGAAATGGGTCAAAAAATGGTTGGGAGGTAAATGTTGAATCGTTTCCGGGTGAAAAGAGAAGAACGAAAGGGATATGAAGGATCCTTTCCCTTCTTTCGTACTCGCCGCTCATCTCCGCGTTTCGTGCCTGTCTAGAAAAAATCCTCTCCCCCTTTCCCTCGCTAGTATCTGCCACGTAAAGAGCTTTTTCACTCACGTGGCCAGTAGTTGGCAAATTTATTAGAGCAAAAGAAACATTTTACACAAGGAAAAGGTTCAAATCGCACCAGACTGGTTGGGGATCCTCCAACATGGCTCCGCTTCATATATTTTTGGGACACCAATATGCGGACGTGACGTCATGTGACAGTACCTTATGTATGCGAATGTTAGCTATAATGTCAGACAGGTAATACATCTTTCTCAAGGTATTTTGATCTCCTAACAAGAATTTGGTTCTTGGCTGACTGATATACATCAAGTATTGGGTATATCTCAAGTTTTCTGATATACCTCACGTTTTTACCGCGGAGTTGGTAGCGTGTGCTTCAGTACAGTGCTGAATTTGGTGAAGGAAACAAATGATGCTTCCATGGTTACACTCCCTGCACGCTACAGTTACTTAGTTACTTAAATCCTTTTGATCATCATTAGTAGCTCGGCAAACAACCATATATATTGGCCCCAAATAAATCATCCCTTTGCCGTATTGCCAGCCTGCTTGCATTCAGTTATGTTTTAAATTAATTTCCCAAATATATAAAGAGGACTCTAACATATATGAGAAACACCTATGTAACAACCCCTGGATGTAAGAACCCATGAACATAGAACCCCTTAACTTAAGAACCCATAAACGCAAGAACCCCTCGACGTCAGAACCCCAGAGGGTAAAAACCCCTGGAATTAAGAACCCCTCGTTGTAAGAACCCGCGAACGTAAAAACCCCTGAACGCAAGAAATGCATCTAAGAACCCCTGGATGAAGAAGACATGAACGTAAGAGCCCCTGGATGTAAGAACCCCTGGACGTTAAGAACCCTTGGACGTAAAAGCCCCTGGATGTAAGAACCCTGAATGTAAGAACCCTTGGACGTAAGAACCCCTGGATGTAAAAACCCTAGGATGTAAGAACCCCTTGACGTAAAAACCCCTTCATGTAAAAACCCCTGGACGTAAAAACCCCTGGATGTAAACTCCTGAATGTAAGAACCCCTGGATGTAAGAAGCCCTAAACGGAAGAACCGCTGTGCGTACGACCCCTGAACGTAAGAAGACGTGAACGTAAGAACCCTTGAACGGAAGAACCTATGAGCGTAGAACTCCTAAACGTAAGAACCCACGAACGTAAGAACCAATGAACGTAAGAACCCCGAAACGTAAGAACCCATGAACGTAAAAACCCATCAACATAAGAACTCCTGAACGCAAGAACCCTTAAACGTAAGAACCCCTGAACGTAAGAAGACAAGAAGGTAAGAACCTATGATCGAAAAAACCCATGAACGTAAAAACCCATGAACGTGAAAACCCATGAACGAAAGAACCCATGAACATAAAAGCCCATGAACGTAAGAGTCCATGAACGTAAGAGTCCATGAACGTAAAAGCCCTTGAACGTAAGAGTCCATGAACGTAAAAACCAATGAACGTGAAAACCCATGAACGAAAGACCCCATGAACGTGTAAAAGCCCATGAACGTAAGATCCCATGAACGTAAGCAATAAACGTAAGAACCTATGAAAGTGGAACCCCTGAACATAAGAAGACCTGAATGTAAGAACCCATGAACCTTTACAAATACTCATGTCCGCCAACTACCCAGCTAATGAGAAATGTTAAAATGTCAAAATAAGCCGTGTAGGTGGCTTTTACGCATTCGCTATGTATTCTTTCTCTGTTTCTGTGTGCACTAAGCCATGTGATTAGAGACTTTGAGACGGAAACGAGTGAATTGAAATGAGTGAATTTGCGTTCTTTTGGTCTTTATCTCGATTACTGTACTCCTACCCACTTACTTTGTCTAATGTAGGCGAACCTTCCAAAAGTTGAATTCCATGGGACCGTATCGAAGTTCAAAAAGAGAAACAAACTTTCGTCGTTGCTTGTTTACGTTCTCCATAAAATGCGAAATTAGGCATTATCGAGTTGTAGTCGTGCAAAAACGGCAAAGCAGTGCCCAAAAATGGAGCGATGCACGTGCAAAGTTGTCGTTTTGCTAATTAAGCCTATTGTTTCTCGTTGTCGTCCTGTCGTTGGATCTATTGACGTGGTTGACGTTAACTGTCAGAATTGACCAATCATAGGGTATACCAAGACCGCTTACCATCTGGATGGAAAACCCGGAAATTTCGGGGAGAATTCAAATGGACTCTTCATCCCGGAGGAAATTTTCCGGGAAAAAAGTAATACCTTTCGAGGTATTACCTTTTTCCGGTTTTTACCGAAACGACCGAAATTTTCTGTACCATTTGTTTGGATTACCAGTGGAAGGCTTTAAGTCGAGAGAGAGAGAAAAATTTACCTGTATTTTGTAAATGGTACAACTCAATCCCGTTCCTGTTTTCGGTACCAAAAAAAAAGCCAGTCCCATTTGACAGAAATTTTTCAACGAAATTTCCGTACAAACGGTAAGCTGCAGCTCCCCTGCAGTTTTCGCGCAATTTTTCTCAGTGCACTTTCCCCTCTATCTTGGAGCCTGGAAGAACCTAGGCTTAAGTGGGTGGAAAAAGTTGGACCTAGATATTTAGTAATTCTGGGTGTTTTTTTTTCTGCGACATACTACTAGACAACTAGGTATTTTGATCTTCTGACGAGAATTTCGTTCTGGTATACCTCAAGTTTTGGGGGAGAAGCTGAGGGTTTTTGTCGACAAACAAAGAACACAACAAATGATCTAAAAACCAAAGTAAAAACACGAAAGTGATGGTCGTAAGTGCGTTTATTTTAAGCCATGAACAGGAACTTAACAACTCTGCCAGGCCTGATAAATTAACCTCTCGCTTACAACGAGCGAATATCAAGTAATGGCGGCGTCTCACAATAATTACTTCAGATCCTGACAAAAATCAGTTCTTGTACAATAAAAGTTTAAGAATTGTTTAAATTTTGCATTACAGCAAGCTTTGCTAGTGGCAGCCAGAATCGAAAGGCTTGCAAACGGTTAATACTTGGTACAGGTTTTTTGGATATAATTCCACAACAGAATCGAACGAAATAACTGCGCTTATAGCTTTGTAGTTTTCGCAAAATCAAGCGTTTGCTCGAATAATGACTTGTAAACGTTTTGAACATTCAAACGCTATATTTTTCCGTAAATATATTGAACAGTTTTTGGGTAACGCTGGAAAGTATGAAGTAAAATGCATGTTCTACAGCTTGGTTTATATCCATAAGAAGATAAGCAGTAACTACGAACCCCTAAAGCCCCAAAATTTAGATTGCGAATCTCCTTCTGGTAAAATATTTTGTTACAGTGTTTCTATAAAGAGAAAGGAAAATGATCGCAGTGTTAATTTTTTTTCATTTTGATAAATGTGTGTTTGGGCCTTCAAGGGTTATTCTAAAGACGTACGAGGCGTAGCAGACCAATATTAAAGCATTCGTATAAATCATAAAATAAACAAAATCAAAATGTTGGCTTACAAACTCGGCGATTTTAGAACGAGGACCATGACGATCCTAACACAGAAACTTACAAAAATATTCTAGAGGTTCTATGTCAAACCTTTACGAAATTTACATTTACTTAGAAAACTTGAGTCGATGTGGCCTGCAGCCTGCCTCGTTCTATATAAAATAATTCAACATTTTCATCTCGCCAGCTGACCATAAATGTGATCGTAGTGGTACAAGACTGAGAATCTAGAGTCTATTTTAAGTTATTTTTACAAAACTATTTGACTACAAAATGCATTTTTCAAAACTTAGTTTTGACTATTACTTAAAGTAAACTTGAACCAACATTAAACGTTGAAACGTAAAAGTTTTTTTTTCTTAGTCACACGAGAATGTGTCGAGACTCACCTTTGTTCAAGTTGAACTACAGGGCCATTTAAATATTAAATTAAATAGTTTACTTACATATATACAGCTTTAAAAACCATTTAAATACCTTTGTGAAATTATTTACAACTTGGCCTCTGAACAAAACCAGCACCACGGTATCTCGATGCTTTAAAACATTTTTCTCTCTCTATAAATAAATTATTTCAGCCGCCATATTCTAACTATTCGAGTAATAGAAAATTGCTTTAAAAAGCTACACTTTTGTGGTATTAATAAATTAACAATAGCGAATATTTCATTCATTTCTCTATGAATTACCGAAGGCTATAATAATTGATCACGGATAACTATTCTATACAATTATTTCTATCTGTGTGCTGTTTCGCTGTACCCGAAATCTTCGCCATTCGTCTTTAGCACCCTCCTCCTTTGGGGAGAGGGGTGGGGAAAGAACTTGCGGCGTGGAACACACCGAGGGTGTTGAGTCGAGCAAACTTGCTCGGTTGTACTCAAAGTTTCTTAGCTCTGTTGAACGCGTTGACGCCGTCGTTGAAGACGACGCTGTCGAATCCGTTGAAGTCTGATTATAATAAGTTCTTGCAGTGGTCAGTGGCTTTTCTTGCGTTGTGTTCCTTTTCTTTTTCAAAGTTGTTCTTGTAGCTAGGCGAGTTTCTCGGTTTGCGCGTCTTCTTTCTCTCCATTTTCCTCTGATGCAAAGTATTAAAAGAAGAATGGCCGCCAACACAACAAGCGATGCAATTAATGGTATGAGATAGTCTGGAGCAGCTGTTGAAAGAACCAAAAACAACTTAAAATTCCTGTTGCGCGTAAAGTTAGCTCATTGTGTACTGTAACAGCCATGATATTGCCATAATAGAGCTTTAGATTCTGAGACGAGGACGACTACGAGTATTAAAGAGATTTTCTCAATACTTAGTATTGCTCGCGCGTGAACCAGCGTCATTTCGGTGGGAAAACGTGATAGTCGTCGTCATTCTACTATGAGTTTTAGCGAGAATGTCGTAGTGGCGGGAACAGGTTGTCAAATGGAAGAAGTTTTATCATTTTGCTATCAGGAGAGGGCTTAACCTCCTTCAGTATAAGAAACGGTACTAACGTTTTTTGGTGAAAAACGTGAAATGAAGCTTTCCGGGGTTTCTTTTTTTGGAGAACACGCGTAAAAAAATTAAGTTACTCTCGTACTCGTACTCACTCTCGTCATCAAATCTAAAGCTCTCTATCTACACTCTACACTTTGATGTTCAATAAATTACTTAGGGAGCTTATAACTATGTGTCTGTGTTAGCTTTCCCAAAAGTAACACCTAACCTCACAACCAGAATTCATTTTCTGAACTACCCAGTCTCCTTCCTTCGCAGCCGCTCGAGCCGGAGTCTCGCAACGCTTCCCGTCCTTAGGCGGCATTGCGTGTCCCCCCCTCCCCCCACGCGTGCCTATCTTTCTGCTAGGCTGGCTAAATGATGGGTTTATCGCCACTCTACCTTACGTAACCTCTAAACTGTCATGCGGACATGCTCAACACACCTTGTTCCTCATGAAAAGACAGAGTCACTGATCGCTCCACCGTCACCTCTTCAACGGCAATGAGTACGTTGTAAAGAGTAATGTTGATTTCCTCTTGTTTGTTGGAAGGTACTGCTCGGATGAATCTTGCTATGTCCACTGCCGCTTTTTGGGCCACTTCTGTGCGTCGCGTACTGGCCTAAAGAGGAGGAAAAGAGAGAAACAAATCGGTTAAAACTCGCAAGAGACGTTTCCAATGACTTGCACTTTGCAGAAGACCGTCGCGTCTCTTTTCACGGCTTTCAGGCCCCCCGACATTAAGGTGGATTTCCACTGTCGCGTAAATAAAATAGAGGCAATTTATGGAAGGTGACCCGTTAGCGTAAAAGTCAAACCTCGCTCAACTTCTACTTTCACGTGCTGGGTTTCGTACATCGCCTCTATTTAATTTACGCGCGTCAATTTTACGAACTTACATACGTAGAGAGATTTAGAGTGACGTTTACGGCAAACGGCAAAAGTCAGATTGTAGTTGAGAATTTCTCAGAATAGAAAATAAGCAGATAAAAGAGCAATTCCTATGGATAAAACTAGTGCGAAACTACTTATTACTGTTCAGAAGTAATTAACAGTAAGCGACAATTCAGGGGAAAACTTGGTCACGTGGTACAAATTCACGTATGCCGTTTGACGAAAACGTCACACTAAATCTACTTATTCTCTTTTCCAGGGCCCGTCGTTTGTTTTAGTCGCGGTCGCAACTAGGCTCAGTCTCCAGCCGTGGGTGTTTCGATGCGCCTGCGGTACTCCCCACGCGGGGGATAATGCCGAGTGGCTCTGAGGACGAGAATGGGTCCACGCTATCTTATGAACAAGAACTCTAAATTGAAGGGTGCGCGGGCAGGCCGCCAACAACAGGACCAATCCGAACGAAAAACAGGATTAATGCCTAGGCAGACAGATGAAAAGCTATTTACAAGAAAACCTACCACCGACACGACGACCGTGGAAGTGGAATCATCTTTGTCCTTTCCTTCACACAGTAACCGAATGTTTCCTGTCGTCGCCCACTTCTTCAACAACGGTAGGTATCGTAACTGGTGGCACAGTTCCTCCACAAGAGTTCCCTAAGATGGCAAAAACAAAAACAATTAATCCTTTGCGTTGATGACTCGACAAAATAACACTTCTGGTCGATAAACTAACGCGCCCAAATCTGATGAAACTTAATCTAGTTACCTTTGGAAGTTTTTTCATCTTGAACACGATATGGATCTTAGCACAGTCTGCATTCAACTCAGTACTGTTTGGAAGGCAAACCTCTCCACTGATTTCGGAGCCGCTTTGTTTAGAGGTAGTTCCGCCTCCACTGCACTCTGCCCACTGTTTACAAGGGGGGTTTAGGCATCCTACTTTTTCCTTTGGTACGCACTTTCCTCCTGGAGGGCATTTCCCAGCATCACTGATGTCCAAACAATTGCTCGCACCACAATCAATTCCAGTGCAATGACGCTCGCCATCGAAGCACAGGCAGCTATTGCAGTCCTCTTGTACTGTAGAGTTATGAAGCTGAATCGTACCGTCCTTGAGTTTGCAGTTTCTCGTGTCATTCTCATCATCTACAACAAAGGTTTTTTCATGTTAAAGCTTTAGAATGGCATGCTTCAGTAAAGCAATACACAAAAACATACAAACAAAATCACATTTGCTACTTAAGAAACGAGAAATGGAATTGGTGCCAAAATGTGTCCCGCAGTGGTTTCTGGGATCGCCTTTGGGGGCACAAGTCATAACAGTCCCAGAAGTCTTTGTTAGCTCGATCCTGTTTTCTTCTCGATTCTAAAGTGGTAGATGGCATAACGTCCGTAAAGTGACTCAGAGAGAGGCCTCACAAAAGAACAAACCGAACACTTACTTTCACATATTGCTCCAAACTTTCCCGCAGGACAAATGCATTCAAAGCCATCGATTTTGTCTTTACAGGTAGCGCCATCACTGCACGGGGACGAGTTGCAGTCGTTGATGTTGATTTTACAAACTGGTCCTGTGAAGCCGCGTGCACAAGAGCAAAGAAACCAGCCGTCTCCGTCTATGCACGTACCTCCATTATGACAAGGGTTGGATGCACAGTCGTCCTTACCTGAAATGAAAATTACCGTCACATAAGCATTGGAACACATCGTATTAAAAGGCTCCTGATATAATTTCCGTGTATCATACGTTAATGGTTTCGCTTTCAAACCATATACATTGGAACACGCTTTAGTAAACCATACCTTAATCTTTTCACTTCCAACAATGGCCCAATTTTAAAAAACCCAACTAAGCTTTACATAGCACTAAAAAACCAATAGGGCCATGTTTAAGTAGACATGACGAGATTTGGTTTGAATGGCCATACAATAAGACTTTTAACGCGCACTCGAAGCGGTAAACTTTACGTAACCAAAATGAAATCTGGAAGTCAAAGAGTTTTACTAAAAGAGAAGAAAGAATAGGGTACCCAAGAGCGTGAGTCTTTTATGCAAACGGGAAAACTTGCTATATGATTAACCCGACCAAGATCCACTACTAAATTAAATTCCGTGTTAATCAATTTGTTAATCGAAAATAGGGCAATGAAATTAATTAGCGACTTACTCTTTTCGCAGAGACTTCCTTCCCAGGCGTCTGAACACACGCATGAGAAACCAACGCCATCAGGTGAATTCAGACACGTTCCTTCGTTTTGACATGGGTTGGACGAGCAAGGCTTGGGTGCTACAAAATAAAACAGTTTATTAGACATGCGCTGTAGATAGAATCACATAAACGTGAAGTAAATCACTCCGCGCCGGGCTAATTAGAAAAGCCCAAAACCTCTTAATTCGCCCAACCACAAAGACAAACAAGGTGGAAAAAACCTCCACCTTTCCGTTTAAAAGTTTCCTCTGTTAATGAGCAAATTAGCGGTAAATGTAGATGCATTGATATCTCAGACGAATTGAGCGTTATTGACATGCCTTCGAGATCAGATAACTGAAGAAAAAGTTTTCCTAATTTCTTAAAGGAAAAGCCTTCCTAAGATACAATGCTAAGATAACCATCTAAGGTGCAATTTTAACGGCAAAGACTAGCCTAAACTCAATTACGAAAAGTGAAAGGAAATAGAGTAAGACACATTTCCACTTGCGTCAAACACAGGAAATAATTTTTCACAGGAAAAAATAAAAACGGCAAGCCTAATGAAACTGCGAGACTAGGCAAGAAAGTGACACGGTAAGGACGGAACCAGCTATTATTAATTACGGCAAATTCAATTACAAACGCTTAGCGTTTTTCCGTTGTTTTAAAGATAACGAGATCGAAAACTCGAACGCGGCACGTTTCCAGCAAAGCGTTCTTTTTTGTACCAAATGCGCGCGCGAAATTGGAAATAAAGGAATTCAATCGAGACGCCATAGCGGATTTTACAAAGGCACACACGATGCATGGACGGCAAGCTATTGAAGGCGCACACATGTTGTCGCGTTTGATTTACGATGCGATAACAATGGAGCCACAAAGTAATGAAAGCATTAACAGGTGTTCATTAGCAACACAAAAGATTTCTTGAATGAAAAAAATGGGCAGGTACGAGCTCACTAGTATTCTAACTGATCAAGAACTGTATAATGAATGCGTTTTCCACGGGTGGCTCTACTTCTCAATCAATAAAACGAGGCACAAATAGCAAAAAGGCGCAAAACACCACCAGTTATGAAAATATTACAATAAAATAATAACGACAATCAACTACGTCGAAAGAAAAACATCAACATCAATTAAACTAAAAAGAAAATAACAGCTCATGTCGTGTGGGATTGCGACTAACCTATTTGGCATGTATCTCCTGTAAATCCGTTCTGACATTCACACTGAAAACTGTCCCCAGTTTCTCTACAGAGACCTCCATTCGAACAGGGGCTGCCACTGCAGTGCGATGTTTCTGTTGAGACAAGCGTCATAAATTAAATTAGCGCACAATGGACGTTAATAAACAGTTTTTCTTTTCTTGCGACTTTTATAGTCGCCCGACCATGTCCCTGAATTTCCCTCTCTAGATATTTAATTACCACAGGCCATTCATTTCCAAACATAATAAAAAAAGTGAAACTCACTTGATCGGCAAAATTTTCCTTTCCAATTGCCTGGGCACTTACAGAGGAATCCGTTTACCAAGTCTGTACAGTTGCCTCCATTTCTACATGGATTGGAGCTACACTCGTTGATGTCTGAAAAAAAAAAAAGAAAATAAGTAATTATGGAAAACAAATGTTTCTACAAACCACAGAAAAAGAAAGGGCAACATTTTGTGCGGTTTCAGGCTGGTTTTCATGAGAGGGAAGCAAAGAAGGATTTTATTCAGCTCCATAACTTGGCTCTAGAGGGCAAAATGGTGCTTTCTTTACTCTTCGTTGTACTAGAACAGCGTGAAGACTAAGAAAAAGCATGATCGAAATTATAAGACTGAAAACCTTACAGGATTCAAGGCTTTAAAATCCCTTACACTGGAGAAAAAATACCGTAAAATTCCGAAAACAAGCCCGGAGGCGGGGGGTGGGGGGGAATATATTTTTCAAAGGCCCTTTTTAAGGGGCCTATTTTCGGAGGGGCTTATCTACGGAGAGAAATTTGCGTTTCAAAATCGATTGGGCTGGCCTTATAGTTGAAGGTAAATTTATTGTTTTTGCTTTGTTTTACTTTGTATTTGAGGGTAATATTCCAAGTACAACCCCCCGGGGGCTTATATCTGGAGGGGCGATTTAACGGAGGGTTTCTTGCGTTACCGGTTTGGGGGGCTTATATTTGGAGGGACTTATACATGGAGGGACTTATTTTGGGAATTTTACGGTAGCTCAGAAATTTTCAATAGCTGTGCTTACTCACTCTCAGAAGAAATATTCAGGATATATACTTACTTTGTGTGCAATTAGGCCCTTCCCAGCCATCAGCGCAAACGCAAGTGTACGACTCAATACCATCCAGACAACTTGCTCCATTCTTACAGCTGTGGTTACGACAGTTATCGATTTCTTAACACAAAAAATGCAAAAGTTAGGACACAAGCAATGAACTTCACAACACATAACCATCATAGTCACTGCAGTCGGCAGGCTGAACATCATATCATACTGGGAAGACTAACATGGAGAGATTTCATCACTTACTTTCATGGCAGTGGTTCCCTTTGTAATCTTTGGCGCATTTACAGCTGTAGTTTCCTGGAGAGAGTAATTCACATGTTCCGTGTGCGCCACAAATTCCGGAATCTCGCAAAATAGAAGTTCCATTGACTGTTGCGGGTTCCAAACAAGGATTGATCACTGTGTAAATAATAAAAATAATGCTCGTGATACAGTGCTTAGTTGTTCACTTTATCGTTTGTTAGATATTCCTACCAACCTACTTTAAAGTTAAATTAATTTTTCCTTATGATTCTTAAGGATAACTCTAGCAGGAAGCGTTCATCAGAACTAGAATGACTGGACAGATCCTGCTAATATTTTTTTTACAGCAAATTTGTTTTACCTTCTTCGCAAAGTCTTCCTCTTGTCGCTGTGGGACACACACAATGGAAGCTATTATTCTTGTCTACGCACCGACCACCATTAAGACAAGGACCAGACAGACACTCATCAATATTGACCTCACAGTGTACCCCACTGAATCCTGGCATACAAATACAGGATGCACTGAGTAAGCCATTAGAACATGTACCACCATTATCACAGGCAAAGTTATCACAGTAGTTAATCCTTGTGGCGCAGTCTTGACCAGTGAATCCAGCAGAACAAGAGCATGTATAACCGGCAAAGTCTAAGCTGTGACATGTTGCTCCATTATGGCAAGGGTTTGAGTCGCATGCATCAATCTTTGCTTCACATTTCTGTCCAGTAAAGCCAGGAGGGCAGCTACAGGTGAATGCACCAACACCCTGAATACAAGTTCCATTGTTGAAACAAGAATTACTTGTGCACACACTGATGGGAACATCACAGTCAGCTCCAGTAAACTCTGGCCTGAAAAAACACACAAAATAAAATTTTTGAGGATTGATTATTTTCCGACGCTTCAATATATGAATTAAAGGATTATTTCTTATCTCAAACTTAAATTGTACCCTGCACAGTAAAACCTTCAAACAACTGTTTAAAGATCTTAGCCACAAGAAACTAATTGAAAACAACCATATCTTTAAACTGTTTGGATAATTTTTCTGTTGTTTTTGCTTTGCTTGTCAATTTCTAAAGTTTAAACTTTATGCCCTCTTACCTGCACTGACACTGGTATCCATTAAGTCTATCCAAACATGTCCCTCCATTCCTACAGGGATTCAAGGGACCACAATCATTTATTCCGTGATCACAATTTACCCCGGTATATCCTGCAGCACACACACATTCATAGCCACCAGTTTTATCCACGCATGTTGCCAAGCTGTGACAAGGAGAACTCAAGCAAGCATTGGCATTAATCTGACAAGTAGATCCTGTATAACCTGATGGGCACACACACTTGAATCCACTGATGGCATCGACACAGGTTCCACCATTATGACATGTTGCATTCAGACATTCATTGATGTCGGTCTCACAGAATGCACCAGTGTAGCCAGCAGGGCAGACACAAGTCTCTGACCCATCGGCATGTTTAATGCATGCAGCTCCATGCTGGCAAGGATAAGGGTTACAAGTATTAGCAGTTGCCAAAACCGAACAATTTCTCCCAGTATATCCTGAACTGCATGTACATTTGTAGTCATTCAGTAGATCGGAGCAAGTTCCATGAACACACGGCGAGGGTTGGCATTCATTGACAGCAACTTGACATTCACTTCCTGTAAATCCAGTTTTACAAATACAAGTGTAGGTTTGAATCCCATCTACACAAACTCCACCATTTACACAGGGATTACTCTGACAATCGTCAATGTTGGTCTCACAATCCTTGCCCGTGAAGCCACTGGGACAGCTGCACTGGTAGTCATTCGCCAAGTCTGTGCATGTTCCTCCATTTCTGCACTGTCCAGCACAGTCATTTATACCTGAAAAATGTGCATAAAAAGAACAGTTAAGAAAACCGCTTATTTTGTATGACAAAATACAACGAGCACAATTATGGACACTCCCATAATTTGACCACATCTTTATAGGGGTCAGTTCTTCTGGCCACTAAGTTATCACACTGGAAAAACTCTTTATATCTCTACAGGGGGAGTACGATGCAAGCACCTTTACAATTCAGACATTTGGGTCAGTTTGTCTGTCTGTTTTCAAGATGTTTGACTGTAACAAAGAGTAAATAGACTGTTGTTCCACAAAAACACATCAAAGAAATCTGAGTCTTATCATTCATCATCAGGAGGTGACTTACAAGCTCAGTATTGTATTGCACTTACTTTCATTACAAAATCTTCCCTTCCAGCCTGCTTTGCATTCACAAGCAAAGTCATTGATCAGGTCAATGCACTTGCCATCATTAGAACATGGACTTGAAGCGCATTCATCAACATCTTCAACACAAATAAGATTTTACATGTAAATTAAAATCCAGATCAGGAGATACTACAACATAGAGCTTTGTTCCTTAAAAAAAAATAAGGACTGATCTATTCTTTAAGGAAAACTAGCATTTATAAGATCAGAAGTAGCTTGATAACTGATCAAAGATATTATTTTCACAGTTTAGTGAGAAAAGGGTACTGACCATGCTCACACATGTGGCCTGTCCATCCTGGGGGACATACACATTGATTGCCTTGACCACTGTTACGACAGACTCCACCATTCTGACAAGGTTGACTTGTACAATCTCTGTCTACAAAGGTGAGCAACATGAGATAAATAACTCACCATGGTTGTTAATCTACAATAAGATTTCACAGAAAATGCCCCTCCAATTTTTACCCTGAATAAGAGGCGCTTTATGAGCCAAGGGAAGCCAACATGGCCTGTTGTGCAAATCGCTAGGTGTGGGTAGGATATTTTTTCTCCTTGCCTTGCCCCGTGGTTAGTGAAAAATGCCGTGTTTGCCTCGCTTGGCTCATGAAGCACCAGTTATGAAGGCTACACAATTTTGCTACCTTTTACTACAAGGAACAGTGCAAAGAAGAAGGGGCCAACAAGAGAAACGTTGGGAGAATAATATCTCTGAGTGGACAGGGTTGAGGTTTTGCAACGCTTCAAGAGAAGCTGAAAATAAAATCAAATGGAGGGAAAGGGTTGCTTTGTCTGTGGCGCCCCAACGGTCACCACGACTACACAATAGGTGCAGGTACTTACTTATTTCACAAGTGGGCCCAGCCCAGCCAAGCGGACAAGTGCATCGGAAGTTATTAGTATCATTGTGGCACGTTCCATTGTTCTTGCAGGGTGATGAAGCACAAAAATCAATTGCTGCAAGAAAAATAGCCATTTGTTGAGTAATAAAAATACCATAACGTCAGCATCTACCGGTAAACAGTCATGGCAGTAGGGTATTATATAGAAAACCTTGACAGTGATATCACACTATAAAGCACTAACCAGTTTCACAGTTAACACCAGTGAATCCATCTTGGCAGTTGCACTTGTACCGCCCCGCTGCTACGTTGTAACATATACCTCCATTTTGGCAAGGTAAAGATCTGCACGAGTTGAGATCTGTTGATGGAGAAGCATAAACATGCTCAACACAACTGCACACATATCAGTAGAATAGACTACCACACTTGTACAACATATGTCTGCATGGCATTTAAAAAAGCAACGTAATGTAATGTTAGAGGATGGCTTCAGCATTCACAAGTATGTGTTATGCGCATTCACTAAGAGCATAGAGTACTGTTGACATGGACATACACCTCTACACGAACAGTGTAAAGTGACCTGCTGTTGAAATCTGTCTTTGATTTGAAATTGTTCAAATGAGCTTAAGTTTTATTTTTTAAGGATTCCGAACAATGTAGATATGCTACCTGCATCACACAGGGGACCTCCCCACTGAGAATCACAATTGCACTGCCACGGTTGACTACACGTCCCATGAACACACCCAGGATATACACGGCACTGGTCACATAGTTCCCCACCCCATCCTGGATTGCACCTAAAAACAAACAATGGTTAAATCACAGTTAACTAAATAATGGTAGGTGGAAAAACTACATGTAATAGAGGCAATCTGACAAATCGACAGCACATTATGGTGTTTCATAGAGTGGCAATGCTAATTGTTATGTACAGTAAACATTTTGACTTACAAGCATTCTCCAGGGACATTACAAGATCCATGGACTGGGTCGCAACCAGTTTTACAGATGGCTGTAAGAGAAGGAGTTACTCTTTAAGTTGAGCTTAAATCAGGCAGTCCAACGGGAAATTTCAGCCTTAGCTTAGCAATCAAATATCCTTAATATGGATACAAAAAAGTGACAGACATATCTGTACATTGTTTTGCAACTTGGAAATAACCTATTGACAGTAGTAAGTAAATCAAAACAGTTTCAAAAGTTCCACAAACCTATATCACAGCGATTTCCTCTCCAACCTGGCATACATACTTTCCTCCCATTCTCATCACAGGTGTAATGACCAAAACTGTCATTTCGGGGTTGACAAAGTATGTTGCACCGACTTCCATAATAGTTAGTATCACAGATCACTCGTATCTTGTAGCTGATGGTGGCAGCAGGACCATTGTACGTGTGCAATTCCCATGTCTTATTTGGAAATAATGTACCACGTTGAGTAGCTCTGTCTATTAGTTCACCATTACCTTGTTGAAAACGAAAAGAAGTTGGTATAATCTAGATTCATAAACCCCTTATACCCAAGAAGAGTTTAAAGGGGCTATTTCACGCTATTTGTCATCTTTTTGAAAAGCTACAATGTGTCTTCTTAATAAATTTTATGAGCTATTTTTGTTGATTAAGACTAGAAATGTATTCAGGAATTAAACCTGTTTCCTGTCATCATCTGTTGCTTTGGATGGACGTGGATTTAACCATAAAAAAGTTGGGTCAACCTTTTGAAATTTTAATGCCTTGCCAGCACAAATTGCCGAAAAAATTGTGTTTAGAGCTCCATGATGAAATTCTGGTACAACATCTTCTTCACAACTTTACAGGAGCATTTTGTGTATGGGTGAAGGTTTAAGTTATTGCTTCAGCACAAAATTGACCAAAAACAGCAATATCTTTGTAACATAGCCCCTTTAAATCAATATAGAAGCTTTCAGTGATCACAAAACATATATTTTTCAATTTAATATAACAGGATAAAATTTCAACAGATTGGAGGTAAACTAGTTGGCCAATTATGATAAAAAAAACTGCATGAAATTGAGCTTAAATACTTTTCAATACAAAAAAGCTTTTCAAAATAAAAGAAAAAATAAAATATTTTCTATCCAAAGACTCAGATGTTCCTGAAGCAAAAGTTAAGGTTGGGGAAATTTATCCGAGGATCTACAAAAAAATATGGAGATTTCATTTAACAGCTTTAGCAGCCAGCACACTTATAAATTATATCTTTTCTTTTTTTCAGTGAGCATTTCAGCTGAAATACTGTTGTCTAGTCTTGATGTTAATAAGAAATTAACAGACAATTTTCATTTACTTTTTTTCCCATAAATGGCGGGAATAAAACCAGGAATTTTTAAGAAATGAAAAAAAAAAAATTAAATATATCTCTGCCAACTGGCAAAAAAGGAACATATTCAAGTCAGGTACTAACACAACATTCTTTATTAAAAATTTAAAGAATAGCACCAAAGAAATATGGTTAGTGAAAATACTGAGAGCACTTTTACAAATTTGCATGACTGCAGTAATAGCAACAATATAATAATGCAGAAATCCATTATCGATGGCGTCAAACTTTAAAAGTACCCTGAGGTCATGCAACAAATTTAACAGTATTTTTAAAATGTTTTTTTGGGTAAAATCACTTACTTGAATTGTCTGCATCCCAAGCTTCTAAAACTAAGAAGTAAGTTGTCTGAAATCAAGAACAGCAGATAGTCTTTTAGTACAAAAATATCGCATGACTGACCAAAGTTTTGCCATGTACAATGACAGTACCTTGCATTCAGTAAATTTTAGTATAACAAAGGACATTCCCCATTATGTGTTTTTCATATGAAGAAAAGTTGAGCTGTAATGCTGGCCATCAAGAATTACCCCACAAGTTAACAACAGATTAAAGAAAGCAACGAAAGTGCTTAATTAAGTAACTTTCTGCAAACTTTTGGAAGAATAAAATCTGATTAATTCATGCAGTTTGAAATGTTTTTGCCAAGGAATAGGATCTGAAATCACATACCAAAAATTTTTGAAATTTTAAGGAAACAGCTGAACAAAATATATTGGCCCCTATTCAAAGGATTAATGCTTTCTTGGAAAATGATATCTTGGCTTTAAAGTGGCATTTGGGCATCTTTAAAAGCCATGGCATAACTCTGATATTGCCAGGCCAAAAAAACATAAATAAAATAAAGGAAAAATCGGTACAAGTCTTACTCCCTTACCCATAGAGATTGAAAAACTAATCAAATAGATGGTTAAAATAAAAACATTTGAAGCTGCACCATGAGAATAACAAATACTGTTTACTACTAGGAAGTTGGTTTTCTAATCCCTACTTGAGAGGAATATTATTTGCTTTTCTTAATTACAAAAAGGAAATTTGGCAAATTTTACAAACTGCTTGGAAGTTACAGCTACACAAGTTCTCACTTTCCTAAAGGTAATATTCTAGATAAGTTACATAAAGGATAATAACTCTTTTTACAAAATAATTTTGCTGGCATACTGCTGTTAAAGAATACTAGATTCTAATTTCCTTTCAATGAATTTACTGATTAAAAATTTAGTGTTTACCAATCTGCTATTTATCCTTTCACTTTATTTGGGCAAACAAAAAAATTTTACGTAACATGATTTTCAGTGCTCCTGCTGACTCAAAAGCCATTGACAACATTCAGTACATATTGAAAACTTGAAAGAAATGAATGAAGAAGCAAGAACACGATTGGAAAGTGGAGAATAATATTCCTCACAGCTCCACATTATTTTTAAAACTTAGAAAATAATATATATTTATAACAGGGAAGCATCTAACACAACACATACATATACATTATTAAATCTGGCAGAAATCAGGATCACAAACCAACAACCACTGTCATGCACCACTAACAATATAAATCATCTGCTTAGAAATTTCAGACATCAAAATAATAATAATAAAAATTCAAATAAAAAAGTATTTTGAAAATCTCTGCAGCTTTGGAAAAGGTCCTTTTTAATTCACACTCTGAGAAACTTTAAATTCAGCCAAACCAACAGAAATGTCCCTCCAAAATATATATAAAATCTTGGACAAGATAGCACAACTTATATAAAAAAGAAATTGTGAGTTTATTAAGAAGGTAATTGTGGTTTCAACTGAAGTATTAAGACAAACCTTTTAATAACTACGTGCAAGTAATAATATCTTGTGTACTATTCTGGCGACTACCTTAATTGAATCTACTAATAATGAAAAGAATGGCTCAACACCTGTGATATCAAACACTGCTTGCATTACCTTATCTTACCCCTGGAAAGTAATAAAATTATTTACAAAAGGGAGCTACTTTCCAACATCTTTCCATCATTTGAGATTAGTTGGTGCAGTCATAAAGAAAAACCTGACAATTTTTCTTTAAAACTGAAAACATAATAGTTTGCACAACAATCTAACACAACAGCCTTCCATCAAAATAATTATCAAAGACTATGCCAAATATATTAAGCAGCACAACACTCTGTTTCTGAGACACTATAAAATCTATTTGGCACAAGATCGGACTGAATTTGACAGCTGCATAAATTTGAGCTATGCAAATAAACAAAAGGATTGATTTTTGTATTTCCACAAACTATTTATAAGAGATAAGAGAGACTTTTATGGACTTTTCATAAATTTAACACTACCATCACTTGTGGTTTGTATAGAACTCATTCTTAATTTTCTATGCACCCTTGCTCGAGAGTAACATGACCACAGAGCTCTATAGGGACATCATGTGTAAGAATCACTTATCATCTTCAAAGGAAGACATATTTAAGGCTAATAAAATATTTTTCTTGCCACTACATAATACTAAATTTTTAGTCCTAAAATTTAAGGAGAAAAGAAAGCCAACTGAAGAAGCAATTAAAGAGAACAAAATATTGTTAGTCTTTTACCGATACTAATGACCCAACTTCCTTGTTTTTGTAAATAAGAAGTAAAAGAAAGGTCCTTTTCCCTAACTTACAGGATAACAAATGTTTAATTTCTTTAAAAGTGGCAGAAGATCTACAACCGGTTTTTTTTAAAATAAGGAAAATATTGAAAGTTGAAAAACTTCAAAGTCACAAATTTTAAGGAGTAATAAAATGGGCAAAAAAAATATCTGATGGAAAAACATTATGCACTAAATATGAAAGCAAACACGACATAAATTAGACTGTAAATGACTACTAAATCATTCAAAAGAGGGCATGGAAATACCAATTAAAGGATGAGAGGTATTTTTACAAAGTTTTGTGGAGATCTAGATCACTTCACGAAGGTAATTTGTGGTTAAATAGGTCAATCCAGCTTGTAGACACTTCAACTGAATGTGACTTATGAGACTTCGACCACAAGTGAAGAAAAAGAAGTTTTGATAAGTTTGAGAAATAATTTACCTTCAGTGAATTTTGATGTCATAATCTGGCACCATAAAGTCAAAGGGGGAACTAATAAAAACGCAACGTGACCCAAACAATGTAGAACTATTAATTAGCTGGAGTCTATAATTTTCTCTTTTCAAGCAATATAATCTTAATTTAATTCATTTGATATTTTTAACTTTAAAAACTATGAAGCATATAAGCTCTAAAGGTAAAGAATGAAAACAAAAGTGTTTTCATCAGTGCGGTCAAACAAGAATTCAAATATTCCAAAACATAATTCGGCACATGTGTCACTTTACATTCAACAATCGAAAAGGTGAAAACAAGCCAAGCGCCAAACAAGATCAACAAATTGCCACCGCAAAAGAAGGGAGGTTATCTCAGATCTTGTGCTTTAATATCGATCAAGAAGATCTCGAAAACAGAGATCAAATAACGCAGAGCTAAGCAAAGATCAACTCCCGGGGCAACGAGCTTTTTCTCTAGAGTATGCTATCGATTGAAAGTTTAATTGCACTGTAATATTTTCTCTAGTTGTGGGGAAACGTAAAGAGAATTATTTATCTTCCCAGCCGATGAACGTGGGAAATTTCTATGTAAACGGTATAGGGTTTCGTTTATTCCTGAAATCTACATACGCGAAAGTGACAACATGGGAATTTCGAAACACTTCGGTTTCGTATTGAATGAATCGCTTTTATGCCATGCGGCTTCAAGGTCAATTCTTTGATTTTTCTTTTTCCAGTCAGTGTAATCATTGTGTTGCAAATAAATCGTAACTCCTATTAATTAACATAATTCGCACAAAAGGCTGTCAAACGGAAGACACGTGGCCCCCGAAACTATACTACAAGTTACGATAAACAACGTTGAAAAATATACGAGGCGATGCACTCCAACGAGATATCTGCAGGTCAGGTTTTAGCTTTAATGCTGCCTGTTTAGATAGCTGCAGCTGTGTTTATAGAGATTTTTAGTTTCGACGTGGTTGTCGATTCTGTAAAATGAACGTGCTTCTGCCACTAGCTTCCGAGAGCCAATGAGAGAAATTTATTTCTTGAAATGCAAACTTTCGAGTAAAATGTGCGTTTGAGCTCGCGCTCAGAGCAGTGGTTCAACTGTTAAAAATCTATCTTTCGTAAAATCCTTTTGACCACTTTTTTAACTGAGCTGCTTTTTTTCGGGTTAAAAACGGCTGTTAGATGCGGTTACATTAAAATTTTATTATTGAAAAATATAGCCCATCTGCGTTAACGTCCGCATAAATTTAATCCAAATTATTACGCTGAATTTTCTAAGATTTTTAAAAATAACGGACCTGCTCTAACAGACCGATGGCAAATCTTTGATTTTTTAAGAAAAAGTTTAAGAACATAAACCATGGTTACTTACCAGCCATGAAAAAGTGAAGCGAATAGAAATCGGGTTGCGAAAACCATTATTCGACGATGAAGTGTTCGTAAAGGTGATCGAACTTCCTCCAAGAACAGCAGTTGTAGATTCACCAAATGTACATGGACCTGACACCGACGAAACATAGGACGTGTATTGCTTGAGACAAGCTTTGAAGAATGTATCACACTCGTCCAGGCACACACTTTGTCCACGATATATTGTGCGACTCCCATCACAACATCCACCGTCCAATTTCTCACCTTCAATGTTTTTTAACGAAACCAAATGTATTTCGAACGATCCTGAACCGATGATAGTCTGCGGAAAATAAAAAAAGTTAGACTTATAATCTGCGGAGCGAAGAAGGATAAAAATTTAGGATACAGCCATACACCTGACCAAAACACTAGAATTCACCACTTAGCACAAGGTCTGACCGTACCTGCACATGAATGAAGTGGCATAACGCAGCGAAAAACAAGTTTTTCACGAGTCGGCCCGAGGCCATTGCTAGAGTCTCTATCAAGAATTTTGTGAAGCCTTCGAGTGCGCGGCCGAAATTTCCTCCTCGTCTGCGTGCGACATGAACGGCCGCCCTGCGCGCCGATCCGATGCGAGCTCAACACACTTGCAAATCATTCAATTCTGAGTGATGTGAGAAGCCCGAGACAGATGTAAAGTTTTGTTGGTTGGGAGCGGTAATGCTAATGAGCATGCGTGGTTTAATTAGTGACGCAACATGATACCCATGGGTACACTTATCGCTTTTATAATAATGGTGTTGATTGGCCGAGACCAAGTGAAGAGTAAACAATTCCTAAAAGAGGAACAAATTTCTCAGCCCTGCAAAATCCTTTCAAGAGCAGACTGCTCAGGAGATCACTCGTAAAGATATCGTGTTTCGTCAAGTTGGTTCCTCGCAAAGGGTTTATCGCGCCAATTAACCCGAAGGATGATCAGCGCTTCTAAAGATAATCTCTGAAAGCTGCCGATCATTGATTTAAGAGACATCAGACAAATTTAATAAAGAGCAGTATTGAACTTCTTTAAGGGCTCAAGGAATTAAAGAAAATGGAAATCGGCTACGCGCAATTTCAATATCTAAAATCCACCTGCAGATCTCAGACAATTCCTAGATACCTGTGCCGAAACGCAATCATTGTCTGGGATTTTAATATGTTTTTACTTACAATCCGTAAGCGGCATGTGACAATGAGACGAAAGGAACTGAAATGTTTACAGGAAAAACCAAACTAAATACTGTGGTTTGCCTTTAACAAATGGTAATAAGCGGGGAAAAGTAAACAATAACTCGGCGCGTGCCACTAAGTAAAGAATATGAAACGCGCATCGCTTGTTTTCTCATCAATGGACGCCAAGCGAGGCTCTTGACGGAAACACACAAGGCTACACCTGTGATAAACAAGGCAAAGCCGATCAGGGAATAATCACTTTTTTTTCTTCTTGAAAAGGACTTGAACATTTGACCTCAATTCACTGTTTGACCACCCACAAAGAGCCAACTGAAAAACTATCTGGCTTGTCAAATCGCTGTATATAAACGACCGGCGCGCATGCAGCAACGGGTAAATTCGTATGTTAGGTACCCTCAGAACGTAGGAAGATCAACACAGCCTAAACTTGTCTGAAAGTGACGAGTTGATCTTGCGAAAACAGCGCATTTCGTAACAGATATCGCTTCTATAGCGCTAATGAGCCTGGCGCGTGTCAGAAATAGAATATGAATTTAATTGTTATTAATTACAAGCTGAAGAAAATGCTCTAAGATCAGTACTGAAACCTGGATACCACACAGACCATTGGTACTAGCAGAGCCGGAAAAGAATTCAGCAACCCGTTGCTGAGATAAAGGAATTCACGTACACCAGTAGCATAGGTGAAGTATCATATGAAACCAGCCAAGAGGATGTGAACAGAGGGAGTGCTTTTATTGAAGAAAACTTGAATCATCACTTTTCCTTCCGAAAACTCTGCAAACCAAACATTGTGGCACGGAAACAGAGGCTTTTGCGGTTTGAATTCATCTTAATACGCGCCATGCTAATTAACTCAACAAACAGACAACATTGAAGTGAATTGACCCGACCTTACAAATTTTTGTCATGGTCTGTGCGTTATCGCGTCTCTCATTGCTTCACAGAGCAGATCATAACGAGAGAGGAGGCTTCACAAGATGGATGAAAAATCGACGGTTTTGATAAACAGGACAGCTGCGGTATTGAAAGAGATTTTCTGATCTGATCATGTTTGCGGTGAAATCACGCTATCTAAGGATGAAGATTACGGACGGGCCAAGAAAAGTTTTAAATCACGCACTAATGCGATTTCTCTTCGATGGAAAAATACATCTTTGCGCTAAAACTTTCACTAAGAATTACCTCCGAATTTTGTTTTTTTCACGTTTCACGCTCTAATCGAGGATTTTCAGACTATCGTCACACTACTATTGCAAGAACCAGAAATGGCGGTACGCTTGCATTGTAGGTTCTCATCTTTTAAGCTTCTTAAGTTTAAAAAACTCATCACTCAAGAAAACCACACGTGCCACAGTCAAGTTCTAGCACGCGCCAAATTCTAGGATCTTTGTTGTAAGGGCGGGAAAAACACTTATCGTGCTTGTGAGACGTGCCTGCTTATAAATTAATCTTTATGGGCAATTTAGATGTGCGCAATCATAGCGAGGAAACTGTCGTTAATTCAAGTAAAAAACTTATGGCGATTCATACAGCTTTCCGGTTCCTCCAAGGCTTTCATTAAGAAGTGAAGTAAGGTTTGGCGTCATGATGTCGCCTCGACCAATAAGACGATTCAAAGCTATTAAATGAGAAGTCGCGGTAAAAAGTTTGCTATGACTTTCATATTGCGAAAAACGTTTCAAGACACAATAAACGATAACAAAGAGAAAAAAATAAAACAATTTTTAAGTAGCGTGGCCTTCTGAACACAAATTAGCATTTCCAGTTCATTAAGAGTTCGTTTAATTTGCATATTAAAGGAAAACATCAATACTAACACTTCCATTACTTCAGGAACAACAAACAAAAAGCTCGCACATGGCTCTGTAGAACAATGCTGTTTGAATAATGAAGTATGCCTCAAAGACACGCAAAGTCATCGTTCATCTTGGATATATCAGCCTAGCATTACACCATTAAGGCCTCTTCAATATCATTTCAATCACAACACGACAAAAGATAGGAAACGAGTGGAACTCAAGTAAAACTTGAGATAATTTTCAAGTCAACAAGACAAACGTAGCTTCGGTTTAGGACGCCGGCCTCGAGATAATAAAACGGCACGTGTTAACACACGCGACTTTTATCGGGAAGACGATAAACGTTATGGCTAGGGTTCACTTTTTAAACATTAGTTAGAAGAGAAACGTCGTATACGGAAGGCTAGCTTAAATACCAAGCGAATATCTCCTGACGTCGCGCGCTTGTTAAAATCAACAAAGCTTGCAGCGGAATGCGATGGGCGTACAACCACGTGCCACAGCTGTTCTAGAACAAAGAATCTAAGCGTGCCATTAAGTAGCGTGATATTGTCATGCAAAGAAGGCCTAGCGAACACCTGTGAAAGAGTGAATCCTTACAACATCACCATTGTTGCGAGGCAGCTTCATTAAAGCCACTAGCGTCAATTTCAAACAATAATAGTTTGCGTTTTCTTGCTTGAGCTTGCCCGCTTTGTACTCACTGAACTTCGCGCATATGCACACTGCCTAACTGCGGCAAACTTCTCTTTCTCCTCAAATAAACAGGACGTATAATAAACGACGGCAAGCGCTAACCTGCAGTCAGGCGTTCTTTCTCATGGCAGGTTAAAAGACGCGTTTGTACTTGCGATGAACTAAAATTGTTTAAGTGAAAATTTCAACATAAAGTGAATTAACTCATTAAAGTGTTCACAAAGAATTTCTACACCAATTCTAATAATATGTTTGAGGTCAAAATAGATCCTTCGGGCGGAGCGGCAGGTGTGAGTAGAAGAGTGCCTCTTGATCATTGGAGAGGCAATTAAACTTGCACTGAAAATTATCCAAGCGTTTAATAAGAAAACTACCGCAGTTAGAATTGATACAACATATTTAAAGGTCACAGCAGACTATCAATGAGTTAAATGACCACTTAACAACTCGTTTAAATGAACAACTGTTGATCCTCAACAAGCCGCGTGCCAAAGCAGGGCGCACAAAAGAATTCCGATACTTGACCGACCGTAACGGCAGGTGTACATAAAAAACTCCGCGGTGAGTGTAAGAAAATAACATCTTATCTTGCAATATTGAAAAGGGAATAACAATTGGTCTTGAAACAGCGACATAAAACTAGATGAAATGGCGACAAACGACACAAAGATGGGTTAAATAACAACAGGGAAATGGCCTACTCCTCAAAATGCGAAAGAACCGTATTTGAAATTCAGACCATGGAGATAACTACCCTCCCCTCCCCCCCACCTAAGAGGGACTCATTGAAGAAAATTCGGATCACGGGAACAGAAGAAAATATTTTCGATGATAAGCCGAGTATCATGAAAGATAAATAAAATAATACGTACAACTGTTTACAGAGAGTCAGCGGAGTCATGTTAAAGCAGTTTAAACTACTCAGTTTGTAGGAAATCCTAAGTCATGATATTCAAATGAAACTTCTACGGCATTGGATCTACATATCTGGTTGCCATTTGTTCTTCGGTATTTTACAAAACACAACTTGAGTTTTATTTCCAAATATTGGTTTGGGGTTAAGGTCAAAATCGCACAAAAGAATTCCAATACTATTTTTGTTCTGTATCATCACGAGGACAGCTGTACAAATTCCCTTTGACACATGCTGAGATGAACTTCGAGAGCGATTATGAAGATTCGAGATGTACTTCTGTAATAAAGCAAAGATAACCAGATGCGTGATAAACGAAACTAGTTTACTCCAGAAAGATCGGCACTAGGGACATGCAAAACACATAAAGAGAGATCGCTTTGCTTGTGTTTTTTGTTATTATATTGTCTTACCTATTATTATTTTTCATTTAACATGTGCGCATTTTGTTTTTGTTTTTTTTTGCTTAAAATAGTTATTCCTGCGTATTAGATATTCCACTTTAAATTAGTACTCCTTGTAATAAATTTAAATCATTAATAATAAAATTGTGATGATATATTTGTTTGTACGAAGAAAACTACAAAACCTTTGCAAAGGAAAAAAAAGAAAAATAAAAAATAAAAAATTTCTCCAGCAAGATGGCGGTCTTAAAGAACAACCTTAGTACGAAGGCATCATGGGTATAACAGTCACAGACCACCCAGCAAGTACATTGCACTTCCAACGCGCGAATCTGTGGCCGGTTTAAAACCCTGCGGTGTGACCATTTAAAAGAATCCTTTTCAACAGTATTTTCTCATTGTACTATCTTCGTTGCTATCTTAACAGGCCCTAACTTTCGAGCCTGTGTGAGAAATCCTATGGTGTAACAAAGTAAATGAAACCTCGTCAGGCTTCACCATCACTGATTCATCAGTTCTTTGACACGGTGTTATTCATTGCGCTGTACAAATAGGCTCTAACGTTTGAGTCTGTGGACCTTATCCTGTGGTGTTTCAGACCTGCATATTACAATTTAAGGCATATTTATTTCATTGTGACTGTTGGAGAAAAACAGAGCCGCGCTAAAAGATTTACAAAAGAAAAAAGAACTATTTAGCTAGCCCATGGGGTAAAACGGTTGTTTGGTAAAAACCTCTGAATGCAGAGGTCCACTCAAAGCGTAAATAAAACCAACTGATTCTTTCTTTGTAGGATCTGTAATGTAGACTGATGCTAATACCAGACGTCACTTGAACTGGGAATTAAAACAAGACTGAATGCAAGGCTGACAATACGGCAAAGGGCTGATTTATTTAAGGTCAATATTTCGGCTAACAAAATTACCCTTCAACAGGTCCAGAGATACACTGAAAGGGTTGTTTGGTCTTTCCCAATTCCCACCAACCCCTCCCTCCTGCTTTAACTTTGAGTTAGGGGAGGGGTAGGAGGGAAGCTGATCATCTCTTCACTTTAGAAACGAGAAGGGAACTGGAGCCGAACTACGCCCCCAATTATTTGTGGGATCGTTACTTGTGACGCGCAGGTCTAATCCCATCGACCTAAACCCCCTTAGACACCTTATGAAGTTTACACAACCTAGTATTTCTTATCGTTTCGGTTTCAGCACTGACTATAGTGATTAGGGTTAAGCAACAATACTGAAAACGGTGATTAGGATTAAGCACCGACTCCAAACGTTTAGCTTCTATTTAGGGTTAAGGTTGTTGCTATATAGCTTCAAATCAAGCCAATTCTCGCCAGCAAATCCTCAGTGCCGTAATGGCATAGGTGATGGACTGCAAACACTAAGCTCCGGGTTCCATTCTTACACTCGCTCTTCTGAACTTTTTTCCTTAAAAATTGAAGAGTCTTCATGAACATTTCCTGAGCAGAAATGCCAAGAAACTTAGAAATTTCATTTAAGTGTAGTGTAGAAGCAACAGAGAATACTACTACGTTGTGTAAACTTCATAAGGTGTCCATGGGATTTAGGCCAATGAATCTAATGCTCTCACTTATCGAGTGTTTTCACATGACGTCATGGCGGCCATATTGGTTTCCCAAACCAGTCCTGAGAGAGTTGAACTCTTTTCTTGTGCAAACGCTTTCTTTTGTTCCGATAAATTTGCATATATGCTATCCACGTGAGTGAAAACACTCTATTAGCCAAATTTTTTCCCTGTACCTAGTAACAGTCCCAGAAGTCTTTGCGAAAGTAAACTAGTCCCAGTGTTTTTCTCGATTCTCAAGTGGCGAATGACTTTTACTCGGACAAAGCCTATTTTTGTTCCCCGAACCCCTCGCTGTTTTTTGTGCTCACATTTCTTTGCGCCGCCCCCCCCCGATCTGAACGCCTAGAAAAGGCTAACTGAACAGTAGCTTACTAATGATTATTTTGGCACACGATCGGATAACGATAAAATCTCTGAAAAAATAGATCCAGATAAGCGTTCCTAACTCCAGCATCATTGTATGACTTTCGAACTATGTCACGATCGGAAAACTCCGATCAGTTTCCGAACTCATGTCCTTAGGTAATTTTTTTTAAACCTCAGACACATCTTCTTACTTCACCGTACGATAAAAAAACTCCGGTGATATTTTACGAACTTAATGATATCATTGGGCAACTCCAGTAAAACGTAATTACTTTCGCCTTATAATCAGCATAAGCCGATTAATTTACGAATTGATGCTGACCATGGTTAAGCTTTCATAACTGTAGCAACATCTTATTTATAATCTCGACGCACGATCGGAATACTGATGAATCTCGGAATCGTGTAACTGAAGAGTTCGCAAAGCTTATGACTCTCGAAATACGATCGAAAAATCTGACGAGTTTAGGGACGGTGGAGCAAGGGACTCTGGGATACTACGTTTTGCGTAAAAAAAAAAAAGACTTAGAAAGAGGAGAATCTCTTCAGCCTCTCCATTTAAAGTCACTGGTCAACCAACCCCTGCCCCCTCCGGGCCCCCCCACCTCGGACCCGCATATAAACTGAGAACCGATCTTTTTATTATCAGAACAAATGAAAAAACTAGTGTTATTTCCCTAGATTGTCGTACATTTTGTGATAACAGCATAAAGTAATTTTGCTGATGTCTTGATTTTACCATGGGCTTTGTTAAGAAACACAAAAAATCTACGAACGACAGCAAGGCATATAAACATGTTCAGTTAACATTTCAAGCTCGGAACTTTGCAAATTGTTATGATTAATTTTGCATTCAATAACTCAATAGACCGAATAATCCGGCTATAGTTAGGTTAATGTAACTAATGAACTTTGGAATGTAAGTCTTAACTTCCAAGGCGGAAAATTCTTGAAATGCAATTTCTTGTAAGAAGTACCATTAAAAAAACCTTACAGTTCAGTCGAAGTTATAGTGAAAAATGCCCTAGTGTGTACCTTTTAATGGACAGACTTCTACTTCTTCTCACTTACTCTTATTAAAATGCTTTACATCTTATTAGCACTGCATTATTTGCACCGTGACCATTCAAAGAAAAACTAACAAGGATTTCATTCCTCTGTTGCTGTTTCTTTAATATCAGAATTTTGCAAAACAAAACTATGCCAGCGTAGCTGTTGGGATCAGAGAGCGGGAGTAGGCCTTTATGTCGCCAGCTATGTAGGCTATACAGAACTTAGAATTTTCAAAAATGGCCACATTTCAAAAGTTTAATGAGGTGTGACCCATATAAAATACGAGCATAATAACTTTCAGTCAAGTACAGTCTTTCTTCCTAAGTACTAGGTACCTTAAAATGTTTCAGAGTCTCATTGAGGCAAGTAAAACTTTCAGAAACCGTTCATCAATACCTTTCTTCTGAAAAACACCAAAGATCTTCTTCAGTGACGTATTCACTTATAAAACAGAGATTCTTTAACATATTCAAGTACCTACGCAGATTCAATTCCTACGTCGATCAGTAAATCTTTGAAATAAACAAATTTAGGAGGCTGAAATCGCTTAAAAGGGGTTACAAGGCTAATCGATTAATTACATTTTCAGAAAAAAAGGGTTTGAGTTGTGAGGGTTGTTTGCTTAACTTATAAGAAAGTCTTGTAAGAGCGATCACCTTTGGTATAGTATGTTTTCCATAAAACTAACCGTAAAACACCCATTTAATCCGTTAGGCTAGACATAGCTAGCCTTATTTGACTCGTTTGCCCGAGGAAGGCTCGCTATGATAAAGATCACAATTCTCAAATACAGGTTACCTTTTCCTCTCGGAGTGACCGATAATTTGTCCATGATTGCGTTCTCAACAGACCAATCAACAACTACAGCACTGCTTCAGCTCACACGAACTCCGGACATCAGCACAGAAGCTGCATTTACTAACGACATGGCTGTAATTTGGTTACAGCTTTGATGACAGTTGCGATCATACTGATTACATTTGCCGTGTAACGATGGCGAAATTGACCTTGGTAAATATGTTAATTTAAGACCTTGTTGGTGGTAATGTATTTATTGGAATGTCGTAATGTTTATTTGGTAAGGTCAGTGATATTGATCAAATATGTCAAGCGTAGCTGGCAGATCTGGGGTCTGGGGTGTTAACTTAACTAATTTCCCCAAAAAATAAAATCGAACGACTTGGACTCTCTTTCAGGAGAATACTCCCATCGCACCGTTTACAAAGTCTCTCAGCAGGATTTACTTAGTTACCCATGTTTATGAGGCTAACTCCAGTTTAATCAGTACTCTAGCGCATGCAGTAAGATTTCAACTTAAAACCCACCGGGTATGGTTAGTGTCGTCACCGAGTAAGTTTGGATGCGCTCGACCCGACTAAATTCATGCTATAATTAAGTTGCACAAAACGATTGTCTAACATCCCTTGCATGGGGATTTGAGAGCCACTCGAATGCTACTTAGAGTACATTCATGTGAATACGGTCAACTCTCTATAACACACTTTTAAACGATGGGGACCTTCTCTGTCCTTTAATCCCCAATCTCCACATACAAATTCTCCAGATTGATATCCATTTATTTCCATTGAGAATTAATTCAGAGAATTCGATAAATTTTCCCTGTGATGATCATTTTATTAATGAGTTCTCATACCCTTTCTGTTTATGATTTGTTATTAGAAAAAAGAAGTTGATCGACTATGGCTGAAACTGAGGCTGAAGAGAAAGGAGGGGGGAGGGGGGAAGAGAGAAAGGAAAATTTCTCTACATTCGTCCCATTAGCCACCTTTTCGCCCCATTAACTCCCCTTTTCGCCTCTCTCGTCTTCATATCCCCTAGGAACGCCTGATACTTAGGCTCGCCCTTGCAGCAATCGTGAGGGATTACTTGCAGTCTACCCTTTGTATAAGGCGGTTTCACTCACGTGGCCAGCTATGCGAATTAACTGGAACAAAAGAAAGTGTCATAAGTAGGCGGAGCATGATCGTCTCGGTGATCGTAGTCCTGAATAGGACCAATGTTGACAGTGACTGACATTTCGACACCCTGTGCGGTAGTCATCTTCAAAGTCAAAGTGAGACGTATCACGTCAGCCGATGGCATGAAACTCTAATTATTGACTTGATAGGTCAATTAAGTCGCGATTTTATCGGTCGTCTGTCAATGAAGCCGCGATGTTATTGGCTATGAAGACTCTTAAATGTCATTTGCGCCTTTCAAACTGTCTTTATGTCACAGTTGAACAGTCGTTTTCTGTTAGTCAGATTGTTGGTTATCCAGTCATTGTGTCGAAAGTGTTTGCATTAAAAATATTTCAACTCCCACAAGATTTGTTTGGAACACCAACATGGCCGCAGTTTCATTGTGTTACCGAAACACCAATATGGCCGCCGTGACGTCATGTGAAAACGCTCTATAACTGGCGCCTTGTGAGAAATCAGAATTAAACTTACATGCTCGTCTGGGGAGGACTGATCGGAAACATCTTTGTAGTCAGTAACACCAGACCTGATACTAGCAGCCACACCTGTAAGTTAGATATACAGTGAATAAGCCAAGATAACTGAGAATACCCACAGCCAAACCCTGTTAATACCGACGGACACTGAGAGGGGCCATACAGAGTGTCAGTATTAACTGGGTGTCCGGATTAAGCGGGTTGAATTTAGAGAAAATTTAAGGGCTTTTTTCCCCCAGGGACAAAGCAAACTGTCCGTAATAATGAGGTGTCCGTATTAAGCGGGTGTTCGTAAAGCGGAGTTCGACTGTAACAGGGTGTGCGTAATAAGCGGATTGAATTTAGAGAAAATTTAAGGGCTTTTTTCCCCCAGGGACAAAGCTGTCCGTAATAATGAGGTGTCCGTATTAAGCGGGTGTTTGCCAAGCGGAGTTTGACTGTAACAGGGTGCGCGTATTAAGCGGATTGAATTTAGAGAAAATTTAAGGGCTTTTTTCCCCCAGGGACAAAGCAAAATGTCCGTAATAATGAGGTGTCCGTATTAAGCGGGTGTTCGTAAAGCGGAGTTTGACTGGAACAGGGTGCGCGTATTAAGCTTAAGCGGATTGAATTTAGAGAAAATTTAAGGGCTTTTTTCCCCCAGGGACAAAGCAAGCTATCCGTAATAATGAGGTGTCCGTATTAAGCGGAGTTTGACTAGACTCAGATCTCTCTTGCTCAGCAAAAAAAGCCCTTTAGATTCAGGAAAGAGGACGACTATTTGAGTATTGACCTAAAAGTTTTTTTGTTCGCGTGTTCTTAAAAAATCGTTATCATGGAAGCAGCCATACTACTAAGCCTACGCCACGGCGCTGGTTTTGTTAGACAGGGATATTTAAGATTTTATTTTTAAAAATGTTTTAGATTCCCTTTTCTTTTAACTGTACAAAAACCCTTTTGGCAAACTTCGCGCTGTCTAGTAATGCCTTCGTGCTGTGCCTAGCACGTGATTTTACGTCATTATTAGTGACAAAAATAAGAAATCTATTCTTTGAACGGTTTGATTGTGCATCCGATAACACTTTAAATTACATTTGAAGCCCCGCTGCAAGCTCTTCGGATAGAACTTTTTGGACGTTGAAGAAAAGACGCCGTTATAAAATGAGGGGGCTCTGTTACGTGGAACTCCGTCTAGAAAGCCTCACCTTAAATATATCAAAATCATTCTTTTTTAGAGACCAGTATAAGATTCCGGTGAATTTCCCACCTACCCCACTCCTAGCCCAACATTTTGCCTAAAGTCAGAAGTTAGGGGAGGGGTAGGCATACTGATCCATAGTTTCTTGGGGATCCGATGGTACGATCACCTCCCCTCCACCCTCCCCCCCTCCGGAATGATGTTGCTGAGAATTAACTGTGGAGTGAAGTGAAATGAAGAGAGAATCAACTCTGGAGTAAAAATTCCTTGCTTCCGACTGAGCTTCGTCACTCATTCGCCAAAGCAACGGTACATCCAATCGAGAGGTCGTGGGTTCGATTCCCACCGAGGTTCAAAACTTTTTCTTCTTCGTGGCGTGGTTCCCTGGGCTAATACTCAGTAGGTCTTGTATGGGTCATCATCTCTAGCACTTGAATTTTCACTCCAAGGTAAATTTCCTGTTCCATCACTTATCGCCAAATTTGGAAGGCATAATCGAATGGTCAATCACACTAACCGAACTTAAGTTTGTTAAAAGAGACGCCACTAAACAGCCAAAAGCATAGCATTGAACTTTTACTTCACAAATTGACTAAGGGCGAATTTTAATAAGTTCTAACTTCAGAGTCTTGTGGGAACTTGTGTTATCTGAATTTCAGCGAAACCTCTCCATCAATACCTTTTAATGATGATGCCATTCGTTTTTCACTATTCTACAAAATGAAATCTGGGATTTTCGTCACTTGTGTGTCTCAACACTCTTGAAAATTAACGATTTAATCATGTTTTTCTCCTGACTGATACAAAAACTCCTAAATAAAACGTTTCCTTTTCATGAGGTCGGAGGATTCTGACCTATATGGGAACGTTGCTAATCAGTGGGAAAATGAGCGTTTCTGTAAAACACCACGAACGAGTTGGCTCCTGTTTTGACTATTTCCAATCAAACTGAAGTTTGACCTCAAATATTGTAGCTTAAGCATTATGGCAACCATCATTTGTCCCGGCTTAGTGGCAATATTATCCCTTAGCTATTCTTAATCACGGGCAAACAACCAAAATGATTGAATCCTAGCTAGAAGGAAACGAAAAACAAACAGTAGCCGCGGGGAGGTCACGCTTTGGATCCTCGCCATGAACAAAAAAATACATTGACAGTACACGTTAAAAGACAAACACGGGTGACATGAACCGAAAGAGAGCTTACGCAACAACTGGACCTGGCAGCCGTGTGACAACCAGATATATTCCTTTTACAACTTCTTTTTTGAGGAAACTATGACCAGTGAAACACAGCGTGGCGGAATATCGCCTTAAGATCTTCAGTCAAACAGGGTGTACAAGATGACGGAAGAAAGACAACCCCAAATGAAATACAGTACAAGTAGAAGTAAGATTTATCCTTTGTTCTTTTCTGTACGAAGACGGAAGAAGACTGATTCTGTTTAAGTTGCCTATGGAGTGATATTTTATTATCTGTTTTTGTCATCTAGAGGTCGACCTAGCTCAAGGTGAAACAACAAGTGCTGAATAATTGAAGAGATGTAATCAGACTGCGTTAATCTGTTCAAAACGTTGACAATTACTTTATTGGGAAAGCGTTTCATGGCTACAGTTAATTGGGAAATCGGTTGATGACGGACAAACGTGAAAATAACATCAATCAAAGCACGATTTAAGCTTGGCTTTAATTCGTACCGACAATCAGAGCTTATTTCTTAGAATCACTTTCTTGGACCTTTGCATCCAATTTGAAGAAAAATACCAGGGGCTATCGGGTCCATGGAAGTATAAATTAAGTCTTGGATGACGAGAAAGTAAGAACAGAGAGGCAAATAATAAAAGCTAATATCAGTTAATTGTAACAAAAAATGCAGCTTCCAAAGTGATGAAGAGCGGATTGCGCTGCAACATTTAACAACAATATTTGTTTTTCACGGTATTCAAAAACAACTTTTCTCTAGGTAACCGGCGCCAAACAGACTTCCCAATAATGAATCACGTGCTATTTGTGTATACAGCCACCCGGTTAACAGCCTTTACCCCTGTTTCAATACCACGAGGTGTTTTCCGATTTCAACGCTTACAACCAGTCAGAAACAGTAGAGTTTGTAAACCATAAGGTGTACATGAAATACGCGGAAGGAGAAGCTTCACCTAGCTTCACTTAAACTCATTAAGAACACTATGGCTACATTACCAACTTAAGGCGCGTTCGATTGACCGTATTCCAGAATAGGAGTAAATCGAATAAACTCAGGAAAACACTTTTTTGGCAGTCGGTGCATTACAATATCTGGAGATCTTCTTCAAATAACATTGTAAGATGCACGGAGATTTTAAATGACCCAAAAATCACGGTAGAAGAGATTTGTAACAAACCTTTTGCTCATTCTTATTCTGGAATACGATCAATCTCACGCTCGCTTAGATTTCTCTGTCAAAAAGCGAACTTCGCAACGAGAGAAACATAAACGCTACATTTTATATCTTATTTGATGTCGCCGTTGCGATGACTTGAAAGACGTAACTGATCCAAATCGTTCCGGAAAATGGAGCCACAAAGATTTAAGGAAAACGAAAGGAGTGCTTTTTCTTCTTTTTGTACATTTTCCTTTTGACTTCTTTGTTCTATTTTCAATTGAAACGTTTGAAATTACATAACACCCCTCAAAGCACCATGAACAAGTAACGCAATATAACTGTTCCTGCTTGGCCAGTCATAAAGGGTGTTTTAGAGAAACACCTACACAATAAGAATAAGAATTTAACTCGTTTTGTTGAGTAGTACAACCTCACAGAGATTGCTAAGCAAAACAATCAAAACTGATTGACACATGGAAGAAGTAACTGTAACATCAGCAACAAAAGCCCGTAATTGAATTCGAACTGACAATTGAAAAAACGTCGTGGAACAATCTAACAAGTAATTTCAACTTAAGCGAGCGTGTATTGCATGAAACAAGAGCAAACTGGAAAAGGAACAGTTTATCGTACAGTATTGCCAGATGGTAACCAAACAAAAGCCGGGGTGACTTTCTTTCACAATGCTGGTATTTCACACATGATATTGCAACAGACTCACCTGCGAACAGCGAGATGGTGGTAAACAGGAGAAGTGTAATCTTTACTGCCAAACATGTTTGAAGCATCTTTGTGATCTAGATATCCCCTTAAACTGTAAAAACACAACAGGAATAAAGTCATCTTGTGAGTATTTCCTCTGTGTTCAAAAAAACACACGCGACTGGACAGGTAACAGATTAAAAAGAGCAACAGGATTCGGAGTTTTCGTGTAATAGTGATATGAATCACAAATAAACACATCTATAGACACAATAAAACCGCATAGTCTGAGACCACTACACGATATTAAATACTGCGTGGAAGAAAACCGGAGATCCGTAGTAAAACGCACGCCCTATCAAGATTGACTTTGCAAAGCGCTGGAACAAACGGTCGATGCTTTAAGCTGAGAAAAGCAACGGCGACTACAAATTTCCACGAGAAACACTTTAGGTCAAGGAATTTGGCATTTCAAGTTTGAAAGTCCAAGTCAGCTCTCGGAGAATTAAACAAAACCGGCGCAGTTAGAGCCAAAAAGAGGATTAGGTCTTTTCTATCTCTCTGCTACGACCTTTATCCAGTTAACACCAGCCTATCGGGCTAAATGAACAAAGCTCTCACCAGTACGTTTGACGAGGGAATGTTCCATTAAGGCGCCTGAATCGATCCTAGTTACATTGTAACACGTTGATACAAACCGGGCGAGAAAGCTTTTGGCATCCAGTTTAAGATGTTGTTTTATTGCGAAACGAGTAAATATTTTATGAAGGTACAGTGCATGAGTAAGCACCTGCATTCGGCCACTAGAGGTACTTCAGATGCAGTTTGTTTCAATGGAAACGGAATTGACGTAAATATTATTGCCTAAGCTATTTAATAACAAATAGGACGCACAGTCTAATCAGATAGGTGGATAATTGCCAACTCTTTTCTCCCTCAGATACGTTGAGTTTATGGAACAGTACCAGGTTTATGCGTTACGTGAAAGGTTACGCTTGAGATATCCAGGAAATACAAATCTGAACGTTTTTGGAAGTAGCTGTATTTGTTTCTCCATCACTATTGCTCCTTTAAACTAGAACTACGAATATCGCACAACCTCGCGCGCTTCGGGAGAAGACGGCCCCCCAAAAAGTTACAGATTGGAGGGAGGAGAAGAAGTAGAGTATATTGTATAATTTTCCCAATTTAACCCAGTTGATGTTCTCCTGGAGATTTTTTCTTCTTGCTAGTTATGCTAAAACCCTGCATGTGACCGTTCGAATGAAAGCAGAATAGAGGCACTTTTCTGTGGTAACATCCACCGCGTGGGAAGTGATTTATACCTTTTTCGAGTCTGTGTATGAAATCCTATGGTCGGTTTTAACGTTTAAATAGAATTCTTTTCGAATACTTAGTATTCTTTTTAGTGTTTTTTTTCTTATGCTGTTCAAGGGAGATTTTCGGATGAAATCACCGTTGCGTGTGATCTCACGCTCCAGATAAACGATATCCCATGGCATGGATGTTTATCACACAGTACAGGTTGGCTCAGTTAAGCTTTCTATCCTGAAGTTTTACCTGTCGAATGAATGGCACTGAATAGCGTTTTTTTTCTTTGGGTAGGCGTTACCAAAAAGATGACCTAATGAGCAATATTTTCCTGTAACTAAAGTTGCCTTTGTTCAATCTTTGTAAGGCACTGTCCAAATATTGCATAACGGGCTTCGTTCAACGGCGAAAATTGCCAGCTGGTTCTTCTTTTCGTGATTGTGGCTGTCACTTAGTAAAGAATTGACATACACTTCGAGTGCATTGTTGAGCTATATAAGTAGGCGGGAAGTTTTCAAGGACACGCCAAATGAGCTCCTCGCAGTTTTCAAGTGTTCTTAAAAATTTCAAAATACTTATAGCGCTCGACAATCAGAGAGAAAGTTATTTTAAGTTTTACAAAACTCTTATGAATTGTGCTTACTGGTACTGATGATCAGGACATAAAGCAAGCAGATGTAATGAGCCACGTGGCTTTACGTGCTTCAAACCGATAAAATAGACTCGTCCTGACAAATCATCGCGCGCGCGAGGATTTATTTGAAGGTTCTCAAGTACCGTTAACACTCTCCCCAAAGATGAGATGGTTGACAGAGAATATTAATAGCGGGAGTAATTACAATACTTTAATCCAGGGAGATTTGCTGAAGGCACTCTGTTGATAGCCAATTTTTTGGCGTCAGGTCCATTTTGAGACACGGCCTGTACTCTTAGACAAGACAAATAGAGAAAATGGCACACTGCGACTTGTTTTTATATCCTCAGCAACAACGCACTTGCCCAAACACTGTTACAAAAGATACTTCTCTCTTCCCCTCTTCTCCAAAGCTGATTAAGGGAGGGTCAGTGTATATCTTTAAGGGACGCAAACAACACTGATTCGGAAGGGGGGGCGGGGGGTAAGAGCTCACATTCTGCCAGTTCTGCTATTTTCCTCAACCTTTTTTTCCTCACAACTGCAGTTACAGCATTTTAATCCACACGAAAACATTAAAGCGGAATCTTAACGAGGACCTCTGCCAGCAGTTGAATCACTGGTGCTCTTCTGGTGGCATTCAACGTCGCAGAGAAATCTCTTATTTAAGACACACGGGTGACCATGTATCAATAAAAATATATAGATCTTACTGGGAGTATTCCCGGTAACAAGAAAAGCTGAGATTAAAACATTACTCTTCTAGGGAAAAGTAGAAATGTCGCCCTCTGTTTCATTATTAAATAATCTCTTCGACATTCGTGTCTTCAGTCTAAACAGGATCCGACTAAATGAACAAGAAAATTATCAAACAAATAATATTTATTTGTTTGTTTTTTGAGTGCCGTGTTTGGAGCATATATTATTAACAAACACATCATCCACAGGATATTGGAAACAACACAATGTGCAATCAGATACGAATCCACTTTTGCTTTTGCATGGAACGATTCAAGTTTTACCCGCCAAGCGATTAAGGTCATGCGATCGTTTCCGCTAACTTGACCAAGTTTTTCTAAGGCTACCAAAGTTAACACGTTCGTAGAATAAATTATTGCCAGTACGGAAGCGTTTGTCAGTCAGGCCTAATCACAACTGCTTAAGATGTATAAATAACTGCCATGGTTTTTATTCTAGATCTGTTAAAATTATAATTTGCAGTTAATATGCACGAATTTCATACAAAGTGTTTGTTCGCGGGTGTACTATGAATCCAACCAAAGCCCAGTGCCCAAATGGCATGATATTGAACTCATCTGGTAAGAGCAATGATGCATCAGCGCAAGTTGATGGGTTCGAATCCCAGATCCAACCCTGAGTTTCTTAGGGCTTAATACAGCTGCGTAAGTTGTACAAAACTACGATGGCCTTTTTTTTTCTATCAAAATCTATTATTGACAATTACAATTTACGTTCCCACCCCCGTTTTAAATACTTGATTATCATGAACCCACACGAATCTACCATTTACAGCAATCGGCCGGATTGTGACACGTGCCTGTTTTTTCCTGACTTACTTCAGATGAAAACTTAGAAATGAGGGTCTTCAGTAGCGGTAGTAACCTCGAGAGGAGAGAGGTGGGGGCGTGGGGGTACACAACAACGATTTACACGGAGAGGCACCGCCCCGGAGTCTAACCTCTTATCCTTTTATATACCGTTTTTTTGAAAGAAAAGGTACCCCTTTCGTATACCTTCGACTGACAAATAGTAGTCCTTTCACACACCTAGTTTAGAATGTTAACGCACCGTCTTTTTGATATGAACAAACCACTAAACCAGGTAGTAGCATTTTAGTGTTAGTACTGTTTTTTTTGACAGACCTAAACGACAGATCTCCCTACTTTTTCATACACTTCAACTTGTGAGATCCCCACCCTTTCATATAACTGAAGCCTAAAAAAGTCCCCACCCCCCGTATAGGACATCAAAGGGTGGAGTACAGTTGAACATCTTCACAACAGGCACCTTGGGGAAAGATGAAAGTGGCCGTTGTGGAGAGGTGGCCGGTGTAGAGAGTTGGCCGTTGTAGTGAGGTGGCCGGTGTAGAAAGGTGGCCGGTATAGAGAGGTTGAAACAAGAGTCAATGTACGATCTGTCCGCCAAAACAAATGGCTGTTTGTGGCGGCTCGACTGCACTCCCCTACTGATTGCTAAATACGTCGACTATGAACAAAATACTTAAGTCAGCTACAAGCTGTGAATCTAGATGTGATGGATAGATACCTTTTAACACTGAGCAACAACAGCTTGTCTTCAACTTCCGAGAGCAAGTAACGAGACACGCCACTGAAATCACCACCAGAGATTCAATCGACAGAGGGTTGATCGGCTTGTCATGAGCTCTGAAACAAGTAAAAAATAAACAGTGATAAACTGATGAGAAACAGAGTATTATAATTTTAACCCTTTAAGTCCTATAAGTGATCAGCATGAAATTTCTCCTTATAATATCAATGTTTAGAAAACAGAGTGATCATGAGAACTGAGTACATGATCAGAGAAGATGAGTCTAATTGATATTTCAACAAATTCTCCCCACTACTTCTATTGAAAAAGTACAGGGACGGTAAATGAGAATCTCAATTTTGATACTACTGTTTAAAGGGTTAAGGGGTGATTGAGGAACCTAGTTTTTAAGGAGCGGTTTTTGGATACGTAGTAAAACTACTGGTGTGGCTTAATGTTACTTTGCTGGATGCCCAAAAGTGTTAAGGTGGCTGAATACAGTTTCTCTGCGCGCGCGCAACTTAATGTCAGAGAAACTGTGTTCAGCCACCTTAAATGAGCAGTGTTACTTGAAAAAAGTCAACTAAAAACCGTTAATTACTGTTTGTTCACACCTTTCCTTCGAGTATGAGTTGTCGGCTGTGTTACTGCAGGAACCTTTCCCCCTAATACACCGAATAATCTCAAATCTAGTCTGCGCGTTGATGTCTCCTATTTCATTTTCTTGTCTTACAGGTTTGCTGCACTGAGAACATCAAGGAAAACAGGTTCAGCGGGAGAACTTTCTTTGATAACCAAACGTGTTTGATAAAGTTCTCTACTGAAATAAACACATCAATACAGTGCTACTCAATTGCGTGTCGAGAATTCTTTTTTTGGTTGGCACTGTCAAATGTTCAACATATAATCAATATTGGATAAAAATCAAGGCACCTTCGGTCTTCTTATCACCCTTTCCCGCGGTTGGCGCCAGGTTTATGTATTTGTAATGGCGTTGCATCTTGACTGTTCCATACTGGGCATTTCAAGTTACAACGACAGCGACGGCAGTAAAAATAGCACTTACAATGACGGAGCAGTGGCGTTCGATTATTCCAACTCACTCGATTTGTTAAATGTAGGTGAATATTCCTGGAGTTGATTGATTTCTTAGAGAACGCACACAAAATTATAAAGAGGACGAAAAATTCGTCCCCTAGTGATTACAACCTTACACGCGAGTCCCTAATCTCCCTATCAGCATACTTATGTCTGTTGTATTTAGCCAGCGATCACTTTACTGGTTTTACGAATTCAAACCCGACAACACCCTATCAAGAAAAAATCGGGTCTTTTAGTTTTTTTCAAGGAAATTCGTGGAAACGGAGAAGAAGAAACAAACAGATGACCCATTCTGGCCGCCGAAAGAACAGAGAAAAACTCGCACTGAGCGAAGGCAGCACACTGGCGATGTACTTTCAATTTGCAAAGCAAACACTCATCTACAAATATACACAAATGCTTTTTAATGTTTTTGATGAAGATCCCAACATTACTGACAGCATAAAACAAGAGCTTTAATAAGAAAGAGCCATAAAAAAGAGCCTTGGGCCAAAATATGAACAATAACGAGTTAAATTTTGCGTTTCTCACTTTCCTCCCACTTTTTTCTTCCTGTTTTTGGTTCCTTAAAGTGTCAAGAAAACAGGAACCATTTTTTTCACTACAAAATAGGGAGTGATTTTGAAAATCAAGCTACTATCAGGTTTTTTCTGTTTTTCTTAGTCCTGGGTTTACCAAAAGACTACAATTTTGTAGCTTTTCTCCGCGACTCACTTTTCCGCTTACTAAAGATGAACGCGGATTGAAACGCGCGCCACGTGAACTTAAAGAGCTTTAACTTCTGCCCTCAGCGGCCAAAGAAACACATCAATAAAAAATTCAAATCTCTTTCCGCAAAATCCTGAACAATAAATAGCCAGAGAAGTTTCATTTGAATGGCAACACTACGAAATTTCGTCAACAGATTTAAAAGTTAGAGTGAAAAATAATCTCAACATATGATAGCTTTGCTAGGGAGTGTAAGGCTTCAGAAAATGAAACACAAGATCGCGAGTGCCTTTTCAAGCGCCGAGGAGAGCATATTGAAAAGTAAGTCAGCTGATGGGTTTTGAAAGCTATAAACTCATACCTGCTATTGATTATGCAGTTGCCAAGTAAAATGTTCCAAGAGGCGGTTAATGCTAAGTAATCTGCCAAGAGACTCAGCAGGGAGCTTAGACAACACAGGTGAAACTGCGGCGGGATCGATTGAGGTTACTGAAAGTAAGAATATAGGCTTCGTTTGTACACCCAGTCCGCGGTTTAATAAACATGACCGTCTGCATGAGTGTTGAAATTAAATCATGCCACTGTTTTATCATGTCCAACTCTCGGGTAACATGACAGCCCTTAATGCTTTTGATTGGCCTTTATTTCAATTAGGTTGGTTTGCTATGAAATTTATCACTCATGTTTCACAGAAACTCTAACTGGAGAAAACACCACCGACCTCTCCTTCTCATACTCTATGCGATTATTTGCGATTCACTTTTTGTCTAGTTTTATAACCGTCCTTTTGTACTCCTTTTTCGCATACTTATCCAGGAAACTATGAAATCCTTTGTAATTCTTATCTTTCAGACAAGACCAAATGGAATTGGATGTGTATTCATGACTTTGGCCGGATGTTGCAAGTTGGCGTAGATCGAGTTCCGACAATTAATACTTCCCCGTGACAGCGAACCAAAAACAGTTTTACACGAATGTACAAAGCTTTACATTTTTACCCCCTAGATCATTCTATGGTGTTACCATTCAAACGAGACCTCTTGCTAGATCATTTACATAGTGATGTAATAAATATATCCTAGCATTTTACAAATAAAGGTTTTTCTTGAATTTTTTTTCTTTGGCCATGATTACGGGTGAAAACTGTTTAAAAGATCTCTCATGTTGCTTTCATATAAAGTCGAACAATTAAATACACAGCATCCATATCTATCACCTTTTTAACAAGATGGGAAATCAGAGAATTGGTTGAAAGAAAATTCAGATTCATATCATAGAGTACGGAAGTTGAAAAAGCGACATGAATGAAGTCAAAAACAAATATTGCGACTGATATAACGCGCCTTCTACGAGAGTACACCGCAAAGTTTCGTAAGTCTTTGCCAATGCTTTTCCCAGGCTTGTATACAGTAAATCCTCCAAAACCTTTGTGCTGAGCACTCGATAAAATGCGCAACTTCATTTGCAAAACACTAAAAGCAAATTGTACTTCAGTTCGTTATGCCAAGGACTTTGTTATACAGAGTTTGTTATATCGAGGCTCCACTGTACTGACAAATCACGATAAACGCCTTAAAAATACTAAAAAATTGTGGGAAGGCGATTCCCTGTTAGTATAGTGAGTATACCATCATGTTTACAGATTTATAAGTCATAGATTTAGGGGAAAAAAGGATAATTCATACAGGCTATGAAATGTTAAGCAAAGCTAGGAGAAAATTGATCAACTCCTCCTACCGCAAGCTTAACTCACCGATCAGTCTGGCTGACAAGTGCTCCAATGGAAACAAAATGCTGAAAACAATTTGTCCTTACAACAACAGTCGGTCTCTATCCTTTACCACAAAAGGTATACAAAATTATCACACACGCAACAACTCAATCAGTTGCTGTTCAATTTAAATTATACTTTATTAACGCTTTGAGCATACAACACGCCGCATCTCTGCCAGCCGGAAAATTGTGGTTTCAACTGAATTAAAACCATAAAAAATACTTTTAATCAAGACATCGGTAAATTAAGTAATATTCACGACCACAATGGAAAGTTGAGAGCATTAAAAGAGATCTCAAAAATGTCAAAAACACACGCAATACTTGACTGGTTATTGTTCCAACTTTCGACCAGAGACTTGAAATTTTTCTTTTGCTAAAGCTATTGGCAACTAGTTCGTCTTAAAAAAGTCCATTAACCCTTTAGGCCCCAATATCCACATACAAATTCTCCAAACTGATCTCTATACATTTTGTTAAAGAATAAGTTGAGAGAATTTGATGAAAGATCAAAGCATTTTCTCTTAGGTGATCAATTCATTAATTCTCATAGCCAAATCTCTTGACAATCAATGGATATGGTTAGGAGAAAATTGATGTTGGACACCATTGGGACTTAAAGGGTTAAAACGTTTTTGAGTTTGGGGGAGGTAAACGATAGAAACTGACGGTGAGGTGAGTTATAAAAATAAATTATGTTGTAAAGGACGTGCTACAAGTCGAACTGTCCCCACAATTATAAAGCTACTTCGACACATCCATTTTTCTGTCTTAATAAATGATCTTTTAAGGAAAAAACTTCCACAAACAGCAGTCAGTTCATTATTTATACCAGTCATACCTGTTGTCAGTATTTATGCAGCACGTGTCACAAGAACATGATGAATGATTCTGGAACATTACAAAGGTACTTATTTGGGACTAAATAAGTAAAAGACTTTAAAGGAGCGACACTGTCATTTCACAGCCTATTTATTTTGCGTAAAGAGCGTAAAGTTCGTATTTTAAGCATTGATTACATTGTCAAGTGCCGCACGACACGTTCGCACTTCTGAAGCGCTGCAATAACGCACAATTTCTCTGTAATTTTAACTTCTTCTAACCTTCTAAACGAGAAAGTGTTGTTGAAGAAAACTAAACTACGACTCCTATTTCAAGACTAAATAAACGGCTTAACCATTTGTAAATCGCACCACAATGTAACTGGAACTAGGAAATGGGAATTCCCCTGGTACGCGATGTTACTTTTAATTCACAGTCGTGAGTAAAAGTCAGACCAAGAAAAAGCAAGACTGAGCTGCAGTATCAAAGCACTACATACATCGAAACACACAGCTCACAAGCAGCTGCGATGCGATCAGACGAAAATTTAAATAAATGCAACACGTAATCTCACGGTGCGCTTCTTTCTCACTAACAAAACGCCGAAACGGAATTGTACTTCATTCAGCTTTGATTTAAAGCTTAAGTGGAATTAATTTGGTCTAATTCACGCTAGTTTAACATGTACAATCGGTCCGTAACCGCAGCCGCCTTTATTTCACAAAAAGCGCCAGGCCTGTGGGCAGATGGTGTTAAACTCCCCAAGCTCCAAACCACCTAGACATTAACGGACCTGTTACATCTAGCGCCGCCAAACTCCACTTTTGAAGCAACGACATATGTGTGAGCAATTTGCCCCTGCGCACTCTCCACTTAATATCATCACACTTTTCGCTAATGCTGGCACGTTCAGGAGAGTTTGCGCTTTAAAAAAAAAACGACATACTTTCTTACACACCAAGCACTGCGGCATAAACACTCACAACAAGAACCAGCCAACACCTAACAAATGAAAGGTTTTGCTTAGAGATTCTACAGCGCGGCAAACACTAGCTTGAAAGCTGGGCAAAACTAGTGATAGTTGTTCTGATCCACGCAGAGAATTCGTTTACTTTTTATCATCTATAGGAATACTGAACTGTTTGGAAAGGCCATCTCCAACACGAAGAAAAAGCGTTTCAATGAATGAAAGAGCGAAAAAGAAAAAAAGAAACACTTGATTTGAAGAGAAAAACAACCAAGACTCATCGTTCTTTGACCCGTGACTCTGATTCCTGACTTCTTAAGCTTGGTTTCTAAATATTTGAGGCTATTTTTCTAAAGGAATTTCTCACAATGTTTTTTTGTCATTTTTTCGATTGCAAATAATCAGAAAACGTTTCATTTATTAAGAATTTTTGAGATAACACTAATTTGATTTGACTTGCACGTCACTTATTCCTGAACGGAATTTGTTTCGTTTTACAAAAGGGAACAAAATCAAAGTAAAAGAAAAGACCCGTGAAACTTTGGGTAGCGCAAAACAAACCTATCGTCCAGCCGACGTTTACATCTCATCGAGGAAATGTTGAAAGCCGAGTTTTGTGTTGTATCGCTAAATTCAATTAATGATTCATGATGGCTCACATAAATGCGAATTACATTCATTTAACGAAAAACAAGCCGATGGAATGAAGTTTCAAACCGCGATTTTTCCATGGTTTACCACCATTTAGTCAAAGTGAAAAGCCCACCACATCAAGCTAGAGAATAAAAATCAGAACACACCTTTATGCAGGCGCACGGAGGATCCAACAGAGTTTTCTGGGATTTCCTGAGCTGTTCCGGAAATTAAGAAACCTTTCGCAACTTCTCTCGGCCAATACAATGAAGACTGGCAACAACGAAAATGCACTTTCCCTCGCAGACACTAACAGGAAGCACGCAGAACGAAGGACAATTCATTCAAGAGAATTTCCCTTGTAGCCTCCACGTAACCTGGAACAAACCGCTACCTCTATTGTGGACGGTTTAGTGAAGGTGCCCGTGATAGGACTCCGCGACAATATCTAATTGAGCCGGGTCATTGTACAATGCCTCATTTCACTTGCAAATCTCGCAGGTGCACTGGGGAGCTGTGAGAAATGGTTTTTCCTTAGAGGCTAATTGACAGTCGTAATTATTTTCATCAAGCAAATTAAGGTGTTTATTGGTTTAGACTGTCAAAAACAATTCAGATCTCTCCAAGTTGTCAGTGGCTAAAACGACCGTTCATCAATATCGCAACGTATGGTCACAGACAATTTCCATCGCAAAAGAATCTCCAGGCCGAGACGTACTCGGAATTGATAATTAGAGCAATTACCAGAGCTGTTTAAAGACGGCGGCGGCTCAGTGGTGATCGGAGCTTTACAATTACAACTACTTCGATCGCTACTAAATTTCGAAGTTTAAGTGTGTTTACGGAATTTATTCCTCACCAAATTCTAAGATATGCCGATCAGTGCGGCAGTTAAAATTAATTCCTTTGTTGATTCTGTTTTTATTACTGTCTTTCTTGTCTTATGGTGAAACCCAACAAAGGCAGACAAAATGCTTTTGACAGAATCAGAAGTCAATACTCAGAGTCCAAAGAAACAGAGACAGAGACAAGCGGGTTAAAGAACGAAAGAGAGAGTGAGTGTTGATCGTTTACAACATAACAGAGGGCCTTCTCTGGTAAACTAGGCCACGTGCCCTAGTCAGAAAAGCGTTCGCAATGAATTCGTTTAATTTACTCAGCTCAAAACTAATTCTCTCAAGGAACAATGAGAACTAAAGATGTTTCTGGATTCCAGGGGCGACATATAAACACTATAATAGATTAAACCACAACGACATTGAAGAAATGATACGAGAAATCACTTCATTACTTTGTTAAACGGCTTCGAAGAGGCAATTACAACTTTTATTAATACCAAGACAACCGAGGACGTAACAACGACCGGGGTTTACCATCACGTCGCAAGTTTTGCGGATCCTTGATAAATTTCAGTCTGTAAACATCCGAAAAACATGGATGATAGATTGAATTTCACTAAATGAAATTTCGCCATCAACAAAAACTGGAGAACACAGCGAGACAATTGTGTTGTCGAAAACAGCAATAAAGTGACATCAAAAATTAACCTAATGTAACAAGTTCTGTAAAATATGGCTAAAGTTTCACTCTTTTCTCTTTTTTTTAACAAAGATTTTCTTATAAGGGTCACTTTGCAGCAGCTGAAGACCATCGAAATTTTAAAAGAGCCTTTGATGCTTTCGATGGATAAAAGAGAACAAGATTATAAAGAAATAGCAAAATTAGGCTAAGATAAACACTTTGCAGATGTTGCAACTTCTTCATGAAATGATTATAATTTCTTCCGGCGGTGTTCATTTTCAGACGGAAAGAAGAAACAACGCAACGCACACGAGATTACCGAACTGAGAAATTTCGTCTTCAGTGTTTCCTCTTGATCCGAACCACGCGAGGAAGAAAAGCGCAAGATAACGGAAACATTACGTTTTACCTCGCAAATGCTTTACATTTCACTCAATGAGTCAAAAGGTGGACAATTCGTCTTTCAGCAAAGACAAATAGTCTCCCGGAGAAAAGCTAATCCTTGGAAACAGTGGTTAATGAAGGTTATCATCAAAATTGTGGTAATTACGATAATGGAAACACTGCCAGCGTGCACGAAGGCTTTCTTGGCTCACGGAACCTGTTGTACACATGTTTTGAGCGAAATAAAGGCCATTGTTACCATTCTGATTTGAGAGCAAATCAATAAGAGTATCTATATGAAATATCAACAATAAGGCACGAGCCGCAGACAAGGGCGCGTGGATGATAGTTGCTTTCATATCAGGCCTGTTCTTTTCCTTGTTTTTGGTTATGGTATGCTTACAGGTATATTCAAGAAAAATACAAAATTCTCTTATTCATAAATACTGAAAACAAATAAGACCATGTGAATGTACTACCAAAGAGTTTTTTGAATGATCACACCGCAGGATTTTATCTTCATTACAGCTCTAACACTGAAAGAGCTTCGCACATGCGGATGAATCGTTAAAGATTTTTCTTTTCTCTTAAACATTTCCCTGACACATTTGCGTGAATCGCTCCACATCGATCTGCAACCAGATGAATGCAGTATTTGTCTTCAATTCAAAATATTTAATTGTTTCTTTCACCGTTGATTCGTCTCACTTGAACATAAAACAACCTTGTGAGTAATCGAAAAAAAAATCTACGAGAACTCTAACTCGTAGAAAGGAGAGTTAAGGAAATGAAACAAAAGAGGGCCTTATACGGACTGTCTTTGTACAAGGTATTGAGTTTTACCATTGTAGCGACACGCGACTATTGTTAAAATCTGCCATAGCAAGAAAAAACCTTGATAACAACAATGAAACTTGCAATTTTAAACTCTAAAACCGAATCAAAGTATCATGGGCGACCAGGAATGTCAGGGTTTTTCCCACGATTTTTTCCTCCTCTGGCTGAGATGATTATGAATTTCGCTCGCTTCTAACACACTCACGCGCGAGCCCGTCCCACGTGGTTCATTGTCCCGCGCGCTCTGAAGTGTGAGCAGATTTGTCCATCTGCCGGGTTTGTTTGACTGCGCATGCTCGCGCGTTTCAGGTGGTCGGTTTCTGTTTTCTTTGTCCCCGCTCGGCAGCGGACGTCTTTGTCACGTTGCAATCATTTTTTAACCTGCCTTGTAACAAAAAACCCTGATCACTGTAATGATTTATTTTCACCTGTTCTCGGCAGAGATTTTTTCTTTCCTTGTAATAAGACTAAATAGAACACCGAACTGGTGAAAGTCGAGAAGAAATAAATGCATGCAGTGTATTCAACTGAAACAGACTGGACAGTGGAAAGTTTTGATTTCAGACATGCTGTAACACAGAGATGTTGAGTTCGCACGCAGTAACTTGTGAAAACTTAATAAAAATAAGCACACGGACATAATTAACAATTACGATTCACGTGTTAAATTTTTCATACAACTAAGACTGACTTGTGAATCACATTACATTTCTAGCATAGGCCGTCGGTTCAAGGAAAAAGAGAAAAAAAACTAGCAACATTTTTTTACACTCTTCAGTCTTGTCACCTCTTGCCATAACCAAGAGCTGATTCTCTTATATTGGCTTGCATGCAAAAACACGATTTAAGCTTAAGTAGTTATTATCGCAGCAGTGAATTAAACTATAGAGTACACATGAATACTTCTTGGTGGAAGCCACGCCAAGTGAAAAAAAATATAGAAAAAAAAACAGTAATTGTTTGCTTCTGATTTAAGAGCATGAGTTTAGGCTTTAATTCAAACGTCATTCGCGGACAACTGTATAAAAGGGCAAAAACTAGGAGGTTTAGTCAGTCTTCAAAGAGCACGAACGAGGAAGAGTGCAGATGTAAGTGCCAAGCCAGAAGCCTCCTTCACCCAATAAGATAATGAATTTCAAGTGTAAAATCACAGTTGGAGAGGAGATTACAAATTTTTTTAGAGAAACAAGCTTACCTTTCGACTGTGAGGCTAACTGACAAGCTGCGTTTGGATACCTTTTCGTGAGACTTGAATCCTAAAGAAGCAACACACAAATGAGCAATCCGAGGTGTGCACCTCATAATTATCAAGTGAAAAACATTCATCAATTTAACAAAACCTGTTTTCACCTGCTAGCCCACGACGGAGGGGCTTCATGCTGGCTTTTGTGTCAAACATATGTATGCGTGCCTTTTTGTTAGAACGGCAGTAATGTAGCCACTCAATACATAGAAATATTTGCTTTGTAGACTTAAAGCTAAGGACTGAAGTGTGGCTCTTTCTTGTGGAGAACAATAAGTTCACCGTTTGCAATTGCTTTTTTCATTAAACAAACGTACTTCTGAGAGTATAAAAATTAGTATCGCTGTTCTAATAAAAGCATACACGACAGGAAAACGGAGATTTCCTTGTATTAAACAAAGCAAATGAGAATTACATCGCAGTGGGTTATTTTGATTCACTTGAGATTGGTCGTATAAATGATGCATGAATTGGCAGCTGAAAGAGGCTTTAATTAATTGTAATTAATTTAACGTCTAAAAGGCTAACTAAAATACTTTGCTTTACCTCGGACTGCAAAGTCGAGTCACAGCCATTTAGCTGCGGGCCAAGTAAATTCTACCCCCGATAAACTGAGGAACTCAAGCGATCTTAACCTTAACAACTTTCAGGTTATATAGCAGGTTCTCACCTTCTTTCAATGGACAAAGAAAGTACAAGCATGTCAGAAATAGCAAAACCTTCAGCTCGACGTAGTAGTACGGTGTCATTTACTGGGAAATGAACAAAATGAGAATTACATCGCAGTGGGTTATTTTGATTCACTTGAGATTGGTCGTATAAATGATGCATGAATTGGCAGCTGAAAGAGGCTTTAATTAATTGTAATTAATTTAACGTCTAAAAGGCTAACTAAAATACTTTGCTTTACCTCGGACTGCAAAGTCGAGTCACAGCCATTTAGCTGTGGGCCAAGTAAATTCTACCCCCGATAAACTGAGGAACTCAAGCGATCTTAACCTTAACAACTTTCAGGTTATATAGCAGGTTCTCACCTTCTTTCAATGGACAAAGAAAGTACAAGCATGTCAGAAATAGCAAAACCTTCAGCTCGACGTAGTAGTACGGTGTCATTTACTGGGAAATGAACAAAACATTAGTATAGAAAACAGCTTTCAACGGGAGGATTTTGGGCAAGGCCAGGGTTTACGACTGCGAAATAAAGAAGTAACGAAGTAAGCCTAACGGTACGGCTTAAAAACTCTATGAATTTTTAACATTTGGTCAGGCACTACAGCAATACGGACATGAATAGGATCAACACAATTCCGGCCAGGAAGCGGCCTGTCCACTGCAACATTAAAACGTTGTAATAGCAAAGTAATTTCTACCGGTTTCAATTTTTGTGTGCAAACTACTGGAGCGTCGCTTGCTTGCGCCGACAGAGAAGAGCGTCACCAAGACGGTGGTTTTCTAGCGGTGTAACCCGTAAACTTTTTACGCCTGTGCCGGCTATGTTCAATGACAAGGGTGAAGGCACTTGTTAAAAATGCAAATATCTTTCCATGATACAGCTGAAATATTAGCCACCAGCGGGAAGAAGTGGGGGGGGGTTACTAAAAAACGTTTTGTATGGGAAAGCTCCCGTCTGACCTTATTCTTTTATATACTATTTTTGGCCCCTGTAAATATTGCACCCTACCCCTGCTTTACAATTCAGCGGCAGTGCTACAAACTGCACAAGAATTTTGGGAATTAAAATGGAATAAAACAATACCACAATTCGAACGCAAGAGCCACAGAAAGATATTAGGCAGCTTTAGCAGCGACGACGACGACGCAGTTGTCCCTTCCGTAAACGGTTGCTGCCATTTTTAATTTTTGACCTGTTATTGAAAGCGTTTCTATTAAAAAGAAAAAAATCGCAACCCAGGGTCGAGCCTGGACCTTAAACCCGGACCTTTCGTATCCTAATCTCTCTCCCTTACCACTACACTACTCAGGGTGCAAAGAAAGTCATTTTTACAGCTTGGCATTCCGGCAAGCTGAAGCTAACATTTACTAGCCCAAATGCCATTTCAACTACTCCCAAAAATTTTTTGAAGAGCAGAAATGATTCAACAGTTCTTCTGTAAGTTGAATTCCTCAAACTACTTCACTTGCCCGTCGGGCAAGTTAAGAATAGAATTCACTAGCCCGATAGCAAAATCCACTAGCCCCGGGCTATCAGACACTAAGTTCTTTGCACGCTGACTACTACACCGATCCGCCAAAATTCCGAAAAAATTAATTACATACACTAGCAAAGTGTCTTTCTTGACTGTTTCATCAATAACAGGTGACCCTAGCCCTTTCCATAATTTTAAACGTAAATTCAACTTGGGCTTCACCTTCGTTCTTTCTAAGACTATTCAAAAACGTATTATTTGCCTTATTATTTGGGCGTCGCCCAAATAGAGTAATCGAGTTCGCTTGTTTTGATTCAAAGTTGCAATAGGCACGCAATACGTGCGAACGTAAACAAGCCAAGCAAACAAGCCAAGAGACGCGAATATCTGCCGCGCGCTGTGTCACAACACAGCATTTATCTTCGTTACATACGACCCACAGATAACACACGGTAAACAAATCGGCAATAGAAAACAAACTTTTGGGAAAAACAAGGTACACTAAGTGAAACAAACTATTAAATAATTTAAAATTTTCCCTTTGGAAAATAATCGTCCTCGCAACAAACGGTGTGAATGGTTTGGCTTATTGCCAAGAGTTTGACAATATTTTCGTCAGTTGTCGAGCGCCAAAGAAGATGTCACGCAAAATTCCATGATCTTGTGCATGACATAATTAAGGGTAACATTGAATGATGCACATTTTTGCAAAACGACGCCGGAACACCCCCCCTTCTCCTTCTTTTCTTCCTTCTTTTTTCCTGCTCTCTGACTTTGGCCGCGCTCCATGACTATCTGAACGTCTGAAGCAAGCCAGCAAACCAGTCTTACCTGCTTGGTATCTTAACTTGCTCCGTTCTGTCCCTCTCCAGATAGGTGTACAAATCAGTGTTAGTGACATAGTACTGGAAATTACCAGGAAGATCTGCAATGAATCCAGTCAAGATCCACTCAAGAGGGGTAGTGTTGGTGCTTGTACAAATTGCATGCTGCAGATACAGGAATAAGCTCTGGCCTTATGTCTTGAAGTGAACCTTTTAAAATAGAGACATTTGAATCTTTAACAATGATGAAGACTACAAGACGAAGTAGCGGGAAGTGGCTTTGCTGAGAAAGAGGTCCCTTTGTTTCGCATAAGATGCATTAGGATGAGATCTTGAGGGATCTTAGTCTACCACCAGGCTGTGCTCAAGCAGCACCCGATGGTCCCTAGCACTTAACTTTTGCTCTTAGGCAACTAGAAAATCTTGTTTTAGTTTTTGTCATAGAAAATATGTGAAATGTTTCAACACGACGACTTAGAGCACAACTCATAGAGGTTCACCAGGTTCAGTAAACCATGACTTCAAATAAGACTTAACTGGGTACATTGTACGGGTGAAAATGCTGTCATTCGCATTTCACTATAATCTAATTAAGTCAATTTCGAACAATGTGAGATGATTTAGACCAAAGGAATTGGAACAACACATGCCGACGTCATTGGATTTAAACCAAAAGGGCTGCCAATTGGATGCTGGGCATTGGCTGGAATCATTGTAAAGGCATGTAAAGGTGTGAAGAAGCCTATTTAGAGTAAAGACACCAAATACCTCCCTACCCACAAAAGAAGAAATAAACCCATATTAAAATCAACTCCCTTTATAGCAGACACTGTAGGGACCTTGATTTAGTGTCCTCATTAGCCAGAGTCCGTAATAGAGGGAGTATATTTCAGTCACATGCCTGTAATTTGTTTTTGCTGGGGATTTAGCTACTGTCTGTTTCATCAGGGTGTCCGTCATAGCAGGCTGTCCGCAAGGCGGGAGCTGACTGTACTACCTGACATCTCTTAGCAGTTTGCCAGAACAAGGAAGAGAGTGCATTCTAGAAAAAATAACTGGCTTGGGATTTAAGCATTGTACTCAAGCTTGATTTTATGTTGATGGACAAGCCTGATGGTTGGTATTGGCTCAAATTTCTTTGAAGTTAGCTCACTTTAATTTACTGCCTGAGAAACACCTCACACCTTGACACAGGGAAGCCTGAGGGCGCTTTCCAAAAGTCAGAACTAGCCGGCTGGACCATGGCCGCACTGGTCATTCTGAAAATGAAATAGGCTTTTTCCAAGAGTTTTTGATGCAAAACGATTTCCTTCGTGCATACTATTTAGGATTTGACTGATCTGGCTGGATAGCTTTGATTAAAAGTAAAATTCTCATTATGGTAGAGACATGTCATCAGTATGGAATTTCTGCACTTGTACCTTGACCTCGAAAAATTTTTGTTTTTCTGTAATTTTCCCCTGACCGTGGCAACCCTGTCATTGTATAACAGATAGGCAAACTATTACTGTTTGCTCCTCTTGGTAACAGTTTACTTTATGGGCTGCCCAAATGTCAGATCTGTAAGCTACAACGAGTCCAGAACACTGCCACAAGACTTATTATGAACACTAATAAGTAAAACCGTATCTCGCCAGTTCTCTTTGAGCATCATTGGTTGCCAGTGTTTTATCACATCTATTTTAAAATAACACAGTAGAACTTCGATAACTTGAACTCGGATAACTCGAATTCCCGCTAACTCAGCCTAAATTTCCTTTGCCTTGATCAAAATTTCACTGAAATTTACCCCAATAACTCGAATTCGCCCCTAACAAGAACTGTTTTTAGTCTCCCTTCAGAGTTTGAGTTACCGGGGTTCTACTGTAATTACTTTTAAGGCCACGCATGGCATGTCATCTAGCGTCATAAGCGATTTAGTTGGCATAAGGTCCCGTTCTGCATATTCGTTAACATTGCATCACTCTGTTGTTTTAGAACGTCCTGAGGGGCGCATGTTGGCAACTTTAGGCACTAGATCATTCTCTGCTGCCACCCCTACATTGTGGAACAGCCTTCCCACACATATCCATGATATTGAATCACTGGGCACTTTTAAGAGACACGTCAAGACATATCTTTTTAGATTAGCTTTTACATAGTTTTAAGTATATTTTATTTTCATTTTATTTATGTACTTTTATCAGCATTTTTCCTTTTTATCAGTTTTATCTATCATAGATTCATTTTACAAATTTTAACAATATTATGAAGAAAATGTAAGGTGCTTTTGATCATTTATATGTTAAAAAGCGGTGTAGCAAATTAATAAACCATGATAATAATGATAATAATAATAATAATAATTTATTATTATTATTATTATTATTATCATCCTTAGAGAAGGATGGAAGGAACTCAAAAAATTCTCCAAGCTGTTAGCTATTCACAGAAAAATTGCAGGGACACGGGTGAGGGGTAGGGATGTAAATTGTCACTGACTGCCCTCTCCGTACAGACCGTACACGGTAAGAAAATCTTGCAAGGAGATATACATCGGAAACAATGCATCTCTGGAAATTTTGCTGATTCTACAAAAGGAATTTCAAGCTTAGTGGTATGTACAGAGATTTTCTGTTTCAGTTATTAGCAGCGTCCTGTCGTAGGATGCCACTTGGTATTTAAACCTCGTGGTCTCGAATGTCTCAAATATATTTGAATTTTACTTCGTTATGCAACCCGTACCATTAACGCTTTCCCCCAAACACATTTAATTAAAATAAAACAGATGAGAACCTTACCTCTTTTCTACGTATCGTCAACTTGGTATACGTGTATACAATAGTTTATAAACATGACACGTGTTCGAGCGATCCGTAGTGACCACGTAAATTTGTCGGACCACATCACTCTACATTTGCTGAATAATCCTCTTCTTCTTACCATTTTGACCATCAAATTCGGCGGCCCATAAGACCAAAGTGAAAGAATAACATGAATAATCTACTTTTGCTATGTCGAATTCTTGGAAAAACATGGAAAACGGAAAGAGTGACGAAAACATCAGCGAGCAGGCGAAGAAGAAGAGTTGACCTTTTGTGTAACATGATAAGCTTCTCAGATTACGTGACGTTGGTCGAGAAGCGGCCACAGTTTCCCGCTCAATTTTCCCGCCATTATTTCGCCATGTGCCAAACACTATCAACAGCCACAGGAACCCCAAGTAGCCTGCGCCTAAGACAAAACGTTACCAAACGAGGTTAAATCTGCGACATAGGCTAGTCCCAACGAGCCATATTATAATTAAATCCATCGTTTTGCTAGTTCAAGCGTGCAATCTTGGCCAAGGTCGTCTTCTTTGTTGTTGTGTCTGTTTTTGCGGACCATGTTGAAGATAGGCCATCTAATCTCGTACCCAGATCTCACTCAGATCTGGGTACGAGATTAAGGCCCATGTCGCCCGCTCAGGTAGCCAATCAGAACAAAGTATTAACTTCATCTAGCCACATAATAAACTCGGTGAATAACAGTAGTGGAGGATTTTTTGGCGGTTATTATATTGCCCTACCGATTACAAAGAAATGGATAAAACCGCTCACCGGTACAATACAAGGGGAAAATGTTTGACATGAAACCATACTTATAATAGCATGTTTATTTCTATTCAAAAATAACTCAGCTACAACTATAAATACGATAGTTTACATTTTCAATGAATTAATCGGAAGATATTCTCTTAGTTTATGCACCGATTTCCTACCGTGACCTTTAATTCACGAAAGTGTGAGAAGAAAAACATTCAGTCAAGCCTATAATGAAATCACCAGTTTCACTGGGGGTAAGCCCTTGTCATAAATCAAAATAAATTATATCATTTGCTCATGGTTCATCGGGCAATCTCGTCCCTTGGACTTTTCCCTAAGAAGCGAGGAGAAGGCGAGGACGCTCAGCAGGTGAGAGGCCATTAGCTAGGGTTAGATATATTATGCTCGAAAATTTGAGTATTATGCTTTTGAGCGTCACCCTCAAAACAACAGCATTATGCTTAAAATTAAGCTCGACTGATCTTGGCTGTATTTGGTGCCCTTTTCCATCCCCGCAGACATGAATACAACATTTTATTGTATCAGTTACAAATTTCGAACTGGCAGCCATGATGGATAGACAAATGGCCAGTCTTAGCAGCCTGACAAAATGATGCAGCGGTGCAACAAGACATTGAAAGTAGCAATCAAGCCTTTGAATATGTTAATCCTCAATAAAAGCACTTGGAAGTAAAAATTTCTCAGTACAGTTACGTAAATAGAGGATATTACACGGTGGCGCGAAGATATGAATTTTATTTTCGAGTGGCAAAACAATATTTTACGAACGAGCGCAAGACATCGATAAAATAATAGAGGGAAATTACCGAAATTACGTCATCGGTAAACTCACGTGTGAGATTATGGAAAATAAACCGCTCGAGTCCTGGAGGTAGTTTTTATGAATTTTACGAGTGGTATTATATTTTCCAGTAAAACACTCGTGTCTATATAATAAATATCTTATTTTTTCATTATCATTCTCTTTATGCTGAAAAAAATGGCCATTACGCCGGCATTATTCTCGATGCTCCGACTATAGCATCATTCCCCCCAAAATGTCAAAATTATGTCAGCATAATGTATCTAACCCTACCCTGATTTGAAATATAGCGTCATTTTTTACTACTACGAACAGAACCTATTTCGTTCTTCTTTCACATCTCGACATTTTTAAATGTCGTAATCGCAACAAGGTTTAAATTACAAACACTCTGCTGCTCAAATCGGGAGCGTGGCTAGGATTTTCCAAAGGTATGCAAAGTTTTCCAAATCCGGCGGGAATCCTGCCCCGTCGCCAAATCCATTTGTTTTCACGCAGGGGGCGGATCTAGGGGGAGGGTGCAGGGGGTGCGCACCCCCCCCCCCCTGAGATGACCTGCGGTTTTCTAATACAACTGGTATTCTGCAAAAAAAAAAAACAAAAAAAAAACAATGTGGTTTATTGCATGTGTTGAAGTAGAGCAAGAGACGAGTGCACCCCCTCGTAAAAAAATCCTGGATCCGCCCCTGTAACACGCGTGTGATTTGATGAAATTCAGTTTGCGTTTCGTAGCAGTATGCTAAGATTACCGACGGAGGATCGTGTTTTGCAAGCAGTTATCGCGGGCAGCAACATCGGGAAAAACACACCGCATTTTGGATTGAAAATTAATTGAAAGAAGGTTCAAATATTTTTCCGCTTAATTCCTCTGCTTTGTTTTCCTATCTTGCTTCTGTTTATTATTATATTTCTACATTTTCTGCACGTACGCACATGTGTCCTTAGACTTCGAGCAGTCTCTTTTTTGCTAGACTGTCGAGAGAAACGCGCGAGACACGAAAATGACCACGCAGCTGATTGAAGACGAGAGACGGCCTTTCTTCTCGTTTCGCGGGTTCGCTGCTCGACACTCACGCATGCGTGCACTCCTCTCACTAAATCTCGGAAGGGAGACTGCTCTTAGTCGAATGCCTACTGACGTACAGTTAGCTACAACTCTAAACATTTTCGTTACTTGGCGTCAAGTTCCATTATCTAAAAATCCGTCAGAATTCATACTCGGGCAAAAATGGTCCTTCTTGTATGGCACGCAATCGACATAGTGGCACCACGAGCAGAATGTTCTGGGGTTCTTCACCAAGAAGAACGCAACACACATACCAACCAATAGGATGAGAAGCAGTGTTGTAAAAATCGCCTTTACACAGCTGTTTACTGCTAAGTTCCTGCAACGATAATTCGTGCGTGGAAGGAGAGCCAGGGAAGCGAACAGTCCGAACAAGAAACCACCAATGTGTACAAAGTTTCCAATGTATGGTAAAGTACCCAAGGCTAAAAAAGGGGAATTCATCATCAGTTTACGACGTATAAATGTTCCTCACGATAGAGAAGAATCATCAGCAGTTATTGGATTCGGTTTTCGAATGACATCAAGTATTATGAATTGAAGTAATATATCAAGCATGAGACGCAGTGTTTCATCACCAGATGAAACACCGAGAAGAGAGTTGAAAATACGACGCGCAGCGGAGTATTTTTGACGAACTTCGAGGTGTTTCATCTGGTGATGAAACACTGTGTCGAATGTTTGATATTTCTTCGCAAACAAAATCATTTTTGAAGGAGAAATTAAGGATGCAAAAATGAGCAGTTTTTCATCTGATATCCAAACACTCATTAAACATTACAGTCAAACCAGGTCAAGCGTTCCCGTCGCTAACAGACTAATGAATTCATTAATGGAAAAATGATTTCGTTTGTTGATTCAATAATCCATTCATAAAATGAATAATCCAACGGTCAAATTGTACCTCGATTCAATAATCAAATGTTGATTTGGTTTATGAACAAAATCTACCTGTTCTTTATTCTTGTCTGTTGTGTTCAATCGTATTTGCTTCCCTTTTCCTGCCGTTTACGATTGCGTTTTTCATTGCCTTTAATCAAAATAACAGCTAGAATAGACAGACCGCAAACGCAAAGAAACTGACAAAGGCCGAGGATCGAAATCCACCAATCACCGCACATACACTGACCTCAGTTTGACCGTCGTGTTTTCTAAGAGGTCAGGCCTAGGTCTGTTGCACTGATTATTGGCAGCAAACTGGCGTACATGTAACAGTTTGTTTGGGTTTGAACTTCAGAACTCGCCAGCACTCGACTCTCAGAAAAAAAAGCGGAAAAAACAAATTCTGAGGTCAACTTGTGGAAAGTGGAATTTTTCAAAAAACAGTAATCGAATCAACATTCGATTATAGAATCGAGGCTAAATATGACTATTGGATTGTTCATTTTATGAATGGATTATTGAATCAACAAACGAAATCATTTTTCCGTGAATGAATTCATTAGTTCGTTAGCGACGGGAACGCTTGACCTGGTTTGACTGTAATTTCCCTAGAATTTTCTTTATGAATTATTAATGAGTTTGAGAATTATGAATCATAACTTTGGGGAGCACAGGATGGCGCAGTGGTGAAAGCACTCGCCTCCCACCAATGTGGCCCGGGTTCAAATCCCGGCGTCGAAGCCATATGTGGGTTAAGTTTGTTGTTGGTTCTCTCCCTTGCTCCAAGAGGTTTTTCTCCGGGTACTCCGGTTTTCCCCTCTCCTCAAAAACCAACATTTTAAATTCCAATTCGACCAGAAATCAGTAGACAAGGAAACACTTAGTGGATGTGCTACCTCTAACTAGTTATTTATTTTATTTTATTTATTTTGCAGATCGAAGAGGAAGAGGGTCGGCGGGGTTGACACCCTCCAAAATCTGCATAATTCTTCATTCCCTCTTATACAGCGGCCTGTAAAATAACCGAATTTAAAAGGGCAGGGAGCAACTCAAAATGAAGCCGCGGACACTTTCTCTTAATTTGGCAAAAAATTAAATAGGCCATTCCCGAGTTCCCCCGGGCCTCTGTTTCAAAACGAGGGTAGGTGCTCAGCCTTTGATATGGAAATCATTTTTCATTCTCATGCAAATAAAACTCATTTTCACAAGAAAGGTTGTGCACCTAGCCTCATTTTGAAAGTGAGGGTTTTTGGAACTCGGAAGTGGCCTATTCCGGGAGCAAAACGTCTGCTACAGGATTTAATGGAACCAAAACCAATTGTGGAATTGCACACATCAGTTTCAGTCAACCTACTGATGAACATTCACGAGATACAGATATTTCCAGCAATAGTGGTCAATACAATGCAGTGAAATTTGAGTTTATATGAACACTTTGTGATAATTTCGGTGACCTAGACTGTAGACAGTGTCAAGGCTAATGAGAAACTGTGGTCGACGCTTAATGCAAGAAAATCTGTGTACAACAGTGTTGACTTTAAGAGAGACTTTTCAGATGATGGTATTATTCAAAGTGATTGAATTTGCAGGTTATTATACTTACCAAAACTGATCAATGCCACGCTTAGCAGACATAGCACTTCACAACAAGGCCGCCTCACGTCATGTCTTAGTTGAAGCAGTTTAACAATCAGTAAACCAATGAGTCCAAACAGTGCACCTGACGCGCCAACCTTCAGAGAAAACAATTGCTGCTGTCACCGGCAAAAAATCATCGCTATCGTTTTGAAAATGCCATGAAAAACAAAACGTACCACTCAAAAGTAATACCATGCAAAAGGGTTTCACTCGTCACAAAAAGGTTTACCCGGTAATAAAGACTCGATATTACCATGAAGAGCTTTCAAAATAGTTTATTCGTCTGTTCATTTGGCATGAAGTGGATGCGCGATGCGGTCGTTACGTCAGCCCAAAAATGACCTGCTCATCACTAGAATTCTAGGTAGCTCAGTGGTTAGGGCATCAAACTAGTGACTGGAAGGTCGTGACTGTTTAATAGACTTTTTTACCGATACGGCGGCCATATTGAATTTATTAGATTTAAGGAGTATTATGGGATGCCCAGGGGAACTCGCTCAGAATTCACGCGCGCTTTTTGGGCAAAAAGAGAACTTCAATGTATATTTCTCAGGAAAACGGCGATCATTATTACATCCAAACACGGCACAACGATCTTTTTTCCCATAACAATCTTTTCCTAGGAAAACTTAAAAAAGATTGGCTCGAAAAGCCCGCGTAAATACTGATGCGAGTATATCAGATCGTGCTCATGCCCCTTGGGCATCCCATAATACTTCTTAAATCCAATTAATTCAATATGGCCGCTGTATCGGTAAAAAGGTCTATTCCCATCTGGAACTCAGAAATTTCCTCTAGGTTCTTCTCTCCACACAAATCATTTTATTTACTAAAAAGAGGTGATTAATCACAAAGGGGTCATCATTTCTTTCGTGGTTTCTTTCTTTTTTGCCTTCTCCAAGGCGGCGTGGCTACGTCCTTAGAGGAAATTTCGGGTCACTTTTAAAACTCTGGGTTTCGACCAAATGGACTCACCTGCGGACTAAGAGGGTTAAATAGTCCACAAAATAAATTCCCACCAATTCCACTTATCAGGTATATCAAGCATGTACGCACAGTTCTGTGAACAAAATCAAATAGTTTAAGGCGTTTCCAGGGCGAAAAGTTTTCATTACAGAAGAGAAATTTGAATTCGTCCATGAATTCATCCATTCATATTTCGAAACGTAACATAGTTAAAATTGAACTTAATAACTTAAGAAGTGAGGCGTATTACGTTGAACCAATTGTTGATTATACCATCACCTTCACTGCTACGCGACCTTCGAAATAAATCACTTGGAAAAAGATTTCTATCAATCTAACGATACAAACAGCGGCGGCAGCTTATGTGGAAACTAAGCAGTCAAAAAAACACGGTTTATTCCAAAACAGGAACGATACATTTAGCTCCGTAGATGTCCGTATTTAACTACCATAAAACCCGCTCCTGAGAAAAATCGCCTGGATCGCCCCTGGACTGAGTTCAAGCCACCGACAGCTTAAACAAATGAAAGTTTACGGTAGTAGAAAATTCGGGTGCGTTTAGGCAGGGTGCACAATCATCTGAGAAATAAAAAGTTATTTTCTGTCTACGATAATAATATTTCCTGAGAAATAAAAAGTTATTTTCTGTCTACGATAATAATATTTCCCTTTTTTTTCGTTCAAGATTACTTCAAATCTTTGGCCATTACAAAGAATGTCACGCATGACGAAACACGTCAGCAAAGCTGGCAAAGTTGACCCGGGTGATAGGGTAACCCTACCTGTGAAATTTGCTTGTAAACCAGAGCGATCTTTAACCCGCTTGCTAGGGTAACCCTAGCACAAGGGTAACCGATTTTCTCGGATGCTGTTAAGTAAGTAAGTAAGTTAAGTAAGGGTAACCCTCTTTCCTTGTAAACACGCCCTTATTCAGCTGGTCGAAAATTTGTATGAACGCAGCCCTAGTTCAAATCTTCCTTCTTATTGTTTCACGCTTCTTTTTGGATTAGGTGATTTCTAAAGAGAGATCTGAAGACCTACCCAATTTCTCTCTCAATCAGTATTCCCACTGGAATCTGGAAGAACAGATTGGTTACCAAATGAATAACACCTGACAGAAAAAAACAAAGATGGAATTACAATTTAAAGTAGTACATCTTGAGACAAGAGTACAAGTTAATACCTTTAAGTATGGAAATAACTATACTTAGGTGATTCCGCCATGAGAAAGGACCATGACAGAGGCAATAAAGGTGGGGAGAAAAACAGAAACAACTAATGAGTTTCTTTCTGTAAAATTCGACAATAAATTGCAAAAAGTCTGCCAAAGAGCTGGTTTATTTGAATGGAAAGATCAGGAGCCCACATGACAACCTAAAACAAGCAGCTTCCATGTACTCGTTTCGTAGCGATTTTACGGACCAGGTTATGTTCAGAACGTTTTTGGTGCCAATTTATAATCTCGTTTAAGTCCCGCGCACCAGCTGTCAAAAAAACCCACACACCTGAAAACGGTCATTTTGACGTTTTAATGACGTTTAGCTTTCTTTTAACCACATGCACAAAGCACAGTTTCCATTTACGCGGGAAAATGTGCTCAAGTCTAAAAATAAACAGGTCTGTGGAAACGCCTTAGCCTGTTATTAGAGTTGCTAGCTCTGTTCATGGGTTTCTGGTAGGCTTTCCTCCACTGATTCAAAAGTTGGAGTGACAATCAGTCTTGTAATAATGTGGACAAGGAACGAAAGGTTAACCAATAAGAAAAACTTGACAAAAATCAGTCTCTAGCAATAATATAAGTAGATACAATCGAAAAAGTTTAAATTCTTCAAAGTTTTTGGAAAATAAGTCTTCATATCTTCAAGCGCCTAACTTGAAAGAAATCACCAAAAATCTGACTACTTTTCTACACAATTGCCTGATCATGTGAATTCTCTGCTAAATAAAGTATAATTTCAGTTGCGATATTGGAATTAAAATCTTTTCTTTTCGGTGGCATGGCTGAAAATTAACCAAATCGAACTTACCAAGATGTAAGAATATTGGAGTGATCAGCCTGTACCACTGGTGACCAGAGGTCTTGTCTTTCACTTTATACATTCCACAAATCCCATCCAGGCAGTTCACATCTTTGCACAGAAGCTATATCATTTTGAGCGACAAAATAAACCCTTAACTTCTTCTGGCAAGTTATGATGTTTATGGGAGTTAGTCAAGAACATGCTTCATAATATATACCAACTCTCTTGGATTATCCAGGAGTCTGGATACAGAAGAAACCTCCCTTCTTTCGTAGCATTTGGCAAAAGCATTAACCTCAAATTTTCCAAAGTTACAGAGAAATCATGCTTTTTCTAATTTACGTTATGGCTCAATTTTCCTATTTTCATACAGCACATCTTCACCAGTTGGTCATTAGCTTGATGGCCCAATTGGGACAGGAACATAATGGTGAATTTACTTGTGCAATAGAATTCTGAGAAAAAGTAAACGAGTTCCTCAATGCAGTAGCTTGCGCTTAAAATGGCCGGCTTCTTTAAGTCACTAGCATGATTAAATTCAACTTTTGACTAAGCTTAGCTTAGCTTTGGGGGAGTGAGTTCAGAGCCACCTTAACTTTTTTGAAAATTCAAGGTTGCCCTGAATTCACTCCCAAACTTTTTTTATACTTCATAAAAGGTTAAATTTTGAAATTCTGGCTTCATGGAAAATTTTCTTATGTTTTTTTTCAACAGGTCATACTGTTGCTATGGTGACCTGTTATGTCATGAAAGTGACCAGAACTTTTTTATTTTTATGACAGAAACAATTGACACAGAGTGGTAGTTAGGTGATCCCCCATCAATCAAACATATAAAGTGCTAAAAATGCTGGAATTGAAATTGTTAGAAGAAGCCAACTTTAGCCACGCCCAATGCTATGTTTCGCCTTACCTTGTCTTTGTGCCAGTGACCTCTTTGAAATGAACACTTTGACTGGGAAATCACTTGACATTGGCAGTACAGACCCAGACAACAGGGTCTGAGTGTTATGCCACGGGTACAATTCACACTATTGGAAGTACAGTTCTCGGAATCAATGACCACACCTGGACAGCTGAAATACACAATTCAACAAAATAAGAAACAAGTGCCCCTTTCTTTGTCATCAAACTTCCCAGTAGCACAATAAGAAGTCATAAAAATCATAGCTCTCCATGAACTTCAGGACCAATTTCCTAAGAGCAACAGGGTCTCTGTCATAGGCAGATTCAGTAATTTTTTTTATTGGAGCAGTCTAAACTTGTGCACATCACTGAAGCTATTTCGAGGCTATTAATAAATATATTATTACACCCTTCTTGGAGAAGAAATATTATTTTCAAGCACACCCCAAGTGATTCTACAGTAGTACCAATTTCAGTTTCTAAGCAATTACATGCATTTGGTTGGAGGGGAACAGACTAAGCGGACCCTCCCACCCTACAACTGGCTCGCGAAAGCAGCCGTTTTCCCTCGCTCCTGGCCGCTGGGGAGGTTTTGCGAGGAGGAATGTCTGCGACTAAGCGAAAGAAATTCCACACTGATGACATCAAATCTGTCCCGCAAAATCCAGTCAGAAGCACTGATTGGTTGACAGAGTAGTTATATTGTTTTAGCTATTGTTCACAAATGACAGACAAACGGCCACAAAGGTCAAATGTAAATGCCATGAATCTCTAACAAAACAGTCAATATTTGTGGAATATAGTCTTCTCTAGAAGAAGCACTTGAGTTTTGCTGGGGCTCATTCGCAGACACGTCAACACTTTACAAAAATTGACCAGGAGAAACGTAAAATTGAACAAATTTGCATTTGGAACCCTATGACTATCAGATTTACTATGTAAACATTGATTTACATCATCAGTATGGAATTCCTGCTGCTGAGACCTGTTCCTCCATGCGAAATGTCCCCAGTGGAGAAGACTAGCAAGGAGATTAACACAGCTGTTTTCGAAGGCTACTCAGGATGGAAAAAAGATAAAATCCTGTGTCAGAGTATAGAGGTAATTAATAAGACAAGGTCCCCAGGACGTTTCTAGTATCTCATATCTGATTCAACAAGCTTTTTGCAATCATTAAAATTACAAAATATGTCACCTTACCTTGCATTTTTCATCATCCCACACTCCCCATTAAAGGAACAGCATACAAAATCACTCTCATTCTTTTCTATTGACTTGACTCTATTTTCAATAACTTCCAATTTTTTCATGCACTGGTAAAAGTTAATACATAAAAAGTAAACCAAATATTAGTAAATTCCAATTAAAGAATAATTGTTGCTGAAATTTTTGTATAAAGGAATGATGATCAACAACATTCAGTTCCAGAAATAAAACTGAATTCTGAGCAGGAAGGGCCAGTGTCAGTAGGCACAGAAATAGTGGGAGGATCCAGGAGAAAATAACAGAGAAACCTTCATTAAGAACACTTTTTCATTTTTTATTAATTTAAAAGCATTTTATATAAACAGAGATTTGCCATGTAGTTATCTACTTTTGGAAGTGGAGGAACATTTAAAATAAGCTTGACCCAAGTTGGGATATCCTGAATCAAAAAGAGGCGACCCTGTGTGGATTTAGCTTTTATTTCCATTTCACCAGCCAATACCCTCTTAAGTCATGGTAGGATTTTTAAAAAACCAGACAAATAGAACCAAAAGAAATCCTAGGTGTTTGATTCCCTCTTTGTTGCCTTGAGTTAAATCTTAGTGGCAACCCTAGAAAAAATTCCCTCTTGAGTCATAGCAGGATAAACAACCAGACACTGAAGTGAGGGTTTTTGGATGTCAAGCCTTGTCCAAAAACATCTTAGCTGCGAAAAAGACTACTGCAGAAGGAGTGGCGCCCAGGCATTGATCCACATCCAATCCTCCTATCATTCTTGAATTCTTGATTCCGTCCCGAGGATTCAAGATTTCAGATACTCAGTTCTGGATTCTTTGTCAGTGGAATTTAGATTCCAGATTCCAATTTTTAAATGGAATTCTGGATTCCTTGACCTGTGTTCATGATTCCAAAGCCCGGGATTCCGGATTCCACAGTAAAATGTGCTAGATTCCGGATTCCACAAGCAAAAATTCCCCGAATTGCAGATTCTGGATTTCCTTAAAAAGGGGCGATACATCCTTTTTTTTCCTCTTTGGATTTTATGTCCCATGTGATTCTGCACTTGCAGAATTCAAAAGAAATTTTACCTTGAGGCATAAGGCATCAAGGGCGAGTTATCATTAAGACATTTAAGAATAACAAACTTTGACACCAATAAACTTACCGGTCCAAATTTCGCACCTACAGTCACAAGAAAGGAAGAGTTGGGACCAATGAATCCATTGACACCAGAGTACCTAGATACCTTTTCCTTGTGCACTGAGTCATTATTATTATTTGCTATAAAGCCAAAAGTGTTGACTGATTCACTCATAACAAAGGGTGAAAAACTAATATCTTCAATTCCACCAACCACACAAATGTAGATGATAAGTGCACAGTGTACAATTGTCACCACAGTTATGAAGAATGGCCGATGGTACCTCCTTGGTAGATTGGGAGGCAATTCGTCACTGGTGATGCTTATTTGAGTGTCTACAGTTCCTGATCGTGAAGACCGTTTTTCTGGCCGTGGAAAATTATCACCACAGTAGCTATATACAGAGTATTCAGAATGTTCATCATTACTTGGTATCTGTGAGTATCGTCGTCCTGAAAATTGACATTGATAGTTGATTAAACCCATGTGATACAGTTTATACCTAATTTAATAAAATTTAAGGTTGCTTTGGCAATTGGTCATTGGTAATGGTCACTGAGCATTTGGGCATGCTGAACTCATTGCAATGATTAGCCTGCATAGCAGGCGCTAGGAAATAATTGGGTACAAGAAAGAACGGGCGCGCTCGAGGGAGACACGCGAGTGGAGTGCGTCTCCCTCGCGCACACTTCTTAACCCTTTAAGCCACAATATCCACAGAAAAATTCTCCAAACTTGTCTTTATACATTTCCTTAAGGAATAAGTTGAGAGAATTTGGTAGAAGATCAAAGCATTTTCTCTTAGGTGATCATTTTATTAACTCTCATAACCATTTCTCTTGGTAACATGTATATGGATACTGTTAGGAGAAAATTGATCTTGGTCACTATCGGGACTTAAAGGGTTAATTCTTTCTTGCGCTCATTTATTTCCTAGCGCCTGCTACGCAGGCTATGCAATGATTAGCTGGAGTGACCACCAAGCAGTAGCTTCCCAGTGTGCAATTGCTCAATGCCCAAAGCAACAGTTATTGGATCAGGTATAAAGATCGGGGAACACTGTATACTTGAAGGTTGAGTTGACCCTACTTAACTAAATAAAACGATATATATCAACAATTAACAACAGGTGATATAAAAAAAGAAACTGGTTTAATCAGTCTGCATGCAACATAAATTCCCCTTTCTCTTAATGAACTAGAGTGGAAAATTCACCAGCAATTTTTCAGTTTGAAAGGTAATCAAGTTGGAATATTCAGTGGAGTTCTGATTTCCTTCGGTGAAATTTTCAGCGATGTAACTATATTCATTGTATAAGCTACCTTTGTCATGTCTCAGATTTCATGTTTCAGCATGTTATAATCATGCAAACCCTACGGATATCTAAAAGAATCGATTATTCATGTACTTGTCTCTACTTCCTGTTGATAGTTGGGTCACGAGACGGAATAATAAGTCCCTTTACGTGCGTTCATTTATAACACGCAAGTAGTTAGAAGGCACGAACTTTTTTCGCTTATTTACACTTTTTTTTAAGTCCAATACATTATATTAACTATGCTGATGGAAGTTAATCACGAGTATAGTTGCAACTCCGTTTATAACTTCTTTCCTTCTTGATTAGTTTCAACTCTCCAAACAAGCTGCTTTGAAACTTGCAGCACGTATAAGAAACTTAAGTTTATATATTATAAGCAACATAATTTTTGTCATTTCTTACCATTAGCTGGATGTCTAAGGAGGGGTGTTCTTTCCATTATTATTTAAAAGTCTTTAAAAGGCTTCCTCTTCGGACGCATATTCGCACTTCTCTCGACACTTCTCCGTTGCAAAACTGAAACTGTATCCCCTGCTCTGCGCATTTCAGTTTCGATTTCAGCGCGTCTCGGAGAAGACTGGGCCTCATGTGCTCGAAATACAGTCAACTCTCTTTAACTTTATAGCGGACAGTGTAGTAGTGTAGTGTGGTGTAGTTGGTGTAGGGACCTTAAGTTAGTGTCCTTTGTAGCAAGAGTCCGTAATAGCGGGAGTTTATTTCAGTCAAATGTCTGTAATTTATTTTTGCCCGGAATTTATCTGCTGTCCGTATTATCGGGGTGTCCGTTATAGCGGGGTGTCCGCAAGGCGAGAGTCGGACTGTAATCAACAGCGTCATCAACGGCGGAAAACCGTTTCCACGCCTTTTTTTCACACGAGTTTGCTTTAAATTCTTTTCTTTCGTAGCCAGTCAGATATCTAAAATCAAACAAAAGAGAAAAAAAAAATGAGTTTTACCCCCACCTACCCACCCCTCCCTCAGCAACGTCGGAATTTTTCGTACCCAGTCTTTCGTACCTCTGTTGTCCTGATAACAGCGTCATTTTGGTCCCGGTTGTGAAGGAATTTTTCATGCTTTCATGACTCTCTGTTCGCATTGAGCTTGTTGTTTTGACCCACTGAGTTCGCGAAACAACGATGAAAAGACCTCTGGTAAGTAAAGCAGGCCTTGTTACAATGTTTAAAAAATATAGTGGAGCATAGCCACGGAATTTTTTTCGCGCCACAAACCACTGAAATTGAACTGAACATTGAAATTAACCTGAATGTACAGTTTCTGGATAATTTTGTTATGAATGCTTCAAGAAATAATTTCCCTCAAGACGTGTCAAATTTGTCAAACACACTCGTAACCTCAAATACTCTGGACATTTTTATTTAAAAAAGTACTATTCTATCAGATAATAATCTGAATCTTCAGTTAAGCTTTATGAGTTTTGTATTTATAAAAGATGAGTTTTGTACGTTTTTTTATTACTTCAAACAAATTAATTTTTAATGCAGACGCTTTTCCATCGCTGTTAATGTTCATATTTAAGGTCATTATTATTCTGCTACTTTTTTGTCGTCTTGCATTGGAAAGTAAATTATTAACTAGTTTGGACAAATATTAAGACTTAAGTTTACATACATATTAAAGAGTGGAATATTTTGTGTATTTATTATTCAACTTTGAAACTAAAACAATCATGAAACTATTCATGAAAGAGTCATTCTCACCACTTGCACAATTCTTATTGTATACCATGATCTAAATTTAAATTTTGCATAACCATTGGTTTTGATTTCTCCTGGGTATTACTGTCTGTCTTCCCAAGAGAAATTGAAGACAATGTTGGGGGCGAGCAAGGTTTATTTGAAATTCGCAAGTAGTGAGTGCAACAAATTCTGGGTGTGGCAAAATGAACAACTGATTTGATACTAGAATATGCTTTAATTCAGCATTGATGGTGGAACATGATGTTGGAATGATAAATAATTCATAACAGTCGCTCAAGATCTCAAGTGTTAATGTCGCCTCTGCACTTGTCTTGTGTTCCTAAACGAAAGCACCCAGTTTAGGCTTATATAATATAGAGAGGCCTATTAATTAAAAGAGGCCTTGTTGTGTTAACAGCTGAAATTTTGGTAGGGCTAATAAATAGAGAGGCATATTTTTGGACTTTTATCAGACTCTTCTGTTGAAATTATTTCTTGACTTTGTTCTCTGGAAGGTCTTCTGGATAATATTTTAATTTATTGTTATTATTTATAGAGATCAACCAGTTAGCCTAAATGCTCATCTCCAAATCTTAAGTGTTTAATAGTAGACATAACTTTAGCTACTTGACTAATGGCTTCACTCATAACATGTAATTGTCCATTGATTTCAGAGCTGAGAAGAGGGAAGTGATACTACCATTCTCACCGGAAGTTTTCTAGTCTGCTTGGAATAGAACACAGAATGTCTAGAGCAGGAATTGTCTTCTTGATAATATGGAATATCATTCTCCAGGTGATAGACTGACGTTTTATGATTTAAAAACCATAAACTGTAAGACACTTTGTCTTTAGCTTAATCTTCATTTTCATTTGTTTCATGTTGTGTTGTAAGCTTCAAATGTAACAATTATGTACTTGAAATACTAAAAAATAAATCATGCTTTAAATTTTATAATGTTTCCAACATTTCAAGCCCTGAAGGCCCAGTGTACACTTACCTAATCTTTTTTCCGATATATTTTTTTTATATATTGTTTACTAGGGTTATGCAGAAGCTACTTGTTCAATTTCGTGTTTTAATGGTGGCACATGTATTGCCACTCCCAGTGGACAGTCTTGCCTCTGTGCTGCAGGGTTTACAGGTAGTGACTGCTCAGTCAACATAGATGAATGCTCCACACACCCATGTAATAACAATGGAACTTGCATTGATCAGGTATGCAAAGTTAGATTTTGATAGTTTTTCTTTTTTTACTAATTCCTTTCTTCTACTATCAGCAACATAAAGTATTTATTATTAATGTCACTGGGGGCCAGGGGATGAGGATTCCCCTTGGCTACTAATGACCCATGGCTTAATAACTTATATAGTAAACAAAAGGTAGAAACAATCAAAATGACTTCATAACTGTTCCATTTCCCACCTTTTTATTGCACAATAATACCCACCATCTTGAAATCTTAGTTTTATTAAATAAACAGTAATCAATTGGAGGCAGATGTAGTAAAAAATTGCTTGACTAGAGAGTATTGATTTCTGTGACCATGATTATAACATAACTTTTGTTTGATAATTGATTTTTTTTCAGGTTAACTCATTCCGTTGTCATTGCCCCAGAGGATTCACTGGAATAATTTGTGAGACAAATATAGATGATTGCCATGGAAACCCCTGTAGAAACGGGGCTACCTGTCAAGATCTTGTTTCTGACTTCCACTGCCACTGTCTGCCAGGTTTTGTGGGAAAATCCTGTGAGACTGATGTTGACAACTGTGCTGGCGTGCCTTGTCACCATGGCAGCACGTGCACTGATCATGTGAATGGATTTTCTTGCACCTGTCTCGCTGGCTATACAGGAAGTTTGTGTGAAATTAACTATAACGAGTGTGGCAGCAGTCCGTGCAGGAATGGAGGAATCTGCGCTGATGGAGTGAATGGATACTTGTGTGTTTGTAAGGCAGGTTACACAGGACAGAACTGTGAAGTGGACAGTGATGATTGTCAACAAGCACCTTGCAAGAATGGTGGTAAGTAATTCAGTAAAACAATTCTTTGGGTTTCCTCCAAAGAAGAAGACATATGGTCTAATATCTCTGTCCATCTAAAGAATGTTATATTTCTGATAAACAACTTACAAAAGGAGATATTATTAATATAATTAACATTATTCAAAAAAAATAATAATAGAGTGATAAAAATATTTGTTATCAAAATCTTTTGCCGGCCAGACTCATATGAATAAGTGGATAGCCTATGGCCTGTTATCAGGGCTCAAAAAAAGTCCTGTCCCAGAGTCCAGGACAACTTGATTTTCTTGCTGGGCAAACATTAAACTTTTACAGCGCAGTCATGCCCAATGGGCAAGAGTGCAAGCATGTGATCTTCTAACGTTACTAAATCTTTCAAGACTAAGACAAGCAAATAGTGGCACCTGGCAAGCAAAATGTGACAGCTGCATGCCCAAAGCTGGAATTGAAGTTTAAGTTTCTTCTTGATGATTTTTATTCCAGGAACATGTTCTGACCTTGTGAATGATTTCCGCTGCAACTGTGCAGTTGGTTTTCAAGGTGCTACCTGTGAAGTTGACATTGATGATTGCCTACCTGCTCCATGCGACAACAATTCAACTTGTGTGGACTTGATTAACGGATTCTCCTGCACTTGTTTGCCAGGCTATACTGGACAAAGATGCGAACTTGATGTAGATGAATGCAGAGATCACAAGTGCTTGCACAATTCTGCTTGCATTGATGAAATCAACTCTTACAGGTGTTTGTGTAAACCTGGTTATACTGGGCAGTTTTGCGAAGTGGATGTTAATGAGTGCAATGCTCATCCGTGTCAGAACCTAGGCTTGTGTGTTGATCTGGTAAACAACTTTAAATGTGTCTGCCAAACGGGATTTAGAGGGAAGGATTGTGCAGTGAACATCGATGATTGCGCACTCAGCCCCTGCCATCACAATGGAACATGTGTTGATCTTGTCAATGATTACAATTGCACTTGTTTAAATGGCTATACAGGAAAAGATTGTCATATCAATATTGATGAATGCACAGAGAACCCCTGTCAGAATGGGGCAACCTGTATTAACAGGGCAGATGGACTAGGCCATGATTGTATTTGTCCTAGTGGATTCACAAGTGCAAATTGCTCAGTTGATATTAATGACTGTTTACCTAATCTTTGTAATGGAGGCGTGTGCTCTGATTTGATCAACAACTTTATATGTGACTGCTCTGGAACCTCTCCAGGAAGAACTTGTGCCGGTACAGTGGATGTGTGCAGTTCATTTTCATGCTGCAACGGAGGGACTTGCATCTCCAATAATTCTTCATATCAGTGCATTTGCCCTGAGGGATTCACTGGTATTGACTGTGAGGTTGATATAAATCACTGCCAATCACACACATGTCAGAATAATGCAACATGTCTCAATGGTATAAGTAATTATACTTGTGTCTGCATTAAGGGTTACACTGGCAAAAGATGTGAAACAGAGATAAATGAATGCCTTGGTAATCCGTGCAAGAATGGTGCTACTTGTGTAGACTTGGTGAATGGCTTCCAGTGCATTTGCTCTGCAGGTTTCAAAGGACATACATGCTCTGTAGACATAAATGAGTGTTACTCATTGCCTTGTTATCACGATGGGATTTGCACAGATTTGGCGAATGATTTCAGTTGTTCCTGCAAGCCAGGATTTATGGGTAGAAGATGCGAGATCAACATCAATGAATGTGGGTCTGTGCAGTGCCTACATGGTGGGTTTTGTGTGGATGGCATTAACAACTTTGAATGTTTATGTAGTCCTGGATATGGTGGAACTCACTGTGAAGTGAACATTGATGACTGCGCACGTCAGCCTTGTAAGAACTCAGGCAACTGCACTGACTATGTGAATAACTTCCAGTGTGCGTGCCCGCCAGGTTATACAGGGCGACAGTGTGAAGTTGACATTGATGACTGTGCCAGTCAGCCATGCCAACACAACTCCTCATGTACTGACTTGGTGAATGGTTTCTTGTGTAACTGCCCTGTGGGTTACTCAGGTATCCACTGTGAAACAGATATCAACGAGTGTCTCACAAAGCCATGTTTTAATGGAACATGTCTTGACCAGGCAGGCAGATTTGAGTGCGTCTGTCAAGCTGGTTTTACTAGTCATCTTTGTGAAGTCAACATAAATGACTGCGCTCAGTCTCCTTGTCTAAACGGGGGCAGCTGCTTTGATATGATTGAAGACTTCTTTTGTAAGTGTCCCACTGGGTTTACAGGAAGAACTTGTGCAGTGAATATTGATGACTGTTCTCTTCAGCCTTGTCAGCATAATGGCAGCACGTGTGTGGATGGTGTCAATGCATTTAGCTGTATTTGTGCATCAGGATATACAGGAGTCAATTGCTCTGTTGAGATAGACAAGTGCGTCCCTTCACCCTGTCACAATAATGCTACCTGCACCAATGAAATAACTGACTTTAAATGTTGGTGCCCATCAGGATTTAAAGGTAGGATTCTGTGTTTTCACCTTTTTTGATAACCAAGTTTAAAGTGATAATGTTGCAAGCTTTCTTTACATTACAAAATGATTAAGTTGCACTTCCCAAATACCGACACCAAAGGGACAGAGCGTAGTGTCTGTATTAAGGAGGTGTCCATTATCATAGAGATAACGATCTCTGGGACTAATACAGCTGTCCATAACGGAGAGGTATTCCTGTTATAGAGATGCTTGTAAGAAAGGTTTCACTGTAGAGTTAATAAACTTCGTCTTTTGCTCAGAAGCAAAATGATACTGCAGCGTGTCACCAAATGACCTGCAAGCAATCTCTCTTTTTCAGTGTTTAGCAAAGCAGGCAACAAACCTGCCAAGAGCCAGGGAAAACCCTTTCTCCCCTTCCCCCAATCCTCACTCGCGTCTATTCTTGGGTGGCGCATGCTGGTGACTTCTCACGATTCGCATATCCCTACATGAATGCAACCTTTCGCCGCCGTTTTTCCCGATCCGACTGACCGCCCTTGGGTCTCCGAGGATGAGAAGAGATTGCCAGTAGACTAGTTACCAAAATACTTGCAGAAAATATAGTGCTGTTGTCCAAAAGCAAATGGGCCCTGTTACGAGCTCCCCACTATCTATCGAGACGTTTTGTCACGTGATTCGCAGTATAAATCACGTGACAAAACGCCCAAATATATCTAAAAAGATTCCGCAATGGAATGGAAAGCTTGTGTGTAAAAAGTTTTTTCCTATCCTATAGTGTAAATTGACGTCGTTTATTATATATGTAGTAAAATAAAACAGGCTGAAATGTCATTATTTTTTTTAACTTGGTGATTTAGGTCGCTATTGCGAAGTGAAGGAAAGCATTTGTATCTCGTCTCCATGCCAAAATGGTGGAACTTGTCTTGACATCCCAGGAGGATTCTACTGCATCTGTCCACCAGGTTTCAACGGAAATACATGCAACGAAACAAGAGTAATTGATAAATGCGCCAGCATGGTATGTTTACATGATGGCAGATGTGGCCATGTTGGAAACCAAAGCAAGTGTATCTGTTCTGAAGGTTACCATGGAAAACATTGTGAGTTGAAAACTGACAGGTGTCAATCATCTCCTTGTCTTAATGGTGCTACATGTGTTGATAATGGTGACCTGGTGTTTTGTAAGTGTCCAGTCGGGTTTGTCGGGAGACACTGTGAAGAAGGTGGGTGGAAAATTTTTCTTATGGTGCTTTCTCTTGATAAGCAGAGTAACAAATGATAAAGCGAAAGCACGTGGAACGGACTGAATGCGACTTCCGGTTCTTAAATTGTTGCTTTGCCATTGGTCAAGCTCGTTTAAGATCTGCGCGCCCTGTCATTACTGCCGTCACGTTTTCATTTCTGAATCTGTCTGATATGACAGGAGAGGCGTCCGCAAAATTCTTTGAGATGTCTGAAATATAGTTTCTAATCCCCCGCTCTGTCGCCGGTGAGGAGAACATTCTCACCCAACGCGCGACTTCAATCATACTATATTCAACCCTCCCCCCCCCCCCCCCCACTTCTTACAGGACGTTCCAAAATAATCTAACTCCAGCCATCCCCTCCCCACAATTTTCCTGTCCATTAGGTCGTAATAAAATTACGCCCACCCTTACGATCTATAACTGAACCGCACACGTTGAGAACCAGATTAAGTTATAGTCTAAGTACTTTAACCTTTATAACCGTTTGTGGTTGAAACGCGTTTATTTTCAGGTTAGGCTCTGGTGATGGACTTTCATACCCGATTATATTTCTTTTTGGCTTTAGCGCGGGGCATTACCGCTTGGACGGTTGGGGTACAGTTGTTCTTACGTCAGCAGTGTTTCCTTCAATGCATTTCTTTACAGGCTTTGACCACTGCATCGTGCGAGTAGCAGACAGCAATCTAACATTCCCATCGAACATTTGTGGACCTCACGGAGCATGCGTTAGCCGCCGTACTGGATTCCAGTGCATATGCCATGCGGGATATTCAGGCCTTCTCTGTCAGTATGGTAAGTGGGTTTATATACAGTCTTTTATGTTGGTAACAGTGGAAGCGTAGATCGAAGGTGCCCAGAGCAGGCTGCAAGATTATTTTACTGATTTCCTCAAAAATATCACAAAAAAGGAAAATGAGACTGCGAAATTAGATTCGTCTGCTTACCGTCCTTTTTTCCAAATCCCGAGTTTAAATACTGTATTTTCTCAGCCTTATGCCCCTGAAATTAACATGACAGTATGTAGCTTTTCCGTCTTTTTGTTGAACTGTTATTTTCTTTTGCAGAAATAAACGAGTGCTTGTCGAATCCGTGTACTGTGGGAATGAAGTGCATCGATGCAATTAACCAGTTCACCTGTGTGCCTCTCAGTGATTACAATAAGATAGCTAACGGTCGTGAGCTGATATCAGGTATGGATTGATGTGTGATTGGTTGTGATGTGATGAAAGGTAATGTGATGTGATGTGGTGAGGTGTGATATGATTTAATGTGATGAGGTGTGACGCCATGCGATGCGATTCTATGTGGTAATGATGTGATGAGATATGATGAGGAGTGGCGTGATGAGGTGTGATGTGATGAGGTGTAATGTCATGTCATTTGATGTCATGTGTTGTGATGTGATGAGTTTGGATGTGATGAAATGTGATGTGACGCTGGATTAGTGCAGGGCTGTTTTCTGTTCAAGTTACGCTCAACTGGCTTCTTGACAGGCTGAATCAGACATAGGGTTCGTAGGTCTAAATTGACACCCAAAGGCTACAGGCAAGCAAATTTTACCATTTTTCTATGAAGACAACTGTTCTGGTCTGTTTTTTCCTCCAGATTCGTCCACCAAGCCTTCATATCTCGTTCCCGTCATCGTAGTTGCAGTTGTAGCCTTAGTATGTATGGCAGTTCTCCTCGCATTTAAACTGAGGGTCGGGAGACAGAGAAACGGGCGAATGAAGCTCACAGAGAAACATGCTGACACGCTACCGCATCCCTACCCCGAGGAAAAGACGTTTGAGAACCCCATTTACCAGGTTAGCAAAAAACGAGGAGTTTGTAACTTAAATGCAAAAGAAAATAATTAACAATTATTCCTCGAGCCCGAATGGGCTCTGAGTCTATTGACCAGAGGCCATGAGGGCGAGAGGAATAAGTGTTTTAGTAAAATCCAACTAGTTGGTCAAAAATATCGAGAATAAAAAACTTTTAGCTAGTTAAAGCTAGACTTTAATCCTTTTTTGCCGCCAAAAGTCCGCGCTTTTCGCTACTAGTGGGCTATAACATATAGCCGAGTAGTAGCTCAACCAATCAGAACGCGGCATTGATAACAGACCACTAGCTGGATTTTACTAATAATAATTAGTCCAGGCTAACCCACAAAAAGGGTGTTTCTGAGTTCCTGCGTGAGTGCGCAATGGGCAAGGGACCAGGCAAGTCATCCTCAAGCAAAATCTTTAACTAAGACGAGCAAGAAGTGGTCGCAGGCAATCAAAATATGAGAACTGCTTGCCCAAAGGACAAGCTGGAATTCACGGGGTTTTTTTTCAAGCCCTGATTATTGGGCGTTTTCTCGTCGAACTTGCTCTGAAACGCTCGCTGAGCAGTCTGCCCAATTCCTTTCTAACTCATACCCTGAGGTAAAAGTAAAAGGAATTCCCTTTGATGAAATTTCCCTTAATAACTTTCAGCCATGTGAGAAGGTGATAGCTGTGGAGTACCATGACGATGTTGACGCCTTAGAGGCTCTGAGACTTCACATTGACCAGGAGCTGATGGACCTCTCCTTCACAAGTGAAGGAGGAAGCTTGGGAACTAGAGATTTGAAGAAAACCACTTCAGCTCCAGATCTCCGCAATTTGCATCTCACCGTCAAGGACTTGGAAACCAGCAGCGTGTGTTCTGTGGATGATTTGTCCCCAAGAAACTCCCCAGGATCTGTAGGAGCAGTGCGCGAAAATGGCAGCGCGTCTCGAGATGGTAATGTCAAAGGAAATATGAAACAATCCAAAGAATGGCTTGATACTTTTCTTTAAGATGCTAACAGTCGTTGTAACTGTGTCAATGCCTTAAAATTTGTGTCGCTTTCGTAAGACTGAAAACAAAGTAATTTTTTGTCAGTCAGAACAGCCGCTATCGTAACAATAAACCGATACGAAATCACTTAAGAGTGAATACTAGGCACAAAACCAACTTCTGCGAAGGAGTCCTGGTTTCAATCTAACCTCCCATTGGTCGAGAAAGGAACAGCCCAGGATGATTAAGCCTGCCGACTATACAGAGAATCATTGCTTAACCATTGTAATCGTAAGAATTCTCCCAGAACGCTACTGTTACGTCGGTCTGAACTCAACTAGGAGCAGAAAAATCACGAATACTAAATCGTGAGCGTTTGTGGCTTAAGTTTATATTGGTCAAATATGGAGTGCGCGCTTTAGTGCTTACATCAAATCAGCTAGTGGAAAAAGCTAGCACTCTAAATATAATCTTTGGAATTCCCTTTTTCAGGGTGGCTAAATTACTTTAAGAATTTTTCAGCTTGGTTAAAAGCTGACCTTATCCACCGTCTTTTGAGGAGTAATCGATCGGAACGATAAAGTTCTCGTGGAACAATTTTTTTGTTCTCTAACGTAAAATCTACTAACGCGCCGCCAAGAGTTTGTGAAATTTATCAATTGTGCCTCGCTCAAGGCTATAGCCTTTAATATTATTTATTATTCATACTTAAAATTTATACCATAAAGTGTATTTATTTTCCTTGCTTGTCGAGTGAAGTATCCTAAATTAATATTCTTAAACCGTCGTTATTGGCAAAAAGCAATTAATTATGTCGGTAAAACTATATCTGTAAAAATATCGATAAAAGTGAACTTGCTTATGGCTTAATTTACCACTTAATTAGAAATACAGTGTATTAAGAATCTAGTTAATTTGCCGAGTAAAATAATATGTATTAAGAAATAATAAGCTGAAATATAGAATAATGAATTGAGAATTTCAAACTGCTCTGTTTCAAACTTTTGAACAATTCAACAAGACTCTCTAAGAGCGTTAACTCGGGCTACAATACGTCAGCGTCCTGTAACTAGTCTAAACGAATTGAAAGGATGGAAACTTGAAACTTTGGGCAACATTTTTCAAGTTTCAATACTATTCCTGCAAAAAGCACCTAAAAATAATAAACAGGGGAACATGGGGAAAAAGGAAAAATGAAGAACAAAAGGAACTGGGGGAACAGGAAAACAGGGGAACATGGGGCACGGGAGCAATCGGGCAACAAAGGGATGGGTCAAAAGAGGAGCAGGGCACAAGGGCAATAAGAGGAGGAGAGGAACAAGGAGAACAGGGGAAAAAGGGAGAACAGGGGAAGAAACGGATGGGTGAAGATGGGGAAAGGGGAATAAAAGGGACAGGGTAAAAGGGAAAACAAGGGAAACAAAGAAATATCGAACAGAGCGAAAAAGAGGAAGAGGAAAAATGGAAAAAAAGAAACAGGGGAACAGGAAAATAAGGAAAACAGGGAGACAGGAGAATAAGGGGAACAGGAGAACAAAGGGAAAAGCGGAACAAAAGAAACTGGGGAACAAGGAAAAAGAAGAAACAAGAGGAAAAGGGGAAAACAAATCGTAAAAAAGGGAAAAAGAAGGATCAAGGGGGAAAAGTACGAACAAACGGAAACCAGGGAGAACAAGAAAAAAAAAGGGTAACAAGGCTAACAAGGGGGTAACATGGGGTACCCCTTGTTACCCCTTGTTGCCCTTGTTGCCCCTTGTTACCCCTTGTTACCCTTGGTACCCCTTGTTACCCCTTCTTACCCTTGTTACCCTTGTTACCCCTTGTTACCCTTGTTACCCTTGTTATCCTTGTTACCCCTTGTTACCCTTGTTACCCCTTGTTACCCTTGTTACCCTTGTTACCCTTTGTTACCCTTGTTACCCTTGTTACCCCTTGTTACCCTTGTTACCCTTGTTACCCTTGTTACCCCTTGTTACCCTTTGTTACCCTTGTTACCCTTGTTACCCTTGTTACCCTTGTTACCCCTTGTTACCCTTGTTACCCTTGTTACCCCTTGTTACCCTTGTTACCCTTGTTACCCTTGTTACCCTTGTTACCCCTTGTTACCCCTGTTACCCTTGTTACCCTTGTTACCCCTTGTTACCCTTTTTACCCTTGTTACCCTTGTTACCCCTTGTTACCCTTGTTACCCTTGTTACCCTTGTTACCCTTGTTACCCCTTGTTACCCTTGTTACCCCTTGTTACCCTTGTTACCCTTGTTACCCTTGTTACCCTTGTTACCCTTCTTACCCTTGTTACCCTTGTTACCCTTGTTACCCTTGTTACCCCCTGTTACCCTTGTTACCCTTCTTACCCTTGTTACCCCTTGTTACCCTTGTT
>CALNXK010000088.1:357500-387500 GCA_942486035.1 Porites lobata
CCCCTTGTTACCCTTGTTACCCTTTTTACCCCTTGTTACCCTTGTTACTCTTGTTACCCTTGTTACCCCTGTTACCCTTGTTACCCTTGTTACCCTTGTTACCCCTTGTTACCCTTGTTACCCTTGTTACCCTTGTTACCCTTGTTACCCTTTTTACCCTTTTTTCCCCTTGTTACCCTTGTTACCCCTTGTTACCCTTGTTACCCCTTGTTACCCTTGTTACCCTTGTTACCCTTTTTACCCCTTGTTACCCTTGTTACTCCTTGTTACCCCTTTTTACCCTTGTTACCCCTTGTTACCCCTTGTTACCCCTTGTTACCCCTTGTTACCCTTGTTACCCTTGTTACCCCTTGTTTCCCCTGGTTACCTCTTGTTACCCTTGTTACCCCTTGTTACCCCTTGTTACCCTTGTTACCCCTTGTTATTGGAAATTACCCCTTGTTACCCTTGTTACCTCCGCTTACCCTTGTTACCCTTGTTACCCCTTGTCACCTCTTGTTACCCCTTGTTACCCTTGTTACCCCCTGTTACCCTTGTAAAGTAATAAGGGGTAACAAGGGTAACAAGGGTAACAAGGGATAACAAGGGTAACAAGGGGTATCAAGGTGTAATTTGGGGTAACAAGGGGTAATTTTTGGTAACAAGGGTAACAAAGGGGTAATTTGGGGTAACAAGTGTAACAAGGGGTAACAAGGGTTACAAGGGGTCACAGGGGTAACAAGAGGGAAGAAGGGGTAACAAGGGTAACAAGCGGTAACAAGGGCAACAGGGGTAACAAGCAAGAACAAACCAGTGCAAAAGTTAATTGCAAAATACGTATTCGACTGCTATGAGAAAAGAAGATCATTAGTTGTTTAGGTTAACATTGATTCCCGGGGGGGGTACTCCCATACATTACTTATATGGGTATGTGCCGCCCAACGGGGTCGTGATTTTGACTCCTGATTTAGGACGGGGTATTCATTTCAGAGTCGTTTTTCTAGAACGGGGTATGAAAAATTGTGGATCACGGCTTTATCTTCTGCTTAAAATTGTTGCTGATTATGAAGAAGCATTTATTTGATGTATAAGTCGAACAAATAAAGAAATATCTTTTTAAAAAAACAGGGCTATTTCAATTTACAAACTTTCTAGAACGGAGTATAAAAAATTGGCCCATTTCTAGAACGGGGTATCAGTTTTAGGGCGAATTCTAGAACGGGGTATAAAAAATTGGCCCATTTCTAGAACGGGGTGTCAATTTTAGGGGAAACATTTTTTTAGAACGGGGTGCCAATTTGGAGTCCCGGGCGGCACATACCCACCCAAAAAATACCCAAGTGCCCCCCCGGGCATTGATTATAGTTCCTCTAGTGTGCAATTTGTGTTATGATTTTAATTTATTTGGATAAAGTCGATATACATAGGACTGTATGTATAAGACTCCAAATAAAACATTGTCTTGTCTTGTCTTGTCTACAAATAAAGGGGGGGGGGGGTTCCTGCATAGGGTTTGTGCGTGTTAAAAGTGGGAAGGTGGTAAGTTAAACGCTGATAATTGCAAATAAAACTCGCATGTTTCGGCAATGCTGCCTTTATCAGGAAAACGTCTTCAGTTAGAAGAACAGGGGAACGTGGGAACAGGTGGAACTCATGGGAACAAACAGTTGATCTTTGGCCCGCTATCAGTCAGCGTTCAGTAACCAGCAGACGAAACGCATGCGTTCTGAAATTGAAGCCCACTCAAAACATTAATGGCGACTGCAAGCAATATGGCAACCGAACAAACAGCATTAACGGAAGATTCCAAGGACGATTCGGACGACGAAGATAAAAACAACGTCGATCTAGGAGTTGCTGGGTTACCTCAAGTTAACTTTTCGGAGTCAAAGAACGAATTTGAGACTATAAACTTGGATGGCGATGGCGACGATGAGGAAGAAGCGGACCCATCGGATCGCGATCTTTCGGACGACAAACGCAAGAAAAAATATCGTAAAAAGAAAAAACGAAGTCAGCCATTAGAGGATTCATCTGAAAGCAGTTCAGATGACGATCGAAAGACCTGTAGAAAGAAAAAAGAGCCAGAAGTCAATCCGGTAAACAAAAACTTAAATCTTACCTATTTACAAATAAGTTATTCAAATTCCGATCCAACGTCAATTGAGCTTAATTTTAATTTCAAGTATGTGGTTCGAGTGACAAGTGCTTGATCTTATTAATTTCAAGCCTTTTTAGACGTCCATTGTAACTGAAAAAACTTATTTCATGAGTTTTTGACACTTTGATCCGTCCTAAAGGTTAAATAAACAAGCTGGAAAGACTTTTTCGGATAGTAAAGTGCTCATGCTGAAAACTATGGCCAATATGAGTTGTAGGCTTTGTATATTACCTGCCTGCAAATTTGATAAGGATTTACGGTGGATATGGAATCTGTTTTCTCGAAACAATTTGTAAAACTTGCCTAGTGTATCAAAATGACACATTAAACTGTGAAACTGCAAGAACAAGCTGAGATCTCCCAAACCCAAGTGACACACATATGATGACTTTTATGACCGTCACATCAGTACTTAGCAAGCAAGCGACTGTCAGGATGTTTTGTTAACAATTCAATACTGTCTTATACTGCATATGTGGTATATTCCTTTACCAGTGAAAGAGATCCAAAGAATTTTAGTGATGTTAAATTGCAGTTGTAGTTTAATTTACTTTATGAGTCATTGTTCCTCTTACTGGTTGTCAGAGAAGAAAATCATTCAATTTGACAACCAGTAATGCTCAAATTAATATAGTGTTTTAAAAGTGCATACAATATTGTCTGTTTTTATTTTTTATATTTTCTCAGTCTGATCTCACCTGGACCCTCTGGTTGTGGTATTATGTAGTTGCTTTATCAACTGGAGCACTGAAAGGTATTGTTAATTTTTAAACTTACTTTGTGTATAATTCATGTTTTGACTTTTTATTTATGTACCCAAAGATCCAGGACAGTTGGGTCTAGATTGAAGCATTTCCCAGCTCTCTCATATATTTAGCAGCTAGTGAAAATATATGGGATGGGAGACAATTCTTGAAGTGTCCTACATCTCTGTTGCTATAACTGACTGTGCTCCTTCATACATTGGAATACATTTTGTTTGACCGTTATGTGCTTCTAAATTTGAGTTTTTTTTGTAAAAGAAAAAACTTTTATTATTCACTATCATCATTCTCTTGTACTCTTCAATTTCATGCGATAAGTATGCTATTGGAGGAAATCATGTCATTTAATTCCTGGGTGCAGTGATGACAGAACCACTAAAAGGGGTTTTTGTGAATCAAGCTTTGCAAGACAACATGTTGTACATGTTGTGGCTCAATTTTATCCTTGGATTAGATTTCATTTCCCTTTGTTGTTTGTTATCTCTTGATAGTACAGTAAAAACACTGCAGGCCATCAAATTCCCCGAGGCACCCAATCCTCCCCACCAAGGGCTTGAGATTGATAACTGCATTAAGGCCAATTTGGACGGTACGATTTTTGCTTACAACTGTTATACACGACCAGCATTCGTCATGACTTCATGACAGATCGTGTCATGTAATTTAGACCCACAACATTCATACGACACATTGTGCTTGGATGTTGTAAGTAAAAATTCTGCGTTTGTGGATGGTCAAAAGTCGTGGCATGTGCTACTCGCACATGATAGTCATAAGCAAATATCGTACCGTCAAACTTGACTTTAAAAAGCAATGCCATGCATGCCAAAAAGTGCTTGAAACTTTGTTTTAGTGGCAGAGTACCTGGGAGAGAAGCTAGCAGCATTTTTTGGTATTACAACTCCAAAATATCAATATGTAATAGATGAATATTACAGACTTAAACAACAGGTGAGTGCTACTTCTTTAAAAAATCCTAAAATTCTGCCCTTTAGCTTGAAGTGGTGACCCACCAATGAAATAGAAGAGAACTTATGAGCACGTACTCTCCTGTGATTCTTTTTAATGCTATTCAAGGTTGTTCCTTTGTTTGAGTCACACCTTGTAGATTAAACCTGACAGGGTGACCAGTCACATCAAAGTGAATGCCACCATTGAAGCAGTACATGTTGAATTACTATTAATTTATAAAGTTACGTTCAGGTGGTTTTAAATTCGGAGTCTGAGGGTAAATCTTAACTGTGGCTATTCAGCTCATGGTTTTTTCTCTTTGTGGTAATCTTTTTTTTTTCAATTAAAAATTCAGCATGAAACCCAAGTCTGTGAACAACTGCAACACTTTTCAATTATTAAAAATTAGTTTACTCACATTAGATGGAAAATAATTTTGATATTTAAGACTTGGAAACTTACCCTTGGTTTCAAAAAGAACGGACAAAAAGCATCCTGTAGTTCTAACATAAGATGTGTGGTTTTCAGGAAAAAGAAGAAGAAGAAGCAGAGAAAAGAGAAAGGGAATATGTAGAGCGAATGGCGGCTGAGAGGCTAGCTTCACTTGAAGGAGGCGATAACTTAAATCTCCACATTGATCAGGAGTTAATGAATGGCAAAGTACCAGATCCAAGTGCATCTGAAAAACCTTGAACTTTTGAGAAAAATCCTTTGCGAGCTCTAGTGTAATAATGGTAAAGACAGGGTTGTCACTAAGATTTCGAGTTGCCGGGTAAATACAACGAGTAGGTGGCGAATAAAATAGCTAGGGGTTTCCTCTTGGTTCTATTTTTCTTCTATTTTCCTTTTAAAGTAGCTAGGGGTCACATTCATAGTAGCCAGGGGAAATCCCCAGCCCCAGGGTCTTAATGACAGCCCTGAAAGGCCAACTTAGATTGAAGGAATAGAACTTTACTACAGTATTATTGGTCATAGACATTTCAGTGCTGGACAAAAATTTTCTAGCTGTACATAGAGGCAAGCTGGACAACTTCATTCCTTTAAACAAGCTTGTACAGGGTAGTGAATATCAACAATATTTATGCACAGTCAAAGTTTTAGCGTTTTCTTTCCTAGTTTAATTTTGGAATTTATCAGAAGTAATTTTTAGATTGGCTTTTGTAAGGTGCTCAAATGACTTTCTCATTTCAGAGCCAAAACTGGCTATGTAAAGCAAATTTATAGTAGCCAAAGTTGATTTGTTTACTTCTGTTAGTCTTTTTTAATAGGAGCCTTGTTTACATAATTTAAATTCAGTTTACGCTTGAATTCTGAAATTGAACTTGTTATTATGTGAGGGTCGAGAAGCAATATTCAAAAACAGGTTTTTTTTTAGAGGTGCCCAGGCACCTCAAAGTCAAATAGAAAAAGTTGTTAACGCGGCGTTATGGTCCCAGTTGTTCACAAGGTGGGTAAGTTTCTTTATTATATAAACACCAAATGAAATACCAAGTGAACTTTCACGCGAAAAGTTAATATCTTCACATGTGAAAATATCACGGTTGCTATGGCTTCATAATAAACCGCACCTTTCAGACCAAAAAACTATTTAAATAAAATGGTTTGGTATTTCATTGGTGTTTATATAATAAAATAATAGAACATAACATCGTCGCTTGGAGATACCAAAGTTCTCTTCGAGTGTTGAAAAAAATATTTCACTTGTTTGCTGCGCTCACTCGTGAAATATTTTTCAACACTCAAAGAGAAATTTCGTATCCCTGCGTGGCCATGTAATATCGTCTGTATCCAGTGAATAGCGCAATAAATTTATTATTGGTGTCCCTAACACTTATTCACTGGATAGTGAGCGATTTATCCAGCGGATAGCATTATCCAATGTGTGCACAACTGTGACATGAGTACCTGTTTTAAAAAGAAATATCATTGCCATTTTTGATGTTTTTCATAATATGGTAGTTCAATAGATTAATCAGAACACTGAAAATATTGTGAAGAAAGAAAGCTGGTCTGCACATGTAAAAACGTGAGTAAATTTACACCCTTAAGTTAAGTTTCTATTTCCTTAAAGGTAACATAAGTTTAATATAATAATACCAAAGGTGACATCACTTCCAGTTTGGCATGTGATGAATGTAACGCAAATATTAGGCTATTAAGTTTTGTCAGACTATATATCGTGGTTTGAGCCATTTGTGTTGAATGTCTTGCAGAATAAATTATTTTAACGATACTTTTTGTAAGATTAGTTTTATGGTCACAATAACAACAACACGATTGGCCAGATTCACAAAGAATTGAAAGTTAGGATAGTCTTAGGTATAATCTCATAATAAGTTTAAAAAACTGTACCAATACATTTTAATCTTACCCACAGTTCTGGAGAAAATGTTTATTTCTTTAGCTGGAATTTAGCATGTTTGGTATGTTTCACATTAAGTAAGAAGATAGGCATTCAAGGTATAAGAAGATACGTTACATTGTACGTGTATGCTGTTTACATAAAATGCACATACATTTTCTAATTTTGCAAGTTTGCTGTTCCGTCTAATATTATGAACCATTCCATTACATGTAGCCAATGCATAGCCAGTGAGGGAGCTATCCTGGGGGTACAGGGTCCACTCCATCACCAGAGCACCCCAGAGAACCTGCTCACAGTCTGTAGTGTATTACACTGAACAAAAGTTACATTTTAACAACAATTAAATTTATATGACGAATCTATCATGACAAATTTCTCTTCAGGAGCTATCTTGATCATGTAAAGACCCCTTACAGTGCTTTTACAGTGATTTGCGTATTCCCTTACCCCACCCCCCACCCCCCCTTCTCATACGTACTTTTGCTTCAGGGATACTGAGGTGACCAGTTGAGAGCCTGCATCAAAATGGGAACTTGGAAAGGGGCAACTTCGTTCCCAGGGTTCTCTCGTACTCGTCCCCTTCCGAGTAGGAGAGGACCCTGGGAACGAAAGCCGTGGGGAAAGGGATTTCGAGCGCGCGAGAAGCGCGAAGATAGCGCGAGGAGGAGGAAAGAACCATAACAAATCCCAAATCAGTGGGCGAGATATGGAGAATAGTCTGCTTTAGCAGCCGCTCGGGCTGGAGTCTCGCAACGCTCCCCGCGCTACCTTGCTCAGGCAGTGGCTCCATGCAAGAGAGGAGCTTTATCCTCTCTTGCTCAGGGTAGTAATATACGGATTTCTTGAAAATTTTCAAGACCAGGAGCCCATAACCCAGTTAGCCCAGACATATTCAGTTTCTTTTCCGGAAATACTTCTCACGTTTACGCTTTTCTTATACATTTAGCTCGCTTTTGAGAACTTCACACTAAAGCCTTTAATGATGTGTAAAAAGACTGATGAACTGAGTTAGAACAGAGATCTAATCGCTATTTACGTCATTAAGATTGAATGGCAGCCGCCCTGGTTCATTGCACAGTTTTTTTTTTTGTATATTTTTAACCAAACCTTATTACATTTGTATAAACCAAACTCAATCTCATTTGGGACTTTTTTTTTTATAATTTTAATTTTATGGCCTGAGTTACTCAAATTATTTATTCTTTTTTTCCTACCGCAGTCTCCCTCACGTTCGCGCATGACCTCGCTGACCCTTCTGATGACTTCTTCCCTTCCCTCTGCAACACAGACTAAATAAGTGACGTTCTCTAAATTTTGAGAGTCAAATTTCCTATTTGAAACAGAGTATTTGACTATTTGCGCGCTACATGCCCAAGATACCCTCCCTAAGATTTCTCTGTCAAGCTCTTTCCGGGATTTCAGCCAATCAGAAGTCCTCGGTTGCCTTGACGTCAATAAACTTACTTTCTGAAGAAAATAATGCAAAAATTTTCCCTCTTTCGTAGAAATAAAATTGGAAGAAAAAGTTCTTTACGCGCTTTGTGCCTCCTTCGATGGGGGATTATAGTTAATGCTCGAAATTCTTGGATGTTGCGTCGCTGCTGTCCGTTTTACATAAGCTGATCAGACTTGACAGAAGTCGTGATGGCCTGATTTCCAAAATGGTGGACTTCGTGCTTGCTTGCTTCGATCATGCTTCGATGATTTGAAAGCATCTGCAAAGTCAAGAAATGTAAAAATGCTATGAACCAAGAACCCAACCTTCCATGATCTCCTGAACTAGCTGACCGATCAAAGGCTGGATACAATTTTTCGTGGCTTTACAAGACAAATTTTGAGAAGAGCAACTTTCAAACCGTCGGGTGCCTTCGACGTAGACATCCAATGTGATGGGATCGATGGAAGGCGGAGGAGCGCCTTTATTGAACGATTACAAACTTGAATTCTTCTGGAAGCGTTTTCCTCAGACGCTACTAGGCGGACCTAAGCTAAAGCTGGGCTATGAAGCACCCTTCTACGTTTATTTAAACCAACTGCTGATATATTTGACACCATTCGTTCTTGGAGGTGTGTTTACCATTTTTGCGGAATTCGACATTATAACCGATGCATACGTCAACAGTTACATTTATGGCGGCCTTATGATCATATTTGTACTCAGTACACAGCTTTTTACCTGGCTTATGCGACGGCGGTCATCGAATCTTGCAAAATTTCAAAAGAATCTCTTAGCTCAAGACGACGAAATAGACTTCGTTTCCTGCTGTGGTTTTGAAACACTAGAGTTTCTCTTTCCAGGAAAGAAGTTTATGGTTAACATGGTCCTTCATGGGCTAATATCGGGAGTCTTATGTGCTCTGATGTTTCTATATTTGCTGCCATCGACATTGAATGGACTATACTCCAACACAGGGGCAACTGTTATTGTGTTTATACTTGGTTGGTGGGTGGTCTGCATAGCTCAATACTCTTTGACTTCAAAACCTCCAACAGAGCTGGCCATCTTCAGAGCCCTTGATAGCCTAGAAGTCACTCCACTGATGAGACCATTTTATGTGCTATTATTTGGAATAATTGGTGTTTTGGCAAGGTAATTTATCAACACATTACATGTAAATGCTCCTACAACACCCCCGCCCCCCCACCAGCCACTGGTGGATCTAGGGGACTTGTTAAGAGTCCTTGTATTTCCCTCTTTTTAGAAGATTCACCGCTGCCCCCCATAATAATGGGAATGACCATTCTGAGGGTGTCAGCTACTACAAGAGCAGATGCATTTCCCTCTGCCAGGAACGAAACTCTTTTTTTGTTTCAAGTAGCCTGTGTACAGACGTCCCCACTCCCTCAGGAAAAATCTAGAGAGGAGACGTCTGTGAATCGCCGTCGTTGTTCCGGCATACATTTGCGTAAATTTTTTTTTTGTTCATTCGCTGACAGGTGAAAAGGCACAGATAGGTCGAAAAATAGCTCTGGCGTCTGTGCACAGGCTAGCCGAACATGTCCACCCAAAAATCCAGATATAAGATCTCTGATTACAGTCAAGCCAGGTGAAGTGTACCTCCCAAGATCCATTAATGTATTTATTATTCAAAATTAAGTTGAACCGTTGGTAGTTGTAGATTTCAGATTCACGTGTGCATTTTTGCATGCGTAATGAGCCGTGAATTCACACGTGATTTAGTCACGAAATTTCTACCAGCTCAGTTTCCCTGAATTTGATGTAAATGTCTTCTAACACATTTAATCCATTCAAAGATTTTCATTCTGACCAAATGCAGAGAAGTTCTCTTAAAATATTCACTGCTCATTACGCATACAGGAATGCCGATTTAAATTTGACACCAGTTACGGGAACGACTAACGGATTCATTTTTTCAAATAATCAATTCATCAATAGCATCTTTTTGGGGTAAGGTTGACCTGCCTTGGCTGTTAACATTGGATTTTGTATGCCTTCTCTTTTATTTACAATACCGACTGGTACAGACAGACGCATCCACAGCCGGTGCAACAATCATCGGTGGTCTTAACTTCTCATGCCTTTTAGAGAGAGCCGAAATACAAATATCGGTAAACAAATGTCCACAAAGGCTGAGCTTTTCCCTGGGGAATCTATTCTGAGGTTCATTCACCAATCAACATTACCGCCTTTATTTGGTGGCATTAACATTACAACAATCAGAGGGTTGTCCCCAACATTCAAATGACATGCTCAATTACTCCTTCATATGTGAAATTTTCTGAGGGGAGGGGGGGACATCTGACATGTGCTACTTCCCAAACAATCTGCAAAAAACATTATGTCGTCTTGAAGTTCCGCATCAGGCCTTTTTGTCAATCAACATGTTATGTGGTTTGCAAACCAAGAATTTAAGGAAAAACTATACACTTATAGCCACATATGATTATTGAACACAATAAATATTTTCAGAGCCATTTTTTTTCTGTTATTATTATTTTAGAGAATAATTAAACATTAATTATATTTTTGCTTTAGGAATTATCCAGAGCTAGTGTCAGTTGACAAAGCATTACACATTTTATTCGCCTTCCTCCCTTTGCTGTGGACTCTGGGTATCTTGCCTCCTCTTGATGCATTGTTTTCTTGGCTGGCAGAGCAGGTCCTGGTGCTAGTGCTTGGTGGGTCACCCATGGCAACAGATTTAAGGTCAGTAACCTTGTTCTACACATCTCACAGAACTTAGGCATAAAAAAATATAACCTGTTGTCAATAGCAGCTAAGGTTAAGGGCAAAAATTAAATCTACTGGACCCAGCCTTCATTATTAAGTTGAGGTTTGAAGGTAGTGTTAACAGGAAATTGATCAATCAGTCAAAGATGGTAACACATAGTAGTGAAACTCACAAATAAACTTGTGGCCTCTGACAGGAAAGGATATCTTACTGGCCAAGAAGAGGTTTTATTAAGCATAAAGTTCTAAGAGCTGTTTCGTTTAAGTTTCAGGTTAGTCCTGTAAATTTGTGTCTTATTTTTTCCTACCTGTTTCAGATTACTTGTGATCTTTGTCTTTTCAAGTCTTGTGGTTGTCATGACAACATTCATCACCAGCAACACTGCAAATATCATGATATCTGCTTGCTTTGGCTTCATTCTAAGTGTGGACATTTTTGGCTTTGCATTGCAAGTGCAAGACAAGTTGAGCAGCATAGACACAAAGGATCCAGCATCATGTTGGAAATTAAAAGAAGTCATCATCTTTGCTGTTATGTTATCGCTAACAGCTGTCGTGGCCGGTGTTTCAAGCCATTTTTCATCTTCTGGAAGTTTGCAGATATTTGAGTCCTTTGGTTTTGTATTTTTGGTGCTCTGGGTTTTAGTGAAGATCCTGGGAGATATACAGAGTGTCAGCATCTTCTTTGGTTTATTTAGAAATCCACTTTACCCAGCAAGTATTGATTCCTCAGGGGAATTTAAGAAGAGGAAAAAGGCTTTGAAATATGTAGGACTTGTTCGGCAAGGATTGCTTGTTTATGGTAAGATTTATAATATTTATTACACCATGTCATGAATAATAAAATTATTGACACGTTGTTTATGGTAGCTTAACCCTTTAAGCTCCAATATCCACATACAAATTCTCCAAACTGATCTCCATACATCTCCTTTAACAATTAGTTGAGAAAATTTGATCAAAGATCAAAGCATTTTCTCTATGGTGATCATTTTATTAATTCTCATAGCTTTATCTCTTGACAGTGTATGGATATTGTTAGGAGAAACTTGTTGTTGGTCACTATTGGCACTTAAAGGGTTAAAACAATTAAGAAGGGGGTCATTAGATGGAAAATCGTGAGACTTACCAAGAGGCCAAACCCTTGCTGATTTAGTTGTATTATCATTCTTTTCAGTATCACCTCTACTGCAAGTTGCGTTCCTCAGTATGTTTCTCCTTCCTGGGCAGCCGAGCATTTCAAACTTTGTCCTGGCTGTTGGGACTGTAAGAGCACTGAGACAGGTAAGCCAGATTTTATTTTGAGGTGCAGATCAAAATGGAAACTCATGGAGACCAATATTTGGTTTACAAGGACATGCTATTAAAGGCCAGATGCTAAGTACTACATATATGAACCCAGTTAGAAGATCTGCAAACCCCAGAATGCATAGCAGGAACTTATTTTCTGTTCCAAGGAAAACCCATCCTTGTTACTAGAAAGCCGGCAGCTTTTTGAACTCTTAGGGCTACATAATTAAAATTTAAGGCTCCACATGGCTCAGAGTTTTCAAAGCTGAGCTCATGTAACTAATCGGATGTCCTGTGAGCACACGCATGAAATCATGTGAGAATGCTTCTGTGCTTTGAATTACTGCTCATTTCTGCTTACACAACTGAATATTTAGAGCTGCTGTGACTGATCATAGCAATCATTTGTTCTACCACTCATAGTGCACTAGCTCCATGATAAAACTATTCCACTCATGTGCCCATAGGTCCACTGGATGTTTCTTACCGTAAAGTGACAGTTCTACCCAACCGGCCAAAGCTGAATTTGCTCTACACTATAACTCACTCATTGTTTATCATATTTCCATTTCAGGTTTGGCAGAACACATTTAACTCCCTGTTAGAGGTGTCAGTTGTTTGCCTGAGTGTGACAGCTTTTGGTTCGGATGTCGCTGCCTGGTGGGCTTCCGCCGGGCTGGGCTTACAGTTAATGCTGGTAGGAGCCTGCCGCAACAGGCTGCAGCCACTGTTTGAAAAACTTGTCTTCATGATGACCCTGGCTGTGACATCCTGGAAGCTGCCTAAGCAAAGACACAAATCAACAGTGCCCATCTTAGTGACATCTGCCATTCTTTTCCCGGTCATCATTGCCATACTTGGCATGTCAACTGTATTAGCAGCTCCACTACTTCCAGTGTTCTGTCTTCCTATCTTCCTAATTGGGTTTCCTCGACCATTGCGTTCCTGGCCCTCCGCAGCCAGCACTGCAGCGGCAAGCTGTCCAGATTCCGTGTATTACAAACAGCTGATGCCTCAAGTGGTCTCCAACCTTGGTGTCACTGTGTCATTGGGTGCCCTGGGCAATCCTGACCCAGGGGATCATTTCTTGGTGCGCTTTCAGGACCGGCTTGTTTGGGTCCACATTCTTGAGAGTGGTTATAAGTTTTGTACCGTAGTACTAAAGGGACTTGAGCTGCAAGAGACATCGTGTCACACCGTGGAAGCCACTCGCGTCGATGACGTGTTCCAGGATATTTTTGTCCATGAAGGCAAATGGCCACTGGTGTCTTTAAACAGTCACGTGTCTAATGTTCTAAGGCCATGTGATTCGCTAGTAATAAACACTTACTCAGATGCAAAAAATGTTCTGACTGGAGTCATTGATCAACCAGAAAATCTAAGGCGTAACTCCGAGAATTTCTTGAAGACACTTGTTTGGGTTTTGGTCAAATACTGCAAAGAACATGAGTTTGGCAACAACGACAGCAGTGCACGACATGTGCCAGTGAGCATTCCAGAAGAAGAGACAGTAGTAAATGTTCCAGTTGATGATTCACCGGTTTTCAGACCAAAAGAAGTTGTGCTTGATCGGCTGTTAAGTCAGGATGACATTGAACTTCATAATTTACCAAAGACTTTACAACAAGAAAAAGATCAGTCTACAGGAGTGGCTACAGCTAAACTTCATAGAAGCGGCTCGTTGCCAAGTCTAAGTGACAGCGTCTGGTCACAAGAAAGCTTAAAACTTGACGATAGCTTCACAAGTCCTGGAAAGCAAATGCCACATTCACAACATCCAGTATCTGATGAGGGTGTGGACGACCTGGAGGATTCATTAAACCTTGGTGGCTTTCCAGCGCTGGACATCGGCCGCCCCAAGGCATCAACAACTCAAAAAACAATTAGAAATCCACCTGAACGGTTTAATGCAGTCTCGAGTGACTTGCAGTACATAGCTAGTAATAGTGGAGTTTTCAGTAACAATGCAGGTGCCAGCAGTAGTGTAGAGCCAGCGGTATTCACGTCAGAGCATGCTTACAAACTTGACATGCCATCTAACTGGAAGTTTTCCATTCCGGTGGACAAGCATCATATAGATTCTTTATCCAGCAAATTTCCGGATTTCTGGTTGAGACATGTCATTAAGTCTCAAAACTTTGGAAATGACAACGAGACTGTCGCGCAAAGCATCATTAATGATCCCGCTCTAATTGGAATCTATAAACAATTAACATGCGCTTGTTATGCGGTGGTGGAAGTGTTGGGTTTCCCAGGATCCTCTGCAACAACTGCAGGTCCGGGTCACGTGCATAAGGTGTACTCCGGCAACATCCCATGGTCAATGAATCTTGACTGGCTAGAGAAGGATACTCAACTTAAATCCCTCGTTCTGAAGGCATACAGGTACATGTACAAAGCAATAATTAACCCACAGATCTACAAAGAGTTTTTCAATACTAATTAGTGCGAGTGCGTGAAAAAGCGTCATTTTAGTGGGAAAACGCGATAGCTGTCGCCATTTCCTTATTCCCTTTGAAAGAGATTTCTTGTTGCCATGCGTGAATCGCGTGCGTCTGTTTAGTAGAGAGCTTACACAACGACGACGGCTACAAAATCGTCACTTAAAACTAAGTGAATTCGCGCTGCTTCAAAATTTATTGCGCTTCCTCCATCTCCTTTCATTTATCGAATGTTAGCAAATTTTTTGCTCGCAGGCTAAATCAAAGAGGCCGTATCGAAGTGCAGGAAAAGAAATAGAAAGCCGTTATGTTGTGTTCAAATTCTCCACAAAACGTGAAATTAGGCGTGTTCACGTTTTAGTCGTGCAGTGACAGCAAAGAAGTGTACAAAATAGCGTGATGCACGTGCAGAGTTGTTGTTTTGCTAATCTGAACCTACCGCTTTTTTACCGTTCTAGTTGCCGTCGCCTTCGTTGTCGCTTAAGCTCCCTAGTAAAAGATCACAGATGACATCAAAATGACAGGGGCTCCCAACGTCAATTTTCGGAAAATATCTGTTTGGAAGACGATTTGAGATCCAGAATTTTCGGAACATTTGTTGTAAAATTTCTAGCTTGCCTGTCTCTCCTAGGATTTTTGAATACCTAAAAAAATGGTATAATTGCCCATTTTAAACGGATTTTTTCCCTAAAAAGGTCACGTAGCATTTTCGGGAGCCTTTTTTCTGGCTGAAATTTAAGTTTTGATCCCTATAATTTTGGGATCACTGGACTTTCAGCTAGGAAATTCGAACAGCCTATATCTACCGTTTAAATACTAAAATACGTTTAACAATGCTATGTGACACGAGTCGCAGGCGAGTGTGTCATCGATGTTTTTACCACATTTTGACGTCTTCTGTGAGTCATTACTGAACAGACCCACGGCAACATGGAATATATTCTTTTTGTGAAGTGAAGAAAAAAAACACAAACCTACCTCGTACAGCTTGACTTGGTTGGATGATCTGTGCCAGTTTAGGCATTTTCCAAGTCACAAACGCTACTTTCCTTCTCTGGTTCTTCTTTTCTTCTTTATCTTACTTGAAGACAGTACCTCCGAAGAGTAATTCAACGCTTTCCCTTGCTCAAAGCATAATAATGGCGAAAACATTTTGCAGAACTGCGAGTCTCTAGTAGCGATGACACGATGGCAACTGTTAAGAAGATTTCTTCCAGTTCAGGCATTTTCAAGTTGTCAAGAACTCTTTCCGTCCCGTTTTCTTCGTTCTTCTTACTTGAAATTACTTCTGCTAATTTTTTTTCGTGGTCTTCTCTTGCTTAATCCGAAATAATCTCGCAACCATTTTCAAAACTGCCCGCCATGTTGTACAAAACAAAGAAGACAAGTTCCCGTGACGTCATCCATGTGTCTGAATTCAAATAGACCATGGGCAACGAGTCGTGCAACGACCAATCGATGCGCGCCTAATATTCGCCTCATTATTTAATACGCGTTTTAAAACACGCTATCAAATGCTAGAAGTTTCATAACTTTGCGATCGGGAGAGGGCTTAGGGCCCAGCTAGTGGGGCCCATATTAAGTGTAGTAGTAAGTTGTTTTAACATATTTTACCAGAGAAACTGTTTAGTTCCCAGACCCCTGATCCAGACCTTCAGAATCGTTACTACTGTACTACTTAATATTTTGTGTTCTTCGTTTTTACAGGTATGCATTCAAGTTAACATATGACGAAGCGGTTCTTGGGGAAGTGACCAGTGAAGATGAACTGGTAGAGTACTTGACAGAGTACGACAGGGACTGGTACTTAGGTTCTGAGACAGATCGTGATTGGCAGACGTCTATCATGGCGGACAAACCGTATCTTTTCTCGTTGGGTAGAGATAAAAGCCAGGTAGGAAAAAAATTTGCTTCCTCATAAAAATCATTCAGCATTCTCTGTGTCATCGTCTCCAGCTTTGTTCAGTTTTTCAGTGTACTCATTCAGCTGTGTCACATAGGTTTCCGTAGCTAAAGTAATTGCGGTAGTGGCCTAACTTTGGGTCCATGCGAATCCCTTTCTGAGACAAACACCGTGGGGAAAAGCGATAGGTGTCCGTCTTATTGAAAGCTGTCAAAGAAAAGTAAAATGCCTGAGGAGCTAACCTACGTGGCAGGCGTTCGAAGGGGAAGGGGAAGGGGATTTTGGTCGTGAGAGAAACGCGAGAGGCGCGCGAGGAGGGAGGGAGGGAAACTCCCTCGCGCGCGTTCCCGCGGCCAAATTCCCTTCAACTTTCATTTTGAACGCCTGCCACGCAGGCTGGGAGCAACTTTAGGTGTCCGTTTTAGCAAGGTATCCCTCTTATAGAGAGTCAACTAAAAGGAGTAATGAACGGGCGGGAAACAACTCTGGGTGTCCGCTTTAAGGAGGTGTCTGTCTTAAGGACAGCGTCAGAGAAAATGTCGAAAGAGCAAATGTAAGTAACTCTTTAAATAGATTTTATAACCATTATCATTCCAAGAAGATGTATACCGTAGGGAAAATAGGTGGTTTCTGGCGCAATCGTTAATAAATACTCATATTTTCTATCTTTTGTCAGGGCACATACACCAGCCATGTTCTGACAAAGCAAGAGATTATTGCCCCTGTGGGGCGCCTGAATGGAGAGTGTGTACGAGGACAATGGGCCTCACTGGCGCTGGAGCTGCTATATCTCACTAATGATGACGAAGAGCGCTACAGTATCCAGGCCCACCCCACCCTACTCAGGAACCTTACCATCCAAGCAGCCGACCCTCCTCTAGGATACCCTGTCTATTCTTCAGGGGCTGTATCAGCACCTCTTGTTGTAGCTCCTCTGTAAAAGGTCCTTTGGCTGTCCAATCGTAAGCAATCAAGGGCGTCCCCAACCTGGCAGTAGGCCCTTTTCTTGGTTACCTTATGCACCTCTTAGTGACAAACCAGCACCCCTTAGAAGCTCTTCTGCGTCACAGAGGTTATACTGGGACCCTAGCTGTTGCAGTTCGTTCATTGTAAAGCTGCTCAGGGACCTTGTCATCCTAGGAGCAAAGTCTCCTGTCTTCAGAATCAAGTCGCTACCCTGCATCTCAAATTATTGAGCCAGAACAACACACACCCGTCCACAATTTATTCATACAGTAGTTATTTTTATGTGCAAAGATCCCAAAGTATGGCGGTAAACCATATCGAAACAGCAAACGTTTTATTACCAGGAGAAGTTAAAAATTGACAAAAAAGCGATGATGGGTGGCGTCCATCTAAAAAGGCCGACAGATTTTCAAGCTATGCTAGCTTCGACTTGTACTCGATACAGTACCTCATTAAACAGGCCTCATTATTCCACGCGACCGTATCGCGTGTTCTGTTCGAAGTCGTGACCGTCAAGACCGGGAAAAAGCCCATACAGTGACCGGGCAACTCTTGGCAACTCATCGCCCATGATCGCATTCAGTCACTGTTTGTCCTCAACCTCTTCACCATGACCTTCGCATTTTCTAAAGGAAAATCCCTGGGGCCTGGGGCCAAGGCTTTGTTTGACCTTTCTAACAACAGCGAGCACAGCTTATCGGAAATTAAATGAAAGTGTAAAATCGTGCGAACCGAAAATGAAACGTGCACAGCGCATTTCTCCGCTTCTTGAAAGTTTTCCCAGTAACATATCTCCCCTGAGTTTTCTTACGTGCAAGTTTTTTAGTTGGGTTTGACCCTTATTTAGGAACTAGAAGTATGAAAAAAAAACATAAAGCGAGCAAAAGTTTCCTTTTCGACATCGTCATAGCTGTCACGTGTCTGTCGTACTTAAAAATCTCAAGTATCGTGCAAAAAAATCATACCCTCAAATTGTTGTACATAATTAGTACACGGATGACCAGTTGCAAGCTGTAAAAAGCAGTGTTTAAAATATAAAGTGTGAATAAAAAGAACAACTTAAAAGTGAACTTGGTTGAGTATTGCGCAGTCTTTGTGTAGGCTACAGATAAACCACATGACGTAGCCTCGTTCCCGGCCATTCCCGGCGCAGTCGCGTTCGGTTCTAAGCCTCCTCCGCTCACTCGGATAGCGTGAATTGGCCTGGGGACGAGGTTGCACACTAATTTGCACACTACCTAAAATCCCTGATTCGCTCTGGCAACTCTTGGGAAATTGAGCTTTATGAAACAAAGGCGCTGATGTTGAGAAGCTGTCACTATGGCACCGAAATGAACACAACCTTGTTCCCAGCTAAGGGTCTACAGGTCACCAAGTTGACCTGAAGCATACCGCGAAAGCTACTTCCGGTGCTCGTAGCTCTCAGCCTATACAAGCTTTTCACATTTCTGCGGGGCCAAAAATCTGAAAATGTACTGCGAATATTCTTTACTTTATGCGTCAGCCTTTTCCACCTTTTAAGCTTAATTTTGATTTAAAAATAGAGCGCTCTTTCCTTTGTTTTCATGTCATTAATTGTGAAAATGTTCTAGGTTTCCTAGCCTGCATAACAGGCACTTTATGAGCCAAGCGAGGCAAACGCGGCATTTTGCACTCGCGCTCGTCTCGATCGCGCTCCGCGCGACATGCCGCGTTTGCCACGCTTGGCTCACGAAGCGCCTGTTGTGCAGGCTCTATAGGTTTCTCACAGTTTATCCTTGGGATAGCCCGGCCGATAGGGCCATGATTATTTGGGTTAACTTTTACTAACCATGATGAAAATTTTATCGTTCTTTAAATACGATCGAGTTTGTAAAACATTCTGATGTACAAAATCAACGAATCCATAACCGACATCCTCTTCCCTAACTAAGCGGGTCCAATTTGTTTTCTGAAAATCAACAACCTTCGATACGTTAACTCTGTCACTCTGACAGGTCACCTGATCGATCATGGTGATACGTATTTTCTCCGTTACAGGCCAGGATAATATTGAATCGTATTCACCGGGAATAACTTTGATGTAAACCGACAGGTATTTCCCCTTAAAGTCCTTATGCACCTTTGGATCTGCGCAGCCTCCATTTGGCATCATTTTGATTCGTAATTTGTATCCGTTTTTGAACAAATAAAACGGTTCGCTTAGTATGGTCTCTTGTTCCTCTGTCACAGCCCTATCGTAAACCGCTTGGAAGCCAGTTATCTTCCAAACATACGGCGCATATTTCTCCGTCATCTGCTCCAGTCTCTTTATCTGTTGCGACTGTTCTTTGACAAGGTTTGCAAGCGCGCGGACCTGGTGCTGAGTTGACTCAAGGCCACGAAGGGCAAGGGTGAGATGGTGTTCAACTTGAGATTTCGAGTGAAATGTGGTGCTTGACCGTGGAAACTGCAAACGAAGAAATATTCCGACAATTAATATATATAAATGGGAGTATTTGTCTTTTGGTGCATGAAATCGACTGAATATGTCCAACGCAGACAGCTTCCGATCACGTCGCAGTCCATTAGAGATTGAATAGAATAAAGGAGGTATATATTTTTTTAAAAAAATTCTTACCACTGCGTCGCATCCTAAAGAATTGTACTCGCACTGAACCAAAGTTTTAGGACAATCATAACGGGTATGATTACCAAGCTGTCAAAAAAAAAAAGAAACAAAGAATATACTACAATAGGCAAACTTCCCTACAAGCAGTAGAAAAACCGAAGGCTCAAGAAATCGGGTTTCAACTTTATCGCTAAAAAGCTCTGAGGGGTGTGGATAATAAGATATTTATAATGTAGCGAAAATTATTTAATAGTTCAGATGTTTCCGAGTTACCTCAAGTCAAGCCACGGTTTCAAACAAATAACAAACAAAACTGACACTAAAAAACAGACAAAACTGATGTGGATAACAGTCATTTCTATATTGTTATGTAAATAAAAAACATTTTAACATGAAAGGTTTCATGACTCGGCCTCACTTTCAAAGCGAGGCTTTGGAACTCGGAAATGTCCTGTAAAGAGAAGTATTGGGCGGACAAAAGGTTGATACCAAGGGGAGGAGGGCAATGTTCCTGTTGGTAGACAATAGTTCTACTGTAATTTGAAATTCTTGAAAAAAACAAAACAACGAACCATTTCCCTTGGGATATCCCTCACACCACACTTGTTAGTACACTGGACAGGAAACTTTGTGCAAGTGGCAAGATGGATCTGCGGAAAGAAATGAACAAATACTCTTTGAAAAAGTCGAAAGCGGGAAATTCCGAGCGGACGATTTAAAAGTAGTGTGTCACGGCGGCCATTCGGGCTTTTAAAACTAAAGGTTTTTTCTCCTCGTGCACATAGTTTTGCAATGATAAATACTTCACTGAGTCAGCCTGAAAACGTATCCAAGAACAACTAGGCAGATAGGATCAGATGCTTTTACGAATACCCGTGCAGTGTAAGAAAAGGGTGAGGGTTTTCGCCTGGTTCATATACGCGACGAGCGTTTCACTCCTCTCCAGAAACTATGAAGGGAATGGGTACAAGCTTTTGGTGCAACGATTTCTGGGTTCGTTTGGGTGGACAAACGTTAGTTATGATTGGTTGATGGTATTCAAGGCAACCATTAACCAATCATAAGAAACGCTTGTCCACCCAACCGATCCCAGAAATCATTGCGCCGAAAGCTTGTACTCATTTCCGTTATAGTTTCTGGAGTAGGAAATACGGCGGCGGCGAGAGAGAAGAGCCGTCTTTGGAGTCTCTTGCCGTCGTCATATTGGAAAAAGAATAGACCCTAAGAGCAATGTTGATTTAATCGGCAGTCACAGGCGCGCAGCGCAGGAAAGCAAGTTTTAGTTCGTGTTTGGGCCTTAGCTACATAAAAAAACAACAACAATAACAACAACAACCAAACGCGAAACAAATTTTCATCGTACCTGTTTTTGATTCTGGACAAATGATGTTGTGCAGTATTCACACTTAATTATCCTCCAAGAACATTCGAAAGTCACGTGGATTGTCAGCTCCTGTTTGGTGAGCTTTTCTTTGCAACCAACGTTTGGGCAATTAACCACTTTGAACGAACAGCTTGATTGATGTTTCTTAAAGTGAAAGAGATTGACATTCTAAGTGAAGAGGGATACTGGGTCGGCAAAGTTATAATTTGACGCACGTTACCTTAGGTACCTTTGCGCAACTCTAAATAGTACTTGACCACACTGACGCATACTTTAACGAAAAGTGACGATGATGCCGGCAACAAAAAAGAATGTTTCGGCAAGAAGGTCTCCTAGTTTAACCAGGTCTTTGGTTTTTTACAGTGTTTTTCTTTCTATAGTAGCTAGGGAAACAAAAGCATGACATACGTACCTCCACGTCACGCAATTCTCCCGCCCATGAACATCTAAAATATGAACACTTCACGGACAGATCCAAAATTTTCCGGTGGCAAGCGGCATCCGGAAATATCTGCAAATTATGAAGGAGAATGTTGTTTGAGAATACATAATATAGCATGATGGAGGCTTAGAATAGTCGGTTTCCGGCTTCTAATTTCCTACGAAGCCCACACAGAATTGAGGAGCGTTGCGTGACGAAACTTCAAAAACGGCTGTGCGTGCGAGACCGGGAGAGTAGTTGTCTTCCTGCTTCAACTAATGATACACTTTGCCTCTCAATCCGGACACTTTTGATGAAGCAAATTTTTTGCCATGACAATTAAAAAATAGAAATTAATGCATCATGAAAAAAAGTTATCTGTGAGTCAAGATGGCGTTACAATTAGTTTGCGTGACTAACGAAACAGAATACCTTGTCGCGTGATAATGGCTGCCTGTCTGCTGGACAAGACGGTGAAGGGCGCCTAAACAATAAAAATTCAAATTAGAAGAAAACCAAACACCACCCGCCTATCAATCAATTCAACAAATGAGAGGAAATATCGATTAGCATTCATTAGTTGGCGAGTTTATGTTATGAACGTTCGAATGACCTTGTCGAACACTGACAACACTCCCCTAAATTTAAGTCACTCGAATTATATTCCTTTAAGGAATTAAGTAAATATTACAGGCAGAACAGTTAATAGACATAGAAAATTGACTGCGGAAAAATTTGAACGCATGGCCCATCGGTTATCATGACTAAATTATGTTTAAAGTAAAATGCGTGTTTAGAAATACAAAGGCGAACCGAAACAATGAGAAGCACAACGGGGAAAGTTCCTTTCAATGACCATCATTTGAATGATTACACTTTGGGATACTAAACACAAACGACCACAAACGCATAAAAATATTCAGGACAGTGATTCGGCACCGAAAAGGAAATACTATCAACAGAATCCTTTAAAATATTGACGTTGTTAATCCTAGCTCTTTCAGCAGAAATAATCGAAAGTGGCAATCCTGAGCGTCAAGTATAAAGACACGAGAAAGATATTATTCATCAGCGATGACTTATCGCATTCACGCGGTTATTTCGACGGTTCTTTCGTTGTTTGAATAATACTGAAGTCATTACCTGAAAAGGGACTCCATGCAGATATTACAAAGTCGGTGACCACATCCCACAATTTGCACCGGATCTTTCATTGCTAGATGACAGACGAGACATATCCAGTCCTCAGGAACGCTGATAATGAAGTCATAATCATAGCCGCCGAGTTCTGGACCCTTCGTAGGCACCGCCATCTTTATACTGCAAGAACAGGAAGCATTTTTAAACGTACGAGCATGATTCGGGAAAATTTCGTATCGTATTACAAGTCATGCGTTGCATTTAATTACTCGCGTGACTGGATTAATGATCGTGAGTCTCCACAATCCCGTGATCCCGACCCAAATTTTCGCGCAATCCCGTAATACTAATGCTTATTTTTGACATCCCATTTCGCGTGTATACTTTCGATCCTGAATTTTATCCCCATTTTCTTTCAAAATCCCGAAGTTCAATTACAGCATTATTGCCCAGACGTCACTGAAAATTTCCACTTTAGATTTATAAACGATAACGTTATAACATTTTTTCCAGTTTACGTTTGCTGCTCGTGTTGTGCCTGTTGCTTTTGCAGAATGCATGTATGTTTGGGAGACACGGCCTATTTTGTTGCTTACTGTTTCTCGTTTGTCCAAAAATTATTGAAAACGCAAAACTCATACACTGAGTTTTATTTATCACCGGGAGGTAACAACTTTGGATCACTTTTGATTACGGTACTCAGGCTTTTACCTTTTCTTTCCGTCTTCAATCAATAATTGGTAACTTAATCGCTTCACTCACCTTATATTCCACTTGTGACGTGCGTCAGTTTGAGCCGGAAGGGTCATCCATTCTAAGCATTTATGACAAGTACCTCAGGTTGTCTGACAATACCATTTCATTTTATTGACTCAATACGTTAACAACGTTCAACTATTAAGTCTGCTGTAAATCAATCGAATATGAAGTCTATGTAGGCTCCAGATTTCTTGGCTAGTATATCAGAGACAGCAGAGACAATTCACAGAGGCGAAGGAGTTGTATAATCAGGAAGTCAGGCTTCCGCGATCTTGGTCGGTAGTCCGGCATTATGTCTGGATACGACTACACATTTGTTTCCTTTGTCGCAGAGGAGGATACTTGTCCAATATGCAGCAGTCCGATGAAAGAACCTGTTCAAACAAGATGTGGTCATCGGTTTTGCCGCCTCTGCTTGGAAGAGTGCATGCGAAGGTAACGTTTTGGCTCTTCAGTCTGCATTTTAGTATCGTAAGTCATAGAACCTACATGCCGCCATGTAAACTTAAAATGCTCGAGAACGTTACTTCATTAAGTTAATGTTATTCAGTGGCACGCCTAGCCTCGTTTCAACTTTACAAGAACTGATTTTCGTTCGGAAATTTCAGTCTTCGTGATAACTTTCCCACTCACAGAAGAAGGAACTATAAAGACGAGTTATGGATGGGCATTTTGAGTGAAATTATGGCTCATCAGCAAGAGTCAGTGACCCAAATCTTGTCCTTGACATGATTTCACGTACTATAGCAGCGACGACTTCCAGATGTTGGTAATATTCTGCCTATATACTTTTATTTGCTTATACACTGATAAAAATATAAGTATTTCTTACTGAACAAGTGATTGATTTTTCACTTCTGAGCATATTTTGGTCGCTGTCAGGTATCTCCGACACTGACGCTTAGTTTATTTGGACAATACATCCACTGTGGCTGCGCTATCTTTTCTGTAATGGATACACTCGTGTGAGTTTAAGGATCTAAACTTGAGCACGTATTCGGAGATTCAAAGATTTGCTCGTAGAAAAATGAATGGCAGAAAAGAAAGACAACATGTTGTATATAAGCATTTTATTATTATTATTATTATTATTATTATTATTATTATTATTACTATTATTATTATTAAGAGCGAATGCACAGAAAAATCGAGCAAAATCGGCAAATCGTGGCCACAGCTCAAAACCTAACTTACACTCATTTTCAGTCTGTAATAAGGTTTTAATGAGTTTATAACACTGCTGAGGTTTAAATTTCAAAATGCGGCCGAGTTTGGGAATTATTTGAGATTTTTGATTTCAACAGTCTGCTGGCCTAAGATTAGCCGCCGAACACGGCAATATAGCCTAGCGACAGAAATGAGCTGACTTTCATAAACGAGCGAATATATTGGCAATCTTCCACTTAAATCTCAAAAAGCAGATATGTAACAATTTCTGAACGGCGCAATTTTTAGATTTAGAGTATAAAATATCGACGAACCAGCAGAATTTTTAAACGTAATTTGCATAATGCTTATAAATACGACAATTTACGGCTAAAACCAAAATCGAATTTTCTATATGGGGGAATTCTTCAAATCACCCCAAATCCCGCTTACTACCCAATGAGATATAGTACTTCAACATTATCTGAAAGTTAGTCTGGTGTTCTTGCGAACGCTTGTAAAATAGATTGATTATTTTGAGGTTATTTCGCCCCAAACAACTGCTAATTGGCCCCAGGGTCAATTGACACGTGCACCTGACCTTAGTTTTATGCGTCGATTTGAGCTCGTTAAAAGGGAGAAACTAACAAGATTCTTTTAATATGTACCTGTTTTAATGAAATACACGCAATCTTCAAAAGGAGAGGCCGTTCAATGGGTAATTTCTGTTCTTGAGATCTTGTAGATCGTACCATGGCGTCTGCGAGTGGACCTGAGTCTAGGTCTGTTTTCCCGTGACTGCGAAATCGGAATAACATCAAGAAATAATTCTCCCTCGAATCTTCGTAAGTGAATCAGCTTTGCAGTGCCTTACCTGAGATAAAAAGTGGGCCGAATAGCAAAACATTTCTAGCGCGATTTGGATCCTTTGTGGAACGCAGTGTAGTGCTGAGCGAAAGGTGAGTAAACAAACGTGGGAAAGTACGTTACCTTTGATTGCGTGACCAGCCAGTAAACGATAGTCTGCAGCGAAAAATGGGACTCGTAAAAATCTTGCTGATGTATATTTAACAGTTTCTTACTATAAATTTACACCTGGTTTGTCTAAAACTTTAAACAATGCATATCTGTCCAAGAGTATAACAATGTTTCGAAAGATCCACCCCTAAATAACTGTGGGCTACTCCTTTTTCGCCATCACCGATTTGCACTTCCTTCCCACTGTCTTTTGCATGAGGCTTGTATGCCTTTTTAACTGTTATAGACACTTAAAACTGGCCTTTTAAGACCTGGTTTAAGAACTTGACTGACTTAAAAAACCGTCGCGAACATGCGCTATTATTGTTGGACTTTGGAAGCTTTAAGCCCAAAATGATGGTGCAATCTCGAGAAATTTGCCCGGGTCTAATTATAAGACAGGGAACGGGTACTAAGAAAGGGACGGTCTCATTTAGCAACCCGTGGACAATCTGGGCATGCTTGCCTTCTGTCGCAGGGGCAACCGTAAAAGCCAGGTACGCCGCCCCCACCCGAGAGGATTGCATTGCATCCACCATTTCAGTCGCTTTTTCCACATCATGACCTTCAATTATCATGAATTATAATGCGGGCCTTGATCGTTGCCACCTTACCAGAAGTCTAATCTTCGCACTGTTAGACCATGAGAATCGCTATTATTATTCCATAAATGCACCATTGACTTTTCCTTGCTCAGCTTCCGGTAAACCGATACTCCGAAGCAAAAAAAGCTTTACAACGACTCTATCGAGGCCAGAACTCCTGATATCAACAAATACACCCCCCCCACCTAAAGAGAGCAAACGTTCCCCGAGCTATTCACTTGACCAACCCCATCCCTTCGTTAAGAAAAACTACGCACTCAGTTCACTGGACAAAACGCGCTCGTGAATATACCAAACTATAGCCGTTCATCCTACAAGCAATCTCACTTTCAGCAGGCGTGGCCACCTTTCCAGTTGCTCTAAGATTAATTCGACACCTGCAACAGACACTGTAAATTAAATAGCGGCCACAACGCCCTTCTTTGAAACCGTCAGGACGAGAAAGTTTATAAAAGACTTAACAGGTGTGCGCGGCGGTTTCCTTTTCTTCCTTCCCTCCCATTGTAGCACTCAAATTCTGACCCTGATATTAATTCTAGTAGTGATCAATCGTTCCTGAGCCGATAGGCACAAGGATACCAGTTTCTTGCAAAATATGCTGTGACATCCGTTTGTTCATCCCCCTTTCTGCCTTCGGCCGCTGATTAGGTTTGGTTCCGTGCTTTGAAATAACTTTAGGAACGAAACATGATACGTGAGGGGAGTGTCCGGCTAAGGACAAGTGACTCTCGGTGGTGAAGACATATACTGAGCTTGTCAGTATTTCGTAGCCTGTACCACGTCGCGAAAATAGAACAAGCCAAAGAAAATAAGACGCCTTTCTTTCCCCAGCCCCCGCAGGTTTTTCGCATTACTTTTTACTGCACAACTGATTCTACCTTTTCGAGCCGGAGCGAACATGGACGCCCTTGCGGTTAATGCACCTATCAATGTAAAGCCGGCGGGGGGGGAGGCAGGGCATGGGGTGGGGATTTGATTGTCTCTGTTGTCCCTGGGGTAGGGCATTTGACTGATCTTGTTCTCCCGGGGGAGGGGATATTTGAATCTTTCTTCGCCCGACGTGGAGATATTTGACTGCCGACTCGGACGAAAAAGACTGAGACCGAACATATGTTTCCCGCTTCCACGCTTCACGCATGCGCCGTACGGTTTGAGAAAGATCAGGAATTCATGGAGGCCAATGAGAACAAGCGAAGGCTGAGTGGATTTCACTGTTTTGTCTTCAAATTTCGTTTGTTTTAGCGTGTTTTTGATCAATTGAACCTCTTAATATACTGTGGTATCAAAGTAAACGGAAGTAAAGAGAAACCAAGTCAATTTTTGCAAGTACAATTGATTAGTGTATGGCTCATTCGCTACAATCACTGTAAGCTTATAAAAGTGACTTTCTTTGTACCCTTTACTAAGAACTTTCTCCTAAAGGTTTATGTATTCTACGCAGAGTAACACGGATTATGGTTAAAACGTATAATTGCAGCTGTAACAGGAACATGTATCTTTGGTGATGCAGAACGTTTATAAAAGATTGCAGAGTTTTATTTGGAGATATTTTTATTGTACCTTTCTTAGGTTCTGCCTTGGGATTGACAGCAATGTGCAGCCTGGGGTGGGGAAATTTGGTTGCATTTGACTGGAATGATTTGCCCGTGGGCAGGGAATTTGATTGCAAATTTTTGAAAAAAGTCAAATCCCCACCCTATGCCCTGCCTCCCCCCACGCCGGCATTACATTGATAGGTGCATAAGTTTCCACTTCATTTTCGGCACCTGACTAAACGCAAGCGCTGACTTGTGCGCCTATGCTTCGTTTGCACTGAAGTAGCAGTATATGACCACGACAGACTTGTTGCTATCCTTGGTTTGAAACCGCCATGGGCAAGAACAATTTCTTGAAAAGAGCAAACTATATTTCCTCCTTAGCAGACATGGAGAACAACTACTAGGACTTAAGCAATGCCATTGCTTAAGTCCTTCTAGACTTGAAAAGAGAAAGCATGATGCTTTCTCTTTTTAATGATTTACGGCTAAACAGTACAATTTCATGTAGCTTTTACGCAAAATTAAATACTCAGTTGTTTGCAGAATTGCATTTAACAACAAATTACAGAAATTTAACTAAGTTTAGATCTCATAGATAAGTAGTGAACGAAAAAACTTTGGGGTAATGCGGCATTCACATTTAAATGATATGGAAATTCCTGAAACAAAACGTTTTAACCCCAAAGGGTTTGAATTGGGTACAACATTGAGTTAGCCGAATTGGTCTATGGACACACAATAGCAGAGATATCATGCCTGTAATTTTCTGTTCAATGCACCTTATGACAAGTCTGACTAATCCACTGGTAAACCATGCCTTAAAACCGCCTTGAACCTTAAAATTTAATCCATTCGCCTTTCATGCGTAGTGCAAATATATCTTCTGAACACTCCGGGGTTGAGGGTAAAATCAGAAGAACAGAACATTCAGTTACTGTACCATTTTTAAAAGTCGGACAGTATGTTTGCTAATCATCTTAGTTAACCGCTTTTAAAATAGGACAAAAGGACACCTGGTCATACAGGAAAATGAATTTACTGTATCCCGAAAGTTTTGGTTTCCCGTGCACTTATTTTTCGCAGGAGACAATCGATAATTGCCTGGTCACGCAATCGGAGGTGAGTAACTAATTTTAAAAAAATCATTGATACCCCCCCGCCCCTTCCGGGTTGATACCACTGCCGCTTAGCAAATACACTACGTGCTGCATAGAATCCAAATTGCGCTAGAATGTTTTGCTATTCGGCCCACTTTTTATCTCAGGTGAGGCACTGCAAAGCTGATTCATTTACGAAGGTTCGAGCGAGAATTACTTCATGATGTTATTCTGATTTCGCAGTCACGGGAAAACAGACCTAGACTCAGGTCCACTCGCAGACGCCATGGTACAATCTACAAGATCTCAAGAACAGAAATTACCCATTGAACGGCCTCTCCTTTTGAAGTTTGCGTGTATTTCATTAAAACAGGTACATATTAAAAGAATCTTGTTAGTTTCTCCCTTTTAACGAGCTCAAATCGACGCATAAAACTAAGGTGACGTGCACGTGTCAATTGACCCTGGGGTCAATTAGCGGTTGTTTGGGGCAAAATAACCTCAAAATAATCAACCTATTTTACAAGCGTTCGCAAGAACACCAGACTAACTTTCAGATAATGTTGAAGTACCATATCTCATTAGGTAGTAAGCGGGATTTGGGGTGATTTGGAGAATTCCCCCATATAGAAAATTCGATTTTGGTTTTAGCGGTAAATTGTTGTATTTATAAGCATTATGCAAATTACGTTTCAAAATTGTGCTCGTTCGTCGATATTTTAGTCTCTAAATCTAAAAAAATGTGCTGTTTAGAAATTGTTAATATCTGTTTTTTGAGATTTAAGTGGAAGATTGCCAATATATTCGCTCGTTTATGAAAGTCAGCTCATTTCTGTCGCTAGGCTATATTGCCGTGTTCGGCGGCTAATTTTAGGCCCGCAGACCGTTGAAATCAAAAATCTCAAATAATTCCCAAATTCGGCCGCATTTTGAAATTTAAACCTCAGCAGTGTTATAAACTCATTAAAACCTTATTACAGACTTAAAATGAGGGTAGGTTAGGTTTTGAGCTGTGGCCACGGTTTGCTCGATTTTTCTGTGCATTCGCTCTTAAGAGCTGGCTTATTGTGAAGTCTAGGGAACTCGCGGAGGAAGCAAAGAGGGTGTTTGGAGAGGAAGTCAACATAACGACTGAAGGTCAGCGCCATCTGGGAGCAGTTATTGCGTCGCAAGAATACAAAGATCAGTATTGTGAGGAGAAGGTTCGTGCATGGAAAGAGGAAATCGAACGTCTCTCTGAAATAGCGAAGAGCCAGCCCCATGCGGTGTATATTGCTTTCACAAAAGGCTA
>CALNXK010000088.1:392500-455000 GCA_942486035.1 Porites lobata
TAAAATCTGACACGAGATACCGTTTAAAACAAAAAGAGTCAAATACACAGCGATTTGAAAGAAATCTATTAAAACAGTCAAAGAAAGCAAGTCATGTTTTACTTACCCCTCTCCCTTTTCAATTTTATATCCCTCTCAATTTTTTTCTTTTTCTCTTCTCCACAATTTTATTGTTTTCCCTCCTCCTCCTCCTCCTCATTTTTGTTTTCCCTCCTCCTCCTTCTCATTTTTATTGTTTTCCCTCCTCCTCCTCCTCCTCATTTTTATTTTCCCTCCTCCTCCTCCTCCTCATTTTTGTTCCCTCCTCCTCCTCCTCCTCCTCATTTTTATTATTTTCCCTCCTCCTCCTCCTCCTCATTTTTGTTTTCCCTCCTCCTCCTCCTCCTCCTCATTTTTGTTCCCTCCTCCTCCTCCTCCTCCTCCTCCTCATTTTTATTGTTTTCCCTCCTCCTCCTCCTCCTCCTCCTCCTCATTTTTATTGTTTTCCCTCCTCCTCCTCCTCCTCATTTTTATTGTTTTCCCTCCACCACCACCACCACCACCACCGCCACATTTCTATTGTTTTCCCTCCACCACCACCACCACCACCACATTTCTATTGTTTTCCCTCCACCACCACCACCACCACCGCCACATTTCTATTGTTTTCCCTCCACCACCACCACCACCACCACATTTCTATTGTTTTCCCTCCACCACCACCACCACCACATTTCTATTGTTTTCCCTCCACCACCACCACCACCACCGCCACCACATTTTTATTGTTTCCCTTAAAATGTGGTGGCGGTGGTGGTGGTGGGTGTGGAGGGAAAACAATAGAAATGTGGTGGTGGTGGTGGTGGAGGGAAAACAATAGAAATGTGGTGGTGGTGGTGGTGGTGGAGGGAAAACAATAGAAATGTGGTGGTGGTGGTGGTGGTGGAGGGAAAACAATAGAAATGTGGTGGTGGTGGTGGTGGAGGGAAAACAATAAAAAATGAGGAGGAGGAGGAGGGAAAACAATAAAAAATGAGGAGGAGGAGGAGGAGGGAAAACAATAAAAATGAGGAGGAGGAGGAGGAGGAGGGAACAAAAATGAGGAGGAGGAGGAGGAGGAGGAGGGAAAACAAAAATGAGGAGGAGGAGGAGGAGGGAAAATAATAAAAAATGAGGAGGAGGAGGAGGAGGAGGGAACAAAAAATGAGGAGGAGGAGGAGGAGGGAAAAAATAAAAATGGAGGAGGAGGAGGAGGGAAAACAATAAAAAATGAGAAGGAGGAGGGAGGAAAACAAAAATGAGGAGGAGGAGGAGGAGGGAAAACAATAAAATTGTGGAGAAGAGAAAAAGAAAAAAATTGAGAGGGATATAAAATTGAAAAGGGAGAGGGGTAAGTAAAACATGACTTGCTTTCTTTGACTGTTTTAATAGATTTCTTTCAAATCGCTGTGTATTTGACTCTTTTTGTTTTAAACGGTATCTCGTGTCAGATTTTATTGCTAGCAATTATTAGTCGCGTGTTTTAATTGATCCTTGTTAAGTTATTTGTTTTATAATAATACGTCAAGATTCTCTCCCTTGGGTCTTTCCTGTAGAGCTAATTTGTATTCAACTTTGGGCTTGCGAAATCGCATAATTAACTGATTAACCGTGCGTGAAATTACAAGACTTTAATAGTTTTTCATTTCCTCGAGATAGAACGGAGAAAACGTCAGACAAAATTGAAATAGAGTTTTCAGTTCTACTTTGTGTATTTTGTTTATATGTATCCGAGTTTTAGAGCTCAATAAGAAGACATAAACTAAACGGAAATAAAGACTTTTCAACTCCACTTTGTGCACATGTGTTTTGTTTATATATATGAGTTTTAGCGCTAAATAAGATATAGGAAGCCGTTTCTCGCGTTGCTAGGTGATCGCTTCTCTTATTCCTATTTTCCTTTTAATAGACGGTCCGAAAACCGGGCTCAAGTTACTTACCGGGCAAGTCTTCGACCAATCAGGGCTTCTGACCGGATTCTGGACATATTTTACGTCATCAGTATGGAATTTCTGTCGCTGAGTCGCAGACGTTCCTCCGCGCGAAACGTCCCCAGCGACGAAGAGCGAGGAGAAACGGATGTTTTCGCAGGCTAACTCACCAAAAGTGAATGCACAAGTTCTTCTTTAGTCAAATACTGAGCTATTTCTGGAATGAAATTGTTTTAGTATTTCTTCCCCAGTTTTTTCAGTAACTGTGGTATTTCAGTTTGTAATATGTTTCGCGTAGTCACTTTCTTTCTACCTTGAAAATTGTTGTTTATTATATTTTTTTCAGGAGCACTTCAACTCCTGCCAACGATTTCCGTGCACTTGCCTTCAGAGGTGTGGTCAAGACAACATTCCCAGAAACGAGGTATATAACATTTTGTGTAAAATATATACGATATATATACAGCAGCGGAAAGGTTCTTCTTCAGTCGTAGCTAAGTAAACACTGATAATTACGTGTTATAAAAATTAGAAGATACTGTGCAGCGCAAATGATCGATTTTGATAAACTTTGTAAGAATCAATTGATAATTACGACTGGGTTCAGGCAGTATTTCTCTTTTTTCTGTGCTAAATTATTTAACTAGTCTTTGATTCATAGAAATCGCAGGCCTTTTCATGCACTACTCTATAAAATGTTTATAAATCTATACAGGAATCCTATCCAATTTTAAGCAGAAGTGTTCAACACTAATTCTACACTACCCCTCAATATGTCACTGGCTCTCATGACTGGATATATGTGACAGGACAATTGTTAGCTAATCTGTGGATATAACTTCGTCAAAAACGCGATTAATCGATTGTTTCTTCTGTTTTTCCACTTCAGCTAAACAGTCACCTGGAAAAAGACTGTGGTCTTACTGAAGTGAGCTGTTCTTATGCACATGTAGGATGTCAGGCCAAGGTAACTAAACAGCTGTTGCTTAATATGATACTGATTCTGCTATCCGTCAAACAATTAAGCAATAGACCACACTTTCTATGGGTTTACAGGCATGATAACCTACTTGGGATGTTGGGAGAACACAAGAAAAGCTTGTAAATCACGAGCTTTTACAAAATAACTTAAAGTTTTCTATGAGTTTACCGGCAGAATAAACCATAGGTTTTTAACCAATCAAATACGCGGGTACCATCTTAGTTTTTTATAATGGTCGCTAACTGATGAGACAATTCTTGTTCGCAGTTTCAATTCAAGGAATAGGCTATTTCCGAGCTCCCCCGGGCCTCTGTTTCAAAACGAGGGTAGTTGCTCAGCCTTTGATATGGAAATGATTTTTCATTCTCATGCAAATATAACTCATTTTCACAAGAAAGGTTGTGCACCTGGCCTCATTTTGAAAGTGAGGGTTTTGGGAACTCGGAAGTGGCCTGTTAGACAGTTTTTCAAATTAGGTAATGAACGGACCTGAAAACTAAAAAAAAATTCTTATGGATGAGTCTGTCTCATTGGACTAATTTTTCATGTGTAGAAATGGTATACAGTAAATGGTAAGTAAACGAAATCACTTGGTCACGTGTTAAAAATTGATGTTTACCGTTTGCCTTAAAAATGGCCAGGGAAGCGTGTGTCAATAAGCATAGTACTGAAGGCGGCCTCACTCTAAAGATGAAGCTGTACAATAGTCGCTAGAGATCCCACGCTCATTATTTGACGGAAATTATTGTGCATTGTTGGCGGTAGGGTCAGCAAACCTTTTAAAATAGACCTTTTTACCGATACGGCGGCCACATTGAATTTATTAAATTTAAGGAGTATTATGAGATGCCCAGGCCAGGGGGCACTCGCTCAGTATTTACGCGCGCTTTTGGGGCAAAAAGAGATCTTCAATGTATATTTCTCTGGAAAAAGGCGATCATTATGACATCCAAACACGGCACAACGATCTTTTTCTCCCATTACAATCTTTTTCTAGGAAAAATTAGAGAAAAATTGGCCCGAAACGCGGGCGCAAATACTGATGCGAGTATATCGGATCGTGCTCATGCCCCTGGGCATCCCATAATACTCCTTAAATCCAATTAATTCAATATGGCCGCCGTATCGGTAAGAAGGTCTATTGCGGTGGGGTTGGAATAGGCTCTGAGGGTATAAAGGCGATCATTAAATTTGTGACTTTCAAATTGCTTTAAGTCGCTTCAAAGGGATGTACTTTTTCTTCCAGGTTCCCAGAAACGCCCTCGGCCGACATTTACAATTATGCTTGGAAAGCCATTTAAACATGGCTTGTAAAAAGCTGCAATCCGTGGAAAATGAATTCACCATAGCAAACGCACGGCTTGAAGAACTGGAATCTTCGACTGCAGGAAATTACAACATCGAGGAATTACACAGTACAGTGTCTCATAATGTCGATCGAATAAGCGCGATAGAAGCATCGCTCGCGACAAGCAAGCTTGAAATTGCTGAGAGTAATAAAAAGATTAAGCTACTTGAAAATCTAAACATAAGAAAGCAACAAGAGTTTGATGAATTGATTGAAAGGAACCGCAGAATCTCGGAAGACTTGCAAAATGAAATCGAAGCTGTAAAGAGAAAGCTTCTAGAACGTTCTGGCCCATCAGAAAGTGCAACAGGCGTACAAGCTGGTCTTTCAAGACCTTTAAAACTGCCGACGATACTTACACCTACCGCGCCACCATTTCCGCCGCCAGAGACAAGGCGCGAATTGCATCCCGGGCGTCAGATAAAAAGCTCTCGTTACATACGACCACAGCACATTAAGGAAGATGAAAGTACGAACGGAGACGAACAATGTGAAGAAAATATCCCTGGTGTAAAGCCATTGATCTCGTCTCTTCAACAGCTATCCACTGATGTTCATGTCAGTAATAAGTTTATCTGGAAATTTACCCAATTCGACGACGCCATGCAAAAAGCGAAGTATGGCTCAAAGATGTTTTACTGTAGTGATCCGTTTCTGACTGGTCCGTACGGTTACAAAATGTGTGTAGAATTCCACCCCAACGGATTAAATACAGGATGGAACACACACTTATCCTTATTTGTTTGTCTTTTGAGGGGGGAATACGACGACATATTACCCTGGCCTTTTAACCAGAAGGTGATAATCACTCTCATTGACCAACAGCCGAATCCATATCTGAAGAGAAACGTGCAGATGTCGAGTCTTCCAAGAAACAATGCACACTTATGCTTCTGTTATTCTAAACCTTCAGAATCAAGACCGAGGAACACAGCTTTCGGTTTCTGCAAATTCATCACTCAAGAACGACTCAAATCAAGACGCTATCTTGCCAATGACACTATTTTTATTTGTGTGGAAGTTGAACGTCTTAATGGTTTTATTTAAGTAAATGAATGTCTCGACGGGGGGATACTCCGTTATTTAGACTAAACGGTACCTGCCACGCCCAACAGCATGTGGTCTTCGCCGTCTCGCGAAATTTTCTCTAAGATGGACAACTTTGGGACAGGCACTATGCGTCCGTCTTAGAGAGAGTTAACTGAAATGAGTTAAGGAAGGCATGGGACCAACTTTCGGTTTTTGTTTTAGCGAGGTATCCGTATTATAAAGAGTCGTCAAAGAGATGTCTAAAAAGTGATTGGCAACAACTCTACGGGTATGTCTTATAGAGGTGTCTGTCAAGAGAGAGGAGTTGTGTGTGTGCAATTTCGTTATTTAGCTTCTTACTTAAAAATGGCATGTTTCTTGATCAGAAACAGAAAATGAACCACCAGGGACTCAATTAACAAAGTCTAGCATTGACCACGCCTCGTGGTTACCCGTACTTTAAGTCAATTTTCTCTAGGACACTGTCGCGCTGCTGGAAAACTAACGACTTTTAGCTACATCCGCCTAAAACAGAAAAGTAGCTCTTCACACACCGCAGACAGGCTGAAACTGAGGGTTACCATTTGCTGTTTTGGAAGCACTGACATTACTGCCATGTTACTTATGAAGTGGCGCTCACAATATCACAGTGTTCGTATTCTCTGTACCAAGGACCAAGAATCTGTCTTCCTGCATCTATTAAAGATCCAAAAAACCTGTCAAGCTTTTCTGTCTTTAAGAACAAAGTGCAAGAGATTTTATTAAAATAGTTACAGAATTAGTTTAGCCGCACTCCTTCGCAGCCCTTATTTCTTGAAATATTTTGATGTAGAGGTGGCCTCTCCTATAAGTTTCTTGAGGTCTCCTCGCTTACCATACTTGCTGTATCCTCTAAAATTCATTATAATACAAAGGCTAATAAAAGATTATGATGATGATAGGAAATGTTACCAAGGCAGGAAAATACATATACAGGCATATATAGGCAGCTGCAGGCAAAGAAAGTGATTAAGTAGTGGCACTTTCACTTTTTATGCTGCTGTTATTGTGGTGGTTTAAGATATTCAAAAGATACGAGATTGCCGGCCTTATCCTGGTGTTCCTGTGCTTGTTTAGGCGCGAATTCTTGTTCGTCTACCCGCCCCACCTCCCCAAAATGATTTTTTATGATCTCTCTTGGTTGAGAGACTTTAATGAAGCTGCTGATTAAATGCGAGGTTCTACTTTACATATAACGTTTTACCCTGAGGGTTTCGCTTTTGAAATAGCCTACTGCCGGAGCATCTTTGCAACATGGTGGAAGCGCCACGCAACCCGCAGTTACCTTCAGGTTACGACGAGGAGTTTGTCAATGAAGTTGAAGATGATTTCATTTGCTCGATTTGTCAATTGACGTTAAAAGAGCCTGTTCAAACAAGATGCGGTCACAGATTTTGCAATGCATGCCTCGAGGAACATTTGAGAAGGTACGTCTATTTAAAATGACTGAATTCTATGATATGTTGAAATAGCTGTGATCCAAAACCTTGTTACCTTAAAGTAGAGTACAAAATCCGGCACAGTGTTTTAGTGGGAAACTCGACAGTACGGACATAACAGCACGGAAAGTCATCCCTTTTTACCAAGGTAATTAGGCAAATAACAGTCACCTCAGCTTAAACAATTATTTAGTACGACGGCCACGTCTGTCAATTTTAGTTTTTCAATAGAATAGAAATGAAGCTTAAAATTTGTTCGCGCTTTTTAGAGACCACTTTAGATTATGTTATTAGCATATTGGTGAGTTAAGCTCGTTTTCTATTCATCAAATTTTCAAATGGCAAAATGTTTTCGTTTCCTCTGTTTAGAGATGAGTAGCCATTGTTTGATGTCATTGATCTGTTAAGGAATACGGACCAATCTGGTTTCACGTGATAGATCAGCAAATGGTTATTCTTGCGTAACCTGGCCTTCTAGCCTGCCGACGTCTCCCAATTTCTTTGAAACAAAGCGAAAGCAAAGGGAATGTATATCTCCCATAATACACCCTTTTTGCCCCCCAGATTTTGCATAAGCATTAAATTGTCTTTTGTTTCTCTTGGGAGCACTGTAATACCCTAGAGAAATCAAAGACAAAGGTTGTGCAAATTAAAGTTTTTGGGGGGCCGGGTGGGGGAGGAGCAACAAGGTGTATGACATGTGCAAATAGCAAATGCAGAATTTGCCGATTACATTAAATTAATTGCTTGTAGACACATTTACACTTTTAACACAGTAGCTTCTAACTCAAACTGTTTCAAACAGTTTCAAAACGTAAATTGCATGTTTTCCTTTTTATCTGTTTTTTTTGTATATTTATTCATTTACTCATTTTAATTATTGTCTCTCACACCGAAAAACAGACAAGAAGCTCAGAACCAGCCTTACACTTGTCCTGCAGATAGGAAAGGCCTGGACCGAGACCGGGTAAATAACTTTCATTTACCTTGTAACCTTTGTGTCTATTGCGTTTTGGTCTTCAGAGTCTAGCTATTCTGTTTACTTAACCCTTGCTCGCAAAATGAAGCATACAGTGTAAAAATCTGAAACCAAGTAATGAATCAATAAATTTTTTAAAACTTTTAGAACAAGACAGTTTTATCCACGCATTGACCCCACTTTTATTGATGAAAGTGCGAGAATAATTTCAAAAGTATTTAAGCAATTTAAAGAAAGTCCATCTTCGAATGATAATCATAATAATCATCATCATCAACAACACAAAGGTCTCATACGTTCTAATCAAACGTTGACAGAAGAAATAAATAAAAAAACTGCCCTTTGAATCAAAGAGACTCATATTGGATTGATCTTGAGCACTGCATTTAATTTTCTTTCCAATTATACTGCAGGATGTATTTCCTGACAACGCAACAGGAAGGAAAATTTTGTCAATGGCGATCAAATGTCCAAGTGACGGTTGTTCGTGGAGTGGTGAACTGAGAGACAAAGAGGTAAAAACCCAAAACAAAAATTATATCCAAGGCGCGTTGGTCATTTCCAAGTTGAATACCTTTGAAACTGAATAAATCAAATATTTTGCTTATGCGTTGCTACGCGTCCTGAAGACTGAAAGTGTAAAGGGGTAAAATGCAATGATTGAGCTGAATTACAACACGACAAAGTAGACTTTTTGCCAGGGCTTTTCGTCACGCCTTTTAAAAAAATATAGACCTTTTAGCTTGTATGTTTTTTCCCATTTCAGATCACGTGACAGATACCCCAGAGAACTGTTTTTTTTTCTAACGTCATCATATGATGCACAAGAGAATGAGCTAGCTCATTCTCTCTTGGTACGCATAATTTAGGAAACACAGAGACACAAAGTGACACAGGCTATTCTCAATTATTCGTTAACAAAAATCCTCACGAATTTCTTGACTGGCGTCGAAACTAAGACATTTGGTAGTTCGGAACTCAAGAAGAAAAAGGAAAGAGATCACTTCTTCTCTAGCGATCTTTCAATTCTCACAAGTTGTTATTATTTACAACAGGCTCACCTGGAAGCTTGCCCGTTCAAAATTGTTACTTGTACCAACGAAAATTGCCATGCGTCCGTGAAAAGAAGAGACCTAGAACAACACATGACAAACACGTGCGAGTGGAGGATCATAGAATGTGAATTCTGTAAAGAACCACACCCAAAGAGGCACTTGCAGGTAAACAGAATTAAAAATAACAGGGACTCTCTTTTTTAAGCCCTCTGCAATAGTTTTTCCAGTTGACGATGGATACCTCTTTCGTTTGATCTTGACTCAGATGTGTGAGCTGAAACTTTTCCCTCATCGGACGAAGCACCGTAGTACTGAGTACAAGTTTTCTCTTGGTTTACAACGGCCTGAAAAATGACGTTTTTCGGTTTAAGTTTAAAAAAGTTCTATATTTGTGTTTTTGCAGAATCACTTGGAAAACTGCAGTAGGTTTCCACTCCTTTGCCCCAGTAGCTGTGGAGATGTAATTCCTAGAGAAATGGTAATTAATGCATTTCATTGTAGTTTAAGTGACGTCATTGAGGATCGGAGAAACCGAGATCAGGCTCAATTTTAGCGGTTCTCATACATTCTCTCTAACGGCTACCGCTAAAAGTTTTCGTTTCGCCTTGCCCGTCGCAATGTTATTTACAAAGCGAAACGAAAATTGAGGCTGATCTCAGGTTAGATCGGAGTATAGCATCATCGCAGGCCTTTCTACCTTGCTGGTAAGGCTGCTGGCTGTTTTTCTTGGCAGTTGCTTGTTTTAAAAAGTTTTAATTGATTTCCCCTTTTAAATGGACAACAAAAACCTCATAGCGAGTAAACAAATATATTATTATTTTATATGTGAACTTCGGCGGAAACAAATCGATATGGTCGTGGTCCTTGAAGCGTTGTGTTCACGTGACCAAAGCGGTTGCAAAAAAAAGAAAAATAGATAAATGTAGAAAATGTAGGCTTCAAATTTAGAACTTTCTATTTTGACCTGAGGGGCAGTCAGTCGGGTCGAGAGAAAAGGCGCGACAAGAACAAAGAGTCCCTTCCGCTAGTGCTTGAAAACAAGTGGAACCGTGTTTCTCGACCCCACTGGAATGCGCCGAGGTTGAGCTAATGTAAAAGTGTTAAATAAAAGGCCATGCTTAGCATTGGGTCCCGAGTCAGTTTGCTTATTTAATTTCATACTTTCTATTTAGATTCCAAACCACATTGTTAACGACTGTCCTCTGTCTTTGGTCTCCTGTCCATATGCTCAAATAGGATGCATTAAAAAGGTTTGTTCTTGATCAATAATACAATAATAAAGTCTGCAGAGATGTAAAACAGTGTAAATTGTACATTTTGCAACAGCGATCTGTTTCTGTTGACTGTTTCGCAGACGGAGTTAACCAGAGTTTAGTTTCCTCTGTGGCACAGACTAGTGTTGTCAGGAGAAGCCACCCACGGTTCTTTAACCAGTGATTCTATTTACACCCCCACACCACTCCGGCACTTATAATTAAACAATTACTACACAAACACAAACTTTTATATACGCTAAATTTATATGCTATTTTCTGAGATAATTTGTCTTCTATTTTCAGTTTCAGCGCAAAAACGTGGATTCTCATCTTCAATCAAACATGCGAGAGCATCTTGACTTAGCTTGTGTTAAACTTAACAGCACACAGGTTCAGTTGAATGAGCAACGAGTTCAGTTGGATGAGACACGAGTTAGGTTGGATGAGACTCGAGTTCAGTTGGATGAGACACGAGTTCAGTTAGTAGAAACACAAGCCAAATTAAGCTGTTTAACCGTTCAAGATGGTCGCAAAAAATGTTTTATTTGGAAGATTAAACCGTTCAGTGAATGTTTCAGGCAAGCAAAGGAGGGAGTAAAGGAAATGATGGAAAGTGATCCATTCTACACTGGACGTTATGGCTACAAACTAAAAGTGTTTGCCGATCCTTGCTTCAGCAGGGGATACCTTTTACCGAACGTTAACCGTGGTCCGCATCTCTCGATCGGTGTCTTTTTAATGAAAGGTGAATATGATGATATATTACCCTGGCCTTTCAGCACAAACATAATGTTCACAATAATTGATCAAAACGAGGATATCAGACAAAGAAAAAATATTACAAAATCTATGAGCCCACGAGGTCTGAGATGGTTTGGTGACATGGTATTCTTAGAAAGACCAGGGGAAAAAATAAAGGAAGTTAAAAGTGAGCCACTGATGGCGATATCTCAGGAGACACTTCAAACAAGGCGCTACATTTTAAATGACACTTTGTTTCTTCAGGTCGATGTAGAAACCTATTCATTTGACTAGTTATCACCTTGTTCCGTTTCTTTTCAACTGAATCATTCACATACTTTTTTATACAGCCCACAGGTCTAGAAAATTGGAGACCTTTTCTAAAGAGACGGGGTTATTCACGTTTCAGTCAGTTAGTATATGGCTCTTTTGAGTATTCTCTACGTATGCTGCAGAACTGAGAACTTTGATATTTAAATGAACTGATTTTAATAAATTAACGCTTAATTTGTAACCACATTTGCTTTGAATAAACGCCCACCCTCTCAGCCAATCTAGAAAATACATAACGTCAAACCTGTATTAAAGTCACTCACTGTTTTAACAGTGGTCACTTGCCCTTATCGATTCCTTTTTTTCATTGTCCTTGTAAGATGCACTATATTAGTGCACTGGTTACATTGTGTGTGTGGTGTTGAATGGTCTCTTGTTTCTTTTCTTTTTGAACAAAAAGGAGAAAACGTTTAGGTTGATTGAACCTGCACTGAACTGCCAACCTGTTTTCAGCGGTCAGTTAACCATTCAACATACGTTCTCATAGTTATCTCTTAACTTTTGATAAATAGGATGGATATCAAAATGAAATTCTCTTTCATTTCACTGCATGCATCAGTGTCGACATAGAAGAATAGTTTCTTCTGCTTTAAGCCAGTTACAAATATCTCTACGTACATGTGTGTCAGGTGATTTCTATATGAAGAATTGGCCAAAATATAGTTTCAGCATCTAGTAAACGACTCCTCCCCCCACCCCCAAACACCTTCCTCTCGAATGAGCACCCTCCTGCGAATAAGACCCATTCCTCTTAACCTTAAAAATAAACGCCTGGAAGTGGGTGTCATTGTTTTTTGGTCGGCGTCACGCGTCAACTGCATTAATACGTCAACACACGCCGTTCATCAACAGCACAAAAGTCACGTGCGACTTCTCTGAAACCTAAGTGATTTTTTTGTGTTTATAGTTTGTCCGCATGCATGTTATAAGAATAGACAAAATGGCCACAGCTGAAAATTATATAACATCACATCAAATTTCCTTCAAGAGGTTCATCTAAAGATAAAGGTCACGCGGATTGCATTTGGTGTTACTAGAATTCCATACCCTTTTCCCTCAACGGGCGCGGATCCATGCTGGGGTTAATTTGTTACCTCACTGAATTCTCGGCTAGAGTTTAAGAGAAATAGACTGAAATAAAAGAAAAACAAAGCTTTTTACCAGACACCTCACCCTATTTAGTGACATACTTCATGATCAAGGCTTATTACCCGGCGGTTTTGACGCCTTCAATTGTAAAGTAAGAGATGCCGAATGTTGCATGCGATCATTTTGTGTTATGAGATGTCAGTTTCTTGCTCTGGATAGAGTGAACGAATTTTTAAGATCTCGCAAACACGGTCAAAAGCTCGACGGAAAGTCTAGTTCGATGACACAGCGGACGTTATTTTAAAAGATGAATTAGTCGCAAGACTGCGGCTTTGGTCAGCGGAGAAATCAAAACGTTAAATTCATGCAATTTTTTTCGGGAACACCATTGACGTTAGCCTGTGAACAGCAGACGCATTTCCGGTCGTCGCTTCTCTCCCTCCCAAAAATAGCGTCTGCGAACCCGAGCGGCAAAATGATTTCCGTGACGTAAAAACTTTTTAGCCAATCACAGTTTAGCTCTTAAAATCAAGGAACTAACTCGCGAGACTTCTCGCAAGATCGTGCGCGGTGGATGTTTACAAGTCGAAATTGAAGGGACGACGTAGCTTGTGTATAGCCGCCCTTTTTTCTTAGAACGACGCGTTTACGAAAGTTAATTTGCCAGAATTGTGGGACTGGTTGATGAAATAAGCATCAAGAGGATTCATATTGAAGAAAAGATTAGAGGACATTCCTAGGGAGTCAATGATTTATCACACTTGGTTGTTTTGATCATATTTGAAACGATAAATGTCCTAATAACAGTAATAATAATAATAATAATAATAATAATAATAATATTTATAGAGGGAGCCCAACTCGCCAAGGCGGTTTTCAGTGGGGCCCTCATGCATTAATCTAACTAATTAATTAATAATTACGAAAAAAGTAAAATATGTTTACAAGTAAAACAAATTTAAAAATTTAAAATCTTAAAATCGATTATACAAAAAAAAAAAACATCAAGGTTTAAAATTAGCTGAGATCTTTTAAAAAAGTTTTTAACTTGGATTTAAAAATAGATAAAATATTACACTCTTTTAAATCATTTGGAAGGCTGTTCCAGTCTTTCGCGGCGTGAAAAATAAAAGTTTGTTTACCCCAGTTTGTTCTGGGTAGGGGTAAGCGAATATCATTAGAGCGTCTTGTATTATATGAATGAACAGCTTGACTTTTAGTAAAATTAAAGCTGAAATCGGTTTCTCCAATAAGACACTTGTGGATTGCAATGCAGCGATGAAAAAACCTTCTTGTGGACAGTGACTTCAAATCTAGACTTTTCAGTGCTTCAGTTGACGAGCTTCGGGGTGGTTGCCCCAGCATAACTTTAGCAGCTTTATTCTGTAGAATCTGTAATTCTGACATGATGGTGTCATTGTTTTTGTCCCCCCATATAACGTCTCCGTAATCAAAAAGAGGGAGGATTAGGGCATTGTACAAGGCAACTCTAGCTTGTAGCGGCAATAGATTCCTGATTCTCCTAATTAGGCCTATTCTCTGATTAATCTTCATGCTGATAGCATCGACATGATCTGCCCAGGACATAGACTGTTGAAGCGTTACGCCTAGGTATTTGAATGATTGTGTTCTTTCAATGCTAGTGCCCTCTACTTTAACCGAAATGCCTTGAATACGATTCAGTTTCTGAGGACTTCCAAAGATAACAAAATTACATTTGGATATATTTAGTGTCAGGAGATTTCTAGAGAACCACTCAGACACTGTCCCCAAGTCAGCATTGATGTGATGTTCAAGATCACTGATGCTTTTGGATGAGTAATAGAGTACAGTATCGTCTGCATAAAGAATAATATCGCTTGCCAGGTGACAGTCCGGAAGATCATTCACGTAAATTAAAAAACAATAAAGGTCCCAATATACTTCCTTGGGGTACTCCAATAGGCAACAGTAAGAACAGTAGAAGTCAGTAGGAGCATCATGCCGTTTGTTGCTTCTATACCTTTCTGGTCGATGTTTAGACAATGGCTAAATTTGCAATAATTTTTGTCTACAGACATAACAAAAAATTAGCCGTTAAGTCACTTTGTATTATTATTAAAGAAAAATTTAGCCATTAATTAACGGCTAAATTTTACTATTTATACTAACCAAGAATTTAGCCATTAATTAACGCCTAAATTTTCATTAAAAATCTCTACAAACGAAACATTTAGCCATTAATTAACGGCTAAATTTTAATTAAAATAATATATATACAAACGAAAAATTTAGCCATTAAGTAACGGCTAAATTTTACTATTTAGACTAACCAAGAATTTAGCCATTAATTAACGGCTAAATATTCCCAATACATAAGGAGACATCTAAACTTAGCCGTTATTTAACGGCTAACCATTTCCCACCATATATAATGCCGGTAGGGTCAGCAAACCTTTTAAAATAGACCTTTTTACCGATACGGCGGCCATATTGAATTTATTAGATTTAAGGAGTATTATGGGATGCCCAGGGGGCACTCGCTCAGTATTTACGCGCGCTTTTCGGGAAAAAAGAGATCTTCAATGTATATTTCTCGGGAAAAAGGCGATCATTATTACATCCAAACACGGCACAACGATTTTTTTCTCCCATTACAATCTTTTTCTAGGAAAACTTAAAGAAAAATTGGCCCGAAACGCGCGCGTAAATACTGATGCGAGTATTATATATCGGATCGTGCTCATGCCCCCTGGGCATCCCATAATACACCTTAAATCTAATTAATTCAATATGGCCGCCGTATCGGTAAAAAGGTCTATTACGGTGGGGTTGGAATAGGCTCTGAGGGTATAAAGGCGATCATTGAATTTGTGGCATTCAAATTGCTTTAAGTCGCTTAAAAGAGATGTACTTTTTCTTCCAGGTTCCCAGAAACGCCCTCGGCCGACATTTACAATTATGCTTGGAAAGCCATTTAAACTTGGCTTGTAAAAAGCTGCAATCCATGGAAAATGAATTCACCATAGCAAACGCAAGGCTTGAAGAACTGGAATCTTCGACTCCAGGAAATTACAACATCGAGGAATTATTTGTGTTGAAGTTGAACGTCTTAATAACTTTTTTTTTAAGTAAATGAATGTCTTGATGGGGGATACTCCGTTATTTAGACTAAACGGTAAATGCCACGCCCAACAGCGTGTGGTCTTCGCCGTCTCGCGAAATTTTCTCTAAGACGGACAACTTTGGGACAGGCACTATGCGTCGGTCTTAGAGAGAGTCAAATGAGTTAAGGAAGGCATGTGACCAACTTTCGGTTTTTGTTTTAGCGAGGTATCCGTATTATAGAGAGTCGTCAAAGAAATGTCTCAAGAGTGATTAGCAGCAACTCTAGGGGTATGTCCTATAGAGGTGTCTGTCAAGAGAAAGGAGTTGTGTGTGTGCAACTTCATATTATTTAGCTTCTCACTTAAAAATGGTAACGTTCTTGATCAGAAAGAGAAAATGAACCACCAGGGACTCAATTAACAAACTCTAGCAGTGACAACGCCTGGTGGTCACCCGTCCATTCAAAACACTCGAAGCAGACACTTGTAACCAAAAATCTTAACTTATTACTCTTCAAAATGAAAGCTATAAAGTAGCACTCTGAGCGCTTTGTTCATAATGTGATATGCGGTTTATTTGTTTGTTCAGCACTTATAAAAAAGTCGACATTGTTCCAAGGCTTTTGTTCTCGCATGGTTGAACTTGATATGTAGCAACACTAGATGGTCTTTTTGCATAGTGGGTACTTTATATCATTTTAAGAGATACTTTAGCCTACTTGGTTATCAAAAATGTACATATTTTAGCCGGTCCCTCTTCCTCTGAGCAATTTTGAAGCAAATCCATTTTCTAGAGTGCTATCAAGGCCGAAGAATACATATACGTCAATGGCAACTGCACACAAAGAAAGGGATGAAGTGACGTAGTGGCGTGACTTTTTATGCTGTTATACAGTTGTAAGTACTTTAAGCCAATTTTCTCTGGGAAGCTGTCACTCTGCTGGAAAACTAACGAAATTTAGCTATATCCGCCTAAAACAGAAAAGCAGCTCTTTACACACCGCAGACAGGCTGAAACTGAGGGTTACCATTTGCTGTTTTGAAAGCACTGACATTGCCATGTTACTTATGAAGTGGCGCTCACAGTATCACAGTCTTCATATTCTTTATACCAAGGACCAAGAATCTAGAACTGTCTTCCTGTATCTATTACAAACCTGTCAAGCTTTTCTATCTTTAAGAACAAAGCGCTAGAGTTTTTATTAAAACAGTTACTGAGTTAGTTTAGCCGCACTCCTTCGTAGCCCTTATTTTAATATTTTTGATGTAGAGGTGGCCTCTCCTGTAAGTTTCTTGAGGTCTCCTCGCTTAACATACTTGCTATATCCTCCAAAATTTATTCTGATACAAAGGCTAATAAATGATTATAATGATGATAGGAAAATACGTATACATCAATGGCAGCTGCAGGCAAAGAAAGTGATTAAGTAGTGGCGCTTTCACTTTTTATGCTGCTGTTATTGTGGTGGTTTAAGATATTCAAAAGATACGGGATTGCTGGCCTTATCCTGGTGTTCCTGTGCTTGTTTAGGCGCGAATTCTTGTTTGTCTACCCACCCCACCTCCCCAAAATGATTTTTTATGATCTCTCTTGGTTGAGAGACTTTAATGAAGCTGCTGATTAAATGCGAGGTTCTACTTTACATATAACGTTTTACCCTGAGGGTTTCGCTTTTGAAATAGCCTACTGCCGGAGCATCTTTGCAACATGGTGGAAGCGCCACGCAACCTCCAGTTGCCTTCAGGTTACGACGAGGAGTTTGTCTATGAAGTTGAAGATGATTTTATTTGCTTGATTTGTCAATTGCCGTTAAAAAAGCCTGTTCAAACAATATGCGGTCACAGATTTTGCAATGCATGCTTCGAGGAGCATTTGAGAAGGTACGTCTATTTAAAATGACTGAATTCTATGATATGTTGAAATAGCTTTGATCCAAAACCTTGCTACCTTAAAGTAGAGTACAAACTCCGGCACTGTGTTTCAATGGGAAACGCGACGCGACAATACGTACATAACAGTACGGAAAGTGATCCCTTTTTACCAAGGTAATTAGGCAAATAACAGTCACCTCAGCTTAAACAATCATTTAGTAAGAAGGCCATGTCTATCAATTTTAGTTTTTCAATAGCATAGAAATGAAGCTGAAAATTTGTTCGCGCTTTTTAGTGACCACTTTAGATTATGCTATTAGCATATTGGTGAGTTAAGCTTGTTTTCTATTTATCAAATTTTGGAATGACAAAATGTTTTCGTTTCCTCTGTTTAGAGATGAGTAGCCATTGTTCTGTGTCATTGATCTGTTCAGGAATGCGGACAATCTGGTTTCACGTGATAGATCAGCAAATGGTTACTCTTGCGTAACCTGGCCTTCTAGCCTGCCGACGTCTCCCAATTCCTTTGAAACAAAGCGAAAGCAAAGGGAATGTATATCTCCCATAATACACCCTTTTTGCCCCCCAAATTTTGCATAAGCATTAAATTGTCTTTTATTTCTCTTGGGAGCACTGTAATACCCAAGAGAAATCAAAGACAAAGGTTATGCAAATTAACGTTTTTGGGGGGCCGGGTGGGGGAGGAGCAACAAGGTGTATGACATGTGCAAATAGCAAATGCAGAATTTGCCGATTACATTAAATTAATTGCTTGTAGACACATTTACACTTTTAACACAGTAGCTTCTAACTCAAACTGTTTATTGACCGCGCTCACTTTCAAAACGTAAATTGTATGTTTCCCTTTTTATCTCGTTTTTTTTGGTATATTTATTCATTTTCTCATTTTAATTATTGCCTCTCACACCGAAAAACAGACAAGAAGCTCAGAACCAGCCTTACACTTGTCCCGCAGATAGGGAAGGCCTGAACCGAGAACGGGTAAATCACTTTCATTTACCTTCTAACCTCTTTGTCTATTGCGTTTTGGTCTTCAGTGTCTAGCTATTCTTTTTACTTAACCCTTGCTCGCAAAATGAAGCATACAGGGTAAAAATGTGAAAGCAAGAGATGAAACGAGAAATTTTTACAAACTTTTAGAACAAGACAGTTGAATCCACGCGTTGACATTTTTTATTCATGGAAGTGCGAGATTAACTTTTAAAGTATTTATTTCAAGGAAAACTATCTTCAAATAATAATCATAATAATCATCATCATCAACAACACAAAGGTCTCATACGTTCTAATCAAACGTTGACAGAAGAAATAAATAAAAAAACTGCCCTTTGAATCAAAGAGATTCATATTGGATTGATCTTGAGCACTGCATTTAATTTTCTTTCCAATTATACTGTAGGATGTATTTCCTGACAACGCAACAGGAAGGAAAATTTTGTCAATGATGATCAAATGCCCAAGTGACGGTTGTTTGTGGACTGGTGAACTGAGAGACAAAGAGGTAAAAACCCAAGACAAGCTAAAGCAAAAATTATATCGAAGGCGCCGGGTGGATTCAGTTTGTGTCAAACATGATCATTGAGTTGACCCCATTCTCTTTCAGCCACCTTTGAAACTGAATAAGTCAAGTATTTTACTTATGGCGTCACCTTGCTACGAGTTCTGATGACTGAAAGTGTGGAATGCAAATGTGGAGGGGTAAAAGCTCGTATTCGTAGAGACAGTTTTGGCATGTGCAAGTCTCCCTGTCTGTTGCATAATCGTTTTCAGATGATTCAGCTGAATTACAAAACGACAAAGCAGAGTTTTTACCAGGGCTTTTCGTCACGCTTTCTACAAAATCAGACCTTTTTCTACCTTGTATGTTTTGTTTTCCCATTTCAGACCACGTGATGATACCCCATAGAGCTGTTTCTCAAAAGTGACACAGGGAGTTATTCTCAATTATTCGTTAACGAAAATCCCCACGAATGTTAGCTAATTTCTTAACTGGCGTCGAAACTAAGACATTTGGTAGTTCGGAACTCAAAAAGAAAAATGAAAGAGATCACAAGTCTCTAGTGATCCTTCAATTCTCACAAAGTTATTATTATTTAAAACAGGCTCACCTGGAAGCTTGCCCGTTCAAAATTGTTACTTGTAACAACGAAAATTGTCATGTGACCGTGAAAAGAAAAGACCTCGAACAACACGTGACAAACGCGTGCGAATGGAGGATCATAGAATGTGAATACTGTGAAGAACCACACCCAAAGAGGCACTTGCAGGTAAGCAGAGTTTAAATTAACACGTCTCTCGTTTTCAACCCCTCCGCCAAAGTTTTTCCAGTTGACAACGGATACCTCTTTTGGTTGATCTTGACTTAGATGTGTGAGCTAATTCGTTTCCCTTATTGAAGTAGCACCGTAGTACGGTCTAGTACTGAAAACAACAAGATTTCCCTCGGCTAACCACGGCCTGGAAAAATGACGTTTTTCAGTTAAGTGAAAAAGAATAAGTTACATATTTGTGTTTTTGCAGGATCACTTGGAAAACTGCAGTAAGATTCCGCTCCCTTGCCCCAATAGCTGTGGAGATGTAATTCCTAGAGAAATGGTAATTAATGCATTCCATTGACGTTTAAGTGGCGTCACTGTTAAGGATCTGAGTATAGCATCATCGCAGGGTTTCTACCTTGCGGGTAAGGCTGTCGGCTGTTTGTCTTGGCAGTTGCTTGTTTTAAAAGTTTGAATTGATTTCCCTTTTAAATAGACAACAAAAACCTCATAATAATAAATAACGCAAATTATATGTGGGCTCAGTTTTGCGGAAACAAATCGCTATGTTCGTGGCCTTGAAGCGTTGTGACTACCGTGATGGAAGCGGCTGCAAAAACATAGATAAATGTAGAAAATGTAGGCTTGACAGGGACGTGAACTTTAGAACCCTTTTCTTCTGACCTAAGCGGCAGTCAGTCGTTTCGAGAGAAGCGGCGCGACGAGGAGAGCTCTTTCCACAAGAGCTTGAAACCGTTAATCTCGACCCGACTGGAATGCGCCGAAGACGCGTGTTAGATTAGAAAATGCTATGCCAAGCACTGGGTCTTGAGTCAGTTAGCTGATATGATTTTATCCCTTTCCTTTAGATTCCAAATCACATTGATAAGGACTGTCCTTTGCTAGTCCCCTGCCCGTATACTCAAATGGGATGCAACAAAAAGGTTTGTTGTTGATCATTGAATACAATAATGAATTTATCATAGATTTGAAACAGAATTAATCAGCTGTACATTTAGCAACAACGATCTGCTAAAAAAGATCACTTCTGACCGTTTTTCCGTTATCAGTAGACGCCTTCTAGTTTTTTCACCTCTGATTACTGATATCCACCCACAAAAGGGAGACATGTTCTGATTCCTCACTCCGTCACATTTTTGAATCCAAAAATTTTAGGTTTCCTTTCCTCTACGAAAAATAGCCTAACTTGGGAAGGAATATATGAAAATTAAACTTCAGAAAATCCAGGGAAATTATTAGATAAGCTTCGAAAATAGTACATGAATTGAACGGTCATCTAGAAATTTTTAGTCGTCCTCAAGTGACAGCAATTCTAAGCAATATTTGTTTCTTCGAACAGAAAACAGAAAACAGTCGTTGAATGCCCCTGACTTAGCCAATTACTAAGCAAAACACCAACATTTATATGGTATAAGACTCCAAAAATTATAATCTATTTTCAATTAGCTAAGACGATTTGCCTTCTTTTTTTAGTTTCTGCGCGAAAACGTGGATTCTCATCTTCAATCAAACATGCGAGAGCATCTTGAATTTGCTTGTGTTCAACTTAACAGCACACAGGTTCTGTTAAATGAGCAACGAGTACAGTTAGATAAAACACGAGTTCATTTGGATGAGACACGAGTTCAGTTGGATGAGACACAGGTTAATTTGGATGCGACGCGAGGTCAATTGCATGGGACACGAATTCAATTAGTAGAAACACAAGCCAAATTAAGCCGTTTAACCCAGGATCAGTTAAAAAACACTAAAGAATACCAGGAATCAACAAGAAAACTTAATGAGAAATTGAGGGCACTTCAAATGCAGATCGGAATGGAAGTGGATACAGATAAAGATGGTGGCTGCAACAAACGTTTTGTTTGGAAGATTATATCGTCCATTGAAAGTTTGAGGCAAGCAAAGGATGGAGTGAAGAAAAAGATAGAAAGTGATCCATTCTACACTGGACGTTATGGCTACAAATTAAAAGTGTTTGCCCATCCTTACTTCGAGGAACTGTCGTCTATTTCTCCGCAATTCGTGATCGGTATTGTTTTAATGGAAGGTAAATATGATGGCATATTACCCTGGCCTTTCAGCAGGAAAATAACGTTCACAATAATTGATCAAAACAGTGATCTTAAAGAAAGGAAAAACTATTCTCATTTTTTTAGCCCAAGAAAACGGGAATTAAAAGACATGAAATTCTTAGAAAGACCAGGAGGAAAAGTGAAGGCAGTTGAAAGTGAGCCACTGTTTTTCATGCCTCATAAGGTACTTAGAACAAGGAGCTACATTGTAAATGACACTCTGTTTCTTCAGGTCGATGTAGGACCTGATGACTAGTTATCACCTTAGTCCGTTTCTTTTCAATTGAATCATACAAATATCGTAATTGATTTACAGCCCACAGGTCCAGAATTTGGAGACCTTTTCTAAAGAAACGAGGTTATTCACGTTTCACCCACTTACGTATACTGCAGAACTAAGAACTCATGTAACTGAACGGATTTGAAGCTTAATTTGTAACGAGTGCCAAGCATAAATTGTTGTATTTCTTATTAAGATTAGCCTTACGTAATGTGGAGATGTGAATATTTTAAGTAGGCTATATAAGTTACTTCTTGATTTATTAAAAAGAGTTTTCGCAGGCTAAGTGCGTGTACATCCCTCGTGTAGCGGTCTTCCACAAGTGTTTCAATATTTGTTTGAGTAAGCTCCCACCACCTCAGCCAATTTAGAAAATAAATTCAAACATGTATTAAGCTCACCCACTGTTTTAAAAATGGTCACTTGCCCTTATCGATTTTTTTTTTCATTGTACTCATTGTTAAGATGTATTATATAAGTGCACTGGTTACATTTTGTGGCGTTGAATGGTCTCTTGTTTCTTTTCTGTTTGAAAAAAAAAATAGAAGAAGACGCTTGGGTTGATTGAACCTGTATTGAACTGTCCATACAATTCTTGCGGTCAGTTGACCATCCAACATACGTTCCCATAATTATCTCCCTACTTTTGATAAATAGGATGGATATCCAAATGGAATTTTCTTTAATTTCTTCTGCTTTAAGCCAGTTACAAAAATCTTTACCTATGTATTATGTGTGTGAGGTTTCTTCTATTTGAAGAATTGGCAAAAAAAGATTTCGTTCCTTGACACGAAACTTAGTAAGCGACTCCTCGCCCCCCACCGCCTCCACCTTCCTCTGGAATAAGCACCCTCCTGCGAATTAGACCGATTGAAACAAACAAACAAACAAGCACTTTAATTTCAATAGGGTGCATAATTACAGTCGCACTGTACTCTTCCCTTATGGCCCTATAAATTCCTTAAATCCTACAAAGCTAGAATACTAAGGTAATAAATAATTTAAATATCAAGTTTAAGAAAGCTAAAAAATGTTCTGTCAATTCTAAAAATCTCTCTGGCTGATTCCCTTAGTTTTAAATAAACACTTGGACATTGTCTGTTCCAGGCGTGTTCAGATCGTGTGGACTTCGCAAGAAGATGTGCGCTGAAAAAAAAAAACAGCGAGGGGGTGGGGTAGGGAATGACAGCGATGGAACCTCTCCCCTCCTCTCTCCCTCTTTCTCCCTCTTCCTGTTTTCCTCCTTATTTTAAATTTAAATTTTGGAAGCCGTTAAAAATATTTTCTCTCGGCGTAGCTCAAGCCCCAAGGAAGGCTAACTTTTTCCCCGAAATATTTTGCCTAGAATAAATCAGCCCTTTGCCGTTGTGCCAGCCTTGCATTCAGTTTTATTTTATTTTAGATATCAAGTGACGTCTGGCTACAGCATCTCTTTAATTAGAGAACCGGCAAGAGGAAAAAGTCAGTTTGTATTTACTTGTTGCGTGGACCTCTGCATTCAAACAGTTTTTTCTACTTTAAGATTGTAGCTACACATAAAGAAAGTGACAATGTCAAATTTCACAAAATGACAGCTTACACAATCATAAAATGTTCAGAAGTTTACATGTGTTTTCACAATTCTTGAATTTGACATTTATTTTCTCGGGCTAACATGAGAAATAGTCTTTGACTGGGAGTATTACAGATAACTAATTACATCTATAGCCCTTGAAAAATGTAAAAAAGAATGCGATATTGTTTAAATTATTCTGGTATAGTATACTCAGTTTTGTGATGGAGTCCGTCTTGACCTTTTTATGTTGCTGTTACATTGGCGGTTTAAGGCCTTGGGTTCTGGATTTCACGCAGTGGATTCCGGATCCTTGAGCTGTGTTCCAGATTCCAAAGCCCAAGATTCCGGAGTCCACAAGTGAAAATTCCAGCATTGTGGATTCCAGAAGCAAAAATTTCACGGTTTCTGAAATCCGTATTCCCTTACACGGGGCAAAAAAGTTGTTTAAGAGAGACTCCCTAAAACCGGTCGACTGCGTTTCGAGGGGGAAAATCAATTTTGTTTAAACTTTGCCCATGAATTTATCTTGGTCCAAAAGTAAGTAAAACTGCATTAGTTTTTGGAAATAATTCAAAATAACATTTTTTTCGGGAGGAAAATCACTTTAGCGCCTGACGGCCAAATTTTTGCGGTGACAAAGAGTAAAAATAGCGCACATTGCTGAGTTCACCACTTCAAAGTTTTTCACGTTCACCGATTGTTTTCACTGCCTAGGATTAAGATGGTACTTTAAAGATGTAAAGCACATAATTCTGGTCCTTTAAAAGCAACACGTATCTAATAAATATTTATTGCTTTACACCCACTTTGTAACTTATCCTGGTAATCTAGTGTTTGTTCTCTATTTTACGTTCGTTTGTCCACCCACCCCACTTCCCCAAAATGATTTTGAATGATCTCTCTCGGTTGAGAGACTTACAATTGACCATTGAACATGCGAGATTGTACTTTACATAAAACGTATGACCCTCAGGGTTTCGCTTTTGTAATAGCCTACTGGAGCATTTTTGCAACATGGCGGAAGCGCCAGGCAATCTGCAATTGCCTTCAGGTTATGACGAGGAGTTTGCTGATGAAGTAGACGAAGATTTTCTTTGCTTAATTTGTCATTTGCCACTGAGGAAGCCTGTTCTTACCAGATGCGGTCACAGATTTTGTAATGCATGCCTTGAGAAACATTTCAGAAGGTAGGCCTAAATGCCTGAATTCTATTGAAAGTTGAGTGTTAAAGTAACTTTTATTCCAAACCTTCAGTTGACACCTTAACGAAAAACGCCAGCACTGGTGCGCTTTCCATTGAACACCTCGATCTGAGTAAGAACATCTCAGTTGACGGAAAGTCAACAACCCTTATTTACTAATGCAAACAACAGACACCTTAGCAGCTTAATCGATTTATTAGACGAAGGCCTTGTCTCTCAAATTTAGATTTCAAATAGATTAAAACTTAAACTGATAAATCAAATCTGGTACATCCCACCCAGCTGATAATCACCGTTAAATTATGTTACTGACGCACAAGTTACTTAAGGTTGTTTTCTATTAGCAAACTTCTGAAATTACAAAACGTGTCTCGTTTCCGTAAATTGGAGACAAGTAGCCATTGTTCGAAGTTACTGATCTGCTCTGGAATGCGGATATTCTGTCTTTCATGATCAATGCTTAGCAATAAATAAGCGTTCCAATTTCGCAAGCTGGCCTTTGAGTCCTAGCAAAGCATAAAAACTTGTCAATTTTTGAAATGTCTTGAATTCTGTGGGTTTTAGGCTCGGCAAATAAAATCAGCCACAAGTTAGTAGAAAGAAGTTTTATGATGGAATTAATTAGTAACTATCCATCAATCGATTTTCCTATTAATTTTTATTAAATATAGTCAATTAATCTTAATTGTTTCTTACACTGCAAAATAACAGACAGGAAGAGCAGCGCCACCCTTACTCTTGTCCTGCAGATAGGGAACGCCTGGACCGAGACCGGGTAAATCACTTTCGTTTGCTTTTTATCTTCTTACGTCTGTTGTTAATATGTTTTTGGTCTTATTTAGTCTTTTCACGCTTACATGTGAACTAAATTACATAGGCGGAGTCGATCGGAACGAGCTGTTACAAAGTTTCGAAAGATAGGTTCTAAATTTTTCAAGCTTTTAAGGACAAGACCAGTTGCATACACGTTCTCACCCTTTACCCACATGGCAAGGAGTAGGAGTGTTTCAGGAGTATTTCAGAAATATCGAGCACCGCCATCTTCGAATCTCAATAATGATATTGATAATGATGATGATGACGATGATGATTATGATAATGATAGCAGCCTGTTAACTTGGCTCAGGTATTTCCCGCGAAGAATGATCTTGCGCTGTTTGATTAATTCCGTTTTGTTTTGTACTTTAGGATGTTTTTCCTGATAATGCAACAGGAAGGAAAATTTTGTCTTTGATGATCAAATGCCCAAGTGACGGTTGTTCGTGGACTGATGAACTGAGGAACAAAGAGGTAAAAACCCAAAATAATAATTATATTCAAAGTGCCATGGATTTCAGCATTTAACCAAGGAAAGAAGATCACTTTTTTCTTTCTTTTTTATATATTTTATTGCTTGTAACAGGCTCACCTGGAAACTTGCCAGTTCAAAATTGTTACTTGTACCAACGAAAATTGCACTCAGATAATGAAAAGAGAAGAACTGGACAATCACACAAAAACGTGCGTGTGGAGTATTATGCCGTGTATGTACTGTAAAGAGAAACAACCAAGGAAGTACTTGCAGGCATGAAGTTATTAAAAATTGCAGATCTTTTAACAATGTTCTTCTTCCGGGAGAACTCATAAAGTTTAAACGGGGATGCTCCGCCCCAAAGACAAACCCCTTACCCTTATGACGGAAAAGGTATCCCTTTGTATATACCTTCTATGACAAATGGTACTCCTTTCACATACCTGGGATACAACTATGCATTCCTTATATAACTGCTTTAAATACACTGTATTTTAAATAGGAATCATTCATGCAGAACGTTTTCTCGACTATTTCGCAGCCATGAAGTGCATCTGTGAGCCCTTTTGGGTCTTTCTACAGTCCGGTATGACAGATTTCCCTACCCTTTTATATTACTTCAACAAGTGAAATCTCTACCCTTTCATATACCTGAGGCCTATACAAAAGGCACTCTTTTCGGGCGGAGCCTCCCTGTATAGGCGATTACAGCAAGTACCCCCGGGTTTGTTCTTCAACCTTGCGCCGTAGAGATGGGATTCCCCCTTTCGTTTGTTCCTGGCTTAGCCTTGTCACCTGTCGGCGTAGCGTGTTCTCCAAACGCGCGACACCACAATTAAACGTGGCTTTAGCAATTGTTTTCTTTATTTTCTGGTTTTACATTAAAGTAGAAAAATGAGCAAGTATACGAAACTAAGATGATAGTTACTCAGCTTCAAATGCAGCACAGCCCACACAAAGCGGCTTTTGCAAAATATAAATGGTGACGGCAAGTAAGCATTTCACCTCTCTTAGATACAGGAGAAAAATATATACTGGTCAGGTCTAAAACTTTGAAGTATTTTTTACTGTGTACACTAAAATTGCTATCGGCTTACTGCGGTTAACTGAAGACGTTGTCTTACCGTCTTAGTGTGTAAATAATTATTTGTCTTTTTGCAGGATCACCTTAAAACGTGCATCAAGATGCCCATTCCTTGCCCTAACAGCTGTGGGAAAGAGAGATACGCGAGAGACATGGTAATTTTATTTAATTGCAGTTTGTGGCAGACTCCCTTGATCTTCATGATGAGCAACGCTCTAAGCCATGTCTTGTCTTTCCATTAGTTTTCATCGTTTCATATTGATCTCCCTGCATGTTCTACAAAAAAATCCTTTTTGTGCGTGCATACTTAAAATTTACAGCTATTCCAGCTAACTTTGTCGCATATCAAGGTCACACAACACCGCAAGACCACAAGATCATGTGGGTAGCTGTAAATACATTATAACTGATTTTGTCATAACTTTACGGCTGCTACTGCTTTAGAATAGTGCAAAACCTTACAAACGTTTACCTTCAAATGAAATTTCATATTGCTTCGCGGCCTCGTCGCTGTCAGGTTTTTATGAAAACGTTATTTGATATAGCGGTTTCATAATTAGGCGAACTGTGAATAATACAGTTCAACATGGTCGTCTCCTAGCAGCATATGATTGAACAAAGTGAATGGAAAAAAAAAGTAATGAAATGAGAAATGCAGGCCTGACCGTTCTTTGTGTCGTCAAGCAACGCTCCTGGTTACGTGACGTCAAACAGGCGTCGAGAACCACACAGGGGAGGAGACAAGCTTAACGGGTATTAGAAGCCTCAACTTTCCTTTGAAACACCTTTCTTTTAATTCAGACCTGATCTTCTCTTGGTAAAAGAAAAAAAAACTTTGTATAAAAGGTTATGCTAAGCGTTGGGTTTTGTTTTGCGTCGGTTCCGATAACTTATTTATCATTTTATTTTAGATTCCAAATCACATTGAAAACGACTGTCCGTTGACTTTAGTCTCCTGCCCATATGCTCAAATGGGGTGCAATCAACAGGTTTGTTTTTCATTCCATGAAATTGTAAATTAAGCGGACTGAAATCATAACTCATTGTACATGATCAACGGTCTGCCAAAAACTTTAATTCGTTCATCATTTGTCTGTATCAGACTCTATTTGTCTCCTGACACTCAGACAATTACTATGCAAACAGACCTATATTTTGCAAAATGTATGAATACAAATAACAGTTTTGGTTTATAATACCATTTTCTAAGATTATCTGACTTCTTTCTACAGTTCCAGCGCAGAAACGTGGATTCGCATCTTGAGGCAGCCACGCGAAAGCATCTTGACTTGGCTTGTGTTAAACTTAACAGCTCACAGGCTCAGCTGGTTGAACAACGAGTTCAGTTAGATGAGACACAAGCTCAATTAAGTTCAACCCAGGCTCAGTTAAAAAATACCCAAGAAACAACAAGAAAACTTGAGGAGAAATTAGAGGCTCTTCAGACGCAACTAGAAACAAAAGTGAATGCAGATAGAGGGGCCGACAACAAACGGTTTATTTGGAAGATTGAAAATTTCAGTGAAATTTTGAGGCAAGCCAAGGCAAGATGGAATAAAGAGCAGCATTACGAAATGATAAAAAGTGATCCATTTTACACTGGATATTATGGCTACAAATTACAAGTGATAGTCCGTCCTTACCTTGAAACGGAGGCATTACAGGACGACGAAACGCTTCTTCCTCAAGAAACTCTCTACTTTGGCCTCGCTTCAGTGGAAGGTGAATATGATGACATATTACCCTGGCCTTTTAGCAAGAAAATAACGTTCACAGTGATTGATCAAAACCAGGATATCAATGAAAGGAAAAACTTGACAGCAGATTTGAGGCCAAGTTCTAGAGCACCAATATTCTACGGCAGACCAATAGGAAACTTTGCTTTTGACAGTGATATTATGTGGTACTTACCTCATGAGTGGCTTCAAACAAGGGACTACATTTTGAATGACAATTTGTTTCTTCAGGTCGATGTAGGACCTGATGATTAGATAATGTTTTCGACCATTTATGTCTGCTAAAGTGAATCATGCAGATAGTATTGATAAACTGTCCACAGGTTGAGAAACTAGAGGCTTTTTCTAAAGAAAGGGTAATTCACTTTTCACTAAGTTAAGTATAGATTTCCAATACATGGCTCTTTCAATTTAGTATTCTCTACGATCTGCAGATGAAGTCATAAACTTATACACTGAATTGTTTTAAAGTTAAATTTGTAGTATACCAATTTTTTCTTGTATAGGAGTCCACGACTCTTTAAAATAAATATAGTGGAAGCTCTATTCAGGGGATATCCCCGGGATCAAGGCACGTGTCCCCTGAATATCGTTGTCGCCTGAATAGAGACAAATAAAATACTTTTTTTCTTTTGTTCCAATCTACCTCGGAATCTGTTTTAGTCATTATTTCAAGCAGCTAGATAATGCATAAAAATCAGGATTAACTCATCCCTGCGATGTTGTGTGTTGAATTCCCACAAGTGCAATACATTGCACAGTTGGTGTTTTGAAAGATGTTGCCATTGTGTCTAGTAAAGACTTAAAATTATCAACGATTTTTGCGGTCAGTCACCTTTTGAGTGCTATAAGATGTCCGTGTTCTGGACCCAGAAAGATTGCCCCTTTCCCCTGAATAGAGGTGTCCTTTCAATAGAGGTAAAAAATACAAAGATTATGGGAACATTTTCCGGGACCAAATTTTATGTCCTCTAAATGGATGTGTCTCAAATGAGAAGTTCCATTGTAATGAAGGAAAACCTTTAAGAAGCGGTCAAAATTGTTCGTGTTGCGGATACGCCTTAGACATGAATCGAATCTAAAATTGCCCCTTACTGGTAAGCGTTTTTAGCATCAGGCAGAAAGCAGATAGGAAGTACAAACGATAATCATATCATTTTATCCCCCGCTTGATATATGTATTTGAGTTTTAAGTTTAATTAATATTGTTAGTTATGTTCAAGTTTATGGTAGCATAAACTGTTGTTAATGACCTGAGAATGATGCCCTGTGAAAACACACTTAGGACATACTAGCAACAATCATGTCTCTGTTCTTATGTCACACAACGTGCAACATTTGTATAAGCTTTTGTACTCAGTAATGGTAGATACTAGTTCAAAGTACAAGAAAGAACAATGAACACTAAGTAGTTGTTTGATTACAATGTATCCTTCTTCTTTGGCAAAGTCCACTGTAACTTAGCACGTTATACTACTAGACTCTACAAAGGTTCCATTCATATTATCACATGCTTATCATGCTCATGTGCTCCTTTTTTTGCGGTACACTGTCCTTTCCCAGCCAGTTCTCTTAGAGCTTCGGTTCATTCACAACAGCGTTTTTTTCCCTCCCACCCACCCTTTGGTCTGACTGGAACCTTTGTTTAGGTCTTTGATTATTCCTTATGTTCCCTATATTTCTCTCAAATCAAATCAAAAACTGTATTTCACTTTGAATTCCAAAAGATAGCATCAACTAAAGCTCATATCTCCGAAGGTATAGCAAAAACAAATAGAATATAAATGACAGCGGTAATTAGAATAAAGCCATGAATACTATATATTATGTACAAGTTTAAGATGATGTAGAAACAAGAAAATTATTATATACATTTGTGTCTACAGTAACTAGTGATAATTAAAACTAATTACAAAGGAGCAGCATTTATTTATAACGTATTATTAATGATCTTAATTTCTGGATTTGAAAACATGTAATGATTCAGCAGTTCTAAGTACCTCTGAGAGCATATTCCAATATTTGCTGGCAGAGTAGCAGAGTAGCAGTATTTAGCACGACCAGAACGTATTTTAAGCAGATTATTATTTTATTCCCCTATCTCTATACGTATCCTTAAGATTAATCATTTATATTATGGTGTGATACTCGAATAGGTCTCATTCCGTCATTAGGTTCCAGAGATGTGAAACTGCTGACTGGCTTCCAAATAAAAGGAGTGGCAGGGAAGTGCAACCCCTGGCTGCGCTTTACCCCACAGTAAGGCTTAGCCCTTGGAGACAGGTCTGGAAAAATATCCACTCCAGGGTGTGGACCCCCGGTCCCACCTGATCTGTACTCCACCCAGGAGGGCCACCCCTCCTGGTTCCCCTTAGTTCCTGTACTGGGGGATATGGGCCTCACCCCCGGAGACTGATCAGGACTCCTGTCCAGGGTGGCTACCCCCGGTACCACTCGATCTTGTATCCCCCCATGAGGGCTTCTCTCCTGGTCCCCTTATCCCTAGATTTAAGCGCTTCCCTGCCACCAGAATTTTGCCCATTACCCTTTGTGTGTTTTCTGTGTGGTACCCGACATAGAGCATTTTATGCAAAAAGCACTGCCAGTTGGAAGAGTTTATTAATCTTAAGTCTAGGGTTAGGCTTCTCATAAACTCATCCTAAAAATACAGAGATCGATGTTAAAAAGAGAAAAAAGGCAATGAATGAACACGTTGCATTCCATGTGAACAATTGCCTGTACGTATGCGTCCGTGGCCGGGAGCCAGGTATTAAGTGGGAAGATGGGTAACAATCCCTTTTTTAGCCTATAATTTTTCCAATCCTAGTTTCCAGTGTCCAAAATTGCATTTCCACCATCAGAAGTTAGAAACTCTCACTGATTACAAACTCCAAAACCAAACTTGAGGATTGAACATTGCGGGGACGTTTGCAGTATCCAGGACCCGGTCTATGCTCAATGCTGGTGACTACATCTGTGTCACTATGACAGCTGCACAAAAAGAAAGTGATGAGCCAGCAGTGGCCGTTTTTTGGCACTTTCAGTCATTAATGTTGCTGTTATTAGGGCAGTAAGATATTTTAAAGGTACGAGAATATCAGACTTATCCTAGTGTTCCAGTGAGCTTATTTGCGTTCGAAAATAGAGGCTTTTGCTACTTTATCTACCCACCCTACCACCCATAAATGATTTCTTAATTAGCTATTTGCAGCTGGCGACGACAGAATTTGATTTGAAGCGTCGTTTTCGGTTTGTAACATGGCGGAAGCGCAACGCAACATCCAGTTGCCTTCAGGTCACGACGATGAGTTTTTGTATGCAGTTGAAGATGATTTTATTTGCTTAATTTGTCATTTGCCGTTGAAGGAGCCAGTTCTTACAAGATGTGGTCACAGATTTTGCAATGCATGCCTCGAAGAATATTTGCGAAGGTACTTATAAATGAATGAATTGTAAACTTGAATGTTTAAATTTGAATAACTTTGAACCAAAACCTTCCACCTTTTACTCTAGCAGTGTGTTCCAGTAAACTCCTCAATAGTCCGAACATCTCATTCACGAAAATTCTTTCTTCATCGACATAAAAGTTGTCCTAGCTTAGTCAATTTCTTGGTCGAAGGCAATGTTGATCAGTCAGGGGCACCCAACGAGAATATAGTTCAAAACCACTCAAACATAGCATTGTTAAACGTATTTTAGTATTTAAACGGTAGATATAGGCATATTTTTACCCCCTAAAAATTTTTCATCTGTTCGGATTTCCTAGCTGAAAGTCTAGTGATTCGAAAATTATGGGGATCAAAACTTACCTTTTCGAAAATTTCAGCTAGAAAAAAGGCTCTCAAAAATTGTAGGTGACCTTTTTAGGGTAAAAATCCGTTAAAAACGGGTAATTATACCATTTATTAGATGTTCGAAAATCCTAGGAGAGGCAGACTAGCAAGAAATTTTGGAAAAAAAGTTCCGAAAATTCTAGATCTCAAATCGTCTTCCGAACAGATATTTTCCGAAAATTGTCGTTGGCATGGTTCCCCTGATCAGTGGTTGATCCACTTTAGTTTTTAAATACAGGAAAAGGCAAGCTGAAAAATCTTTACTGATGCATTCATGCGCTATTAAAGTGTCTTAAGTTACCACTTTAGATTTTGTTATTGGCGCAGTGGACAGTTAAGCTTGTTTTCTATCAACTTTTAAAATGACAAAATGATTTTGTTTCCACTGTTTGGAGATAAAGTAGTACGTTCGTTGTCGTCAGTTTGGTATCACGTGATCCATGGTTGCTCCACAGGTACCCCAAGCTCACGAGTGAGAATCGTTGTTGCGTAACCGAAATATTACTAGGAGCAATCGGAGCCGCTTAGAAGAGTGCTTTCGATATGTTTGCACAGGTGCGATAGATTAAGCCCGGTTTCCATATGATCGCTACGATCGCTGCGATCGCTGAGAAAAAAAAAGTTCAGCGATCATATGGAAACCACTCTACAGCGATCGCAGCTACAACTAACGATCGCTGAGATAGAACTTTTTATATCTCAGCGATCGTTGTCGCTGCGATCGATGGAGAGTGGTTTCATATGATCGCTGCGATCGCTGAAGTTTTTTTTTTCTCAGCGATCGCAGCGATCACAGCGATGGTAGCGATCATATGGAAACCGGGCTTTAATTTGATCATCGCATATTTTAAACGTAAGGATTGCTTACGGCGAAACCTCTATTTAAACTGTGTATCGTTATGAAAAAGCCTTGAAGGCTAGTGATATCGTATGGTCCGTCTCAATAATTTCAGTAGTTTGGTCGAGTGTGTTGATTTCGGTGACTTGAGTGGAGCTACTGTGGGCTGTTTATAAGTTTTTACGAATAAATAACATAAGCGTAAAATGTTCGTTTGTCCCGTGCCGAAAATATCACAAGTCATGATGAAACGGCGGCGCTGAGCTTCACATCTCGGTAGATTTACTTTGTGGCACAACGTCCGCCGAGCTACACAACTCAGTAGATTTACTTTGTGGCATAACGGCCGCCGAAACTTTTGAAAGATGAACGTTCTGAAAGATTCAGCAAACACATATCGATAGTAGACCTTCAGCAAACTCTTGAAATATGTACGCTTTACGAAGATTCAGGAAACTTTTAAAAGATGAACGCTTTACGAAGACAGAATAAAAGACCTCAGCAAACGCTAGCCTGCGTAGCTGGCGGAATTTTGTAGTAGTCGAGTGAGATTTGGCGGTAGAGCCGTTGTAATATAGTCGAGTGAGATTTGACGGCGGAACCATCACGAGTGGCGAAGCTGCGAGAAATACCGCCTGCCAGAGAACCATGATTTTTCGAATGCCGTCCACTTTTGTCACCTTAGCTGATCCCAGTTAACTCAGCCAATCAAAGAGAAACCTGCAATTTGAAACTTCCGATTATTTTCGCGCGAGACAGTTTAGAAATAAGCGTTGACATGCTAAACACGACTCCTAAGCTCGTGATAATGTGAAACCAGACCTTGTGAGTTTGCTTGAACAGAGGTTTTTTTATATTTTCTCGGCTCCTAACACTACGCAGTGCACGTATCATTCTAAACTTTGACTGAGTAAATCTTTGTTTGCCACACTAGGCTTAACATTAAAAGGTCATGAAGCTAGTTTGTTACATGCATACTGAGTAACCATTTCCTGCGGTTTATTCTTCTGTAGGTGTTCCTGATAGGATTTGATCTCAGATGCAGTTGTAAAGTGTTTTAATTTTCTTTGACCTTTGTTTCTTACGGCTAAATAAAGACAATTCCAGCGCTGTGAAGTTTAAAGACACCATTTCGGCAATTGGTCATCAATTATGCTCTTTTTAAAGGGGAAACCACAATCACTTACGTCTTTTCCAGTTTGCCATCTGCTTCCTTAATTGGGAAATATATGCAAAGGATCATCTAACATGATTGACATATTTATGTCCCTCGACCAATCCGTTTCTCCGCACGCTGGTGTGCGGACTATTCAAAATATCGGGGTTTTCTGGCAGGCGGTATTTCAACCGCCTCGTCCCTACTCCCTTTTTTTGGAACACGGCTCCGCCCCAAGCAATACCGCCAGCTACGCAGGCTAAGCAAACGCTTGAGGACGCACAAATCACCACGCGAGTTAGCGCGTCAAAGTGAGGCAAAACGTAAGCGAGCGCCTCAAAGCGAGGCAAATGTGTGTCGACGACGACGACAAATGCAATCTCCAAAAAACCTCCCTTATTAATTGCACAGGGCACCCAATAATGTACAGAACACCCAACACAAATTAGGGGTTGCGTTCTCGTACCTCGAACGCAATAACAGTTTATATGGAGATTTAATTTAATCAGCCAAAATATAAAGAACCAAAGACGAGAAGTCCAAAGACTTCTGCAAAGCTGATTCATAACTGCGTGTATTGGTTTTTATAACAATATTTCGGCTGGCCATACCCGCCTTCTTCAGGTTTACAGACGTTACTGAACTTATGTAGCAATCACAATATTATATAGATGGAGAATGTCGCAATAAAAATTGTTTAAAAGGGAGAGGCGGAAATGACGTACAACACAAAAACTGGAAAGGAAAAATACTGAGGATATGGATTACAATAATTCGTCACGGCGAAGAATTTCTAACCTTGTGTCCTTGTCTAGATTTATGTTGTTTCCATTTTTTGGCCGTTTTTAGGTTGATTCCAGCCAGGTTTAGTTCTGCCGCTGTTCGTTGTACCTATGGTTCCTCTTGCGTAACCCTGCCTTCCTTGCAGAGCATCAAAAGGTTTTAAAGTTTTTGAAATGTTTTACGCTTTTCTGTAGATTTTAGGCTCGGGAAGCCTGCACATGTGCTAAATCGTTGAAAATCAGCGGTAAGTAGTAGAAAGAAGTATATATTATAGCGGACCTAATTGGTGGAAGGAGTTTTACTATGATAGGACAGAAACCTGTCCATAGACCACCTTAAAAGGTAAGTTTCACAAGTGAGGGGGGAGGGGGCGGGGACGGGGCAAGCTCATTTTCGTGACGCCCTGATCGACCATTTTTGGTGTCCATGAATCGTGGTCATGGTGATGTATCGATAATGTACAGAAAAAACCTCTCTTCTCCGTAGAGGCTTCCTTTGGGTATCCCAATGCAAGTAGCAATAATCGAAAAATAGAAAGCGCGAGGGGGACGATGGGAAGAGGGAAAAGGCGGGGGACCTTTCTTCTCCCTTTCCCCTTCCCATTGTACCCCGCGCACTTTCTTTTTTTCTCTTTCTCCCAGCCTCTCTTCGACACAAAGAAGCCTCTGTGGAGGAGAGAGCTGAAGACTGTTCTGTGAATCGTGATTGAAGCACACTCCATAAAACCAGAACTGCTAAAATCCCCGATTGTTTACACGTAATTACCAAGTTGAAGAAAATAAATTGTTAATTTGGCCAAACGCATCTGACGGCTTAATTCAACTTCACTTTTCGAGTCTTTTGATGTAACTTCACACTTCAGTGCGCTTAGACCTACCTGCAGCTGGCTTCCCTAGGGATTTTATATAGTGTTTTTCATAAGGTTCGTTAAACTCTAGTTAAGTTATATATAATCGAAGCACTCTGTACGACCTCAAAGTTTTGAGAAGCGTGAAAACGTTGTTTCATGACTCGTGACACGCAAAATTGTTGTTCGTGAATTCGTGATGAGTCCCTGCCATGCCCTCTCCCTCCCCCTTACAAGTGGACAAACCTTATGCATAATTTACGATTAAATTTCATTTTTTAAGTCTTGATGTGATTGGCGTTTTATGTGTGAGCATTTAAACAGGAACACTTAACTGAACCGCAGCGGCGGCCAAATTTTTGCAGTGACAAGGAGTAAAAATAGCGCGTATTGCTGAGTTCACCACTTCAAAGTTTTTCACTTTCACCGATTGTTTTCACTTCCTAGGATTAAGATGATCCTTAAAAGATGTAAAGCACATAATTTTGGTCCTTTAAAAGCAACACATATCTAATAAATATTTATTGATTTACACCCACTTTGCACCATATCTTGATGTACCTGTGTTTGTTCTCTTTTTTACGTTCGTTCGTCCATCCACCCCACTTCCTCAAAATGACTTTGAATGATCCCTCTCGTATGACCCTGAGGGTTTCGCTTTTGTAATAGCCTACTGGAGCATTTTTGAAACATGGCGGAAGCGCCACGCAATCTGCAGTTGCCTTCAGGTTATGACGAGGAGTTTACTGATGAAGTAGAAGATGATTTTCTTTGCTTAATTTGTCATTTGCCACTGAGGAAGCCTGTTCTTACCAGATGCGGTCACAGATTTTGTAATGCATGCCTTAAGAAACATTTCAGAAGGTAGGCCTAAATGCCTGAATTCTATTGAAAGTTGAGTGTTGAAGCAACTTTCATTCCAAACCTTTAGGTAACACCTTAACGAAAAACTGCAGCACTGTGCGTTTTTCACTGAACACCTCGATCTGAGTAGGAACATCTAAGTTGACGGAAAGTCGACCTGTATTTACTGAGGTAGACAACAGACACCTTAGCAGCTTAATCGATTAATTAGACGAACGCCTTGTCTCTCAAATTTAGATTTTAAATAGAGGAAACCTTAACCCGATTAATCAAATCTGCTACATCTCACCCAGCTGATAATCACCGTTAAATTATGTTACTGACGCACAAGTTAGATAAGGTTATTTTCTATTAGCAAACTTTTGAAATTACAAAATGTGTCTCGTTTCCGTAAATTGGAGACAAGTAGCCATTGTTCGAAGTTATTGATCTGCTCTGGAATGCGGACATTCTGTCCTCCGTCAGTGGTCAATGCCTCGCGATAAATAAGCGTTCCAATTTCGCAAGCTGGCCTTGGAGTCCTAGCAAAGCATAAAAACTTGTCAATTTTTTAAATGTCTTGAGTTCTGTGGTTTTTTTAGGCTTGGCAAATAAAATCAGCCACAAGTTAGCAGAAAGAAGTTTTATGATGGAATTAATTAGTAACTAACTATCAATCGATGTTCCTACTAATTTTCATTAAATATTAATCGTAATTGTCTCTTGCACTGCAAAATAACAGACAGGAAGTTCAGCGCCAGCTTTACTCTTGTCCTGCAGATAGGAAAGGCCTGGACCGAGACCGGGTAAATTACTTTCATTTGCTTTTTATCTTCTTACGTCTGTTTTTAATATGTTTTTGGTCTTAGTTATTCTTTTATCGCTTACATGTAAACTAAATTACATAGGCGGAGTCGACCGGAACGAGCTGTTACAAAGTTTCGACACAAAGGTTCCAATTTTTTCAAGCTCTTAAGGACAAGACCAGTTGCATACACGTTCTCACACTTTACCCACATGGCAATCTTTTCTAATTAGAGGAGTAAGGAAATTAGCAGTATTTCAGAAATTTCGAGCACGGCCATCTTGGAATCTCAATAATGATATTGATAATGATGATGATGATGATTATGATAATGATAGCAGCCTGTTAATTTGGCTCAGGTATTTCCTGCGAAGAATGATCTTGCACTGTTTGTTTAATTCCGTTTTGTTTTGTTCCTTAGGATGTATTTCCTGATAAAGCAACAGGAAGGAAAATTTTGTCTTTTGAGATAAAATGTCCAAGTCACGGTTGTTCGTGGACTGATGAACTGAGGAACAAAGAGGTAAAAACCCAATATAACAATTATATTCAAGGCGCCATGGATTTCAGCATTTAACCAAGGAAAGAAGATCACTTTTTTCTTTCTTTTTTATATGCATTTTATTGCTTGTAACAGGCTCACCTGGAAACCTGCCAGTTCAAAATTGTTACTTGTACCAACGAAAATTGCACTCAGGAAATGAAAAGAGAAAAACTGGACAATCACACAAAAACGTGCGTGTGGAGTATTATGCCGTGTATGTACTGTAAAAAGAAACAACCAAGGACGTACTTGCAGGTATGAGGTTATAAAAAATTGGAGATCTTTCAACAATGCTCTTCTTCCGCGGGGGGTTACTCATAAAGTTTAAACGGGGATGCTCCGCCCCAAAGACAAACCCCTTACCCTTTTAAATACCATTTATGACGGAAAAGGTATCCCTTTGTATATACCTTCTATGACAAATGGTACTCCTTTCACATACCTGGGATACAACTATGCATTCCTTAACTGCTTTAAATACACTGTATTTTAAATAGGAATCATTCACAAATGCAGAACGTTTTCTCGACTATTTCGCAGCCATGAAGTGCATCTAAGAGTCCGGTATGACAGATTTCCCTACCCCTTTATATTACTTCAACAAGTGAAATCTCTACCCTTTCATATACCTGAGGCCTACGAAAGGCACTCTTTTCGGGCGGAGCCTCCCTGAATAGGTCATTACAGCAAGTACCCCCGGGTTTGTTCTTCAACCTTGCGCCGCAGAGATTGGATTCCCCGTTTCGTTTGCTCTTGACTTAGCCTTGTCACCTGTCGGCGTAGCGTGTTCTCCAAACGCGCGACACCACAATTAAACGTCTTTAGCAATTGTTTTCTTTATTTTCTGGTTTTACATTAAAGTAGAAAAATGAGCAAGTATACGAAACTAAGATGATAGTTACTCAGCTTCAAATGTAGTACAGCCCACACAATGCGGCTTTTGCAAAATATAAATGGTGACGGCAAGTAAGCATTTCACCTCTCTCAGATACAGGAGAAAAATATATACTGGTCAGGTCTAAAACTTTGAAGTATTTTTTACTGTGTACACTAAAATTGCTATCGGCTTACTGCGGTTAACTGAAGACGTTGTCTTACAGTCTTAGTGTGTAAATAATTATTTGTCTTTTTGCAGGATCACCTTAAAACGTGCATCAAGATGCCCATTCCTTGCCCTAACAACTGTGGGAAAGAGAGATACGCGAGAGACATGGTAATTTTATTTAATTGCAGTTTGTGGCAGACTCTGTTGATCTTCATGATGAGTGACGCTCTAAGCTATGTCTTGTCTTTCCATTAGTTTTCATCGTTTCATATTGATCCCCCCTGCATGTTGTACGAAAAAATCCTTTCTGCGTGTGCATACTTAAATTGTACAGCTATTCCAGCTAACGTTGTCGCATATCAAGGTCACACAACACCGCAACACCGCAAGACCACAAGATCATGTGGGTAGCTGTAAATACATTATAACTGATTTTGTCATAACTTTACGGCTGCTACTGCTTTAGAATAGTGCAAAACCTTACAATCACTTCAAATGAAATTTCATATTGCTTCGCAGCCTCGTCGCTGTCAGGCTTTTATGAAAAAGTTTTTTGATATAGCGGTTTCATAATTTGGCGAACTGTGAATAATACAGTTCAACATGGTCGTCTCCTAGCTTGCAGCATATGACTGAACACAGTGAATGGAAAAAAAAAGTAATGAAATGAGAAATGCAGGCCTGACCGTTCTTTGTGTCATCAAGCAACGCTCCTGGTTACGTGACGTCAAACAGGCGTCGAGAACCACACAGAGGAGGAGACAAGCGCAACGGGTATTAGAAGCCTTAACTTTCCTTTGAAACACCTTTCTTTTAATTCAGACCTGATCTTCTCTTGGTAAAAGAAAAAAAAAAACTTTGTATAAAAGGTTATGCTAAGTGTTGGGTTTTGTTTTGCGTCAGTTCTGATCACTTATTTATTACTTTATTTTAGATTCCAAATCACATTGAAAACGACTGTCCGTTGACTTTAGTCTCCTGCCCATATGCTCAAATGGGGTGCAATCAACAGGTTTGTTCTTCATTCCATGAGATTGTAAATTAAGCGGACTGAAATCATTACGCATTGTACATGATCAACCGTCTGCCAAAAACTTTAATTCCTTCATCATTTGTCTGTATCAGACTCTATTTGTCTCCCGACACTCAGACAATTACTATGCAAACAGACCTATATTTTGCAAAATGTATGAATACAAATAACAGTTTTGGTTTATAATACCATTTTCTGAAATTATCTGACTTCTTTCTACAGTTCCAGCGCAGAAACGTGGATTCGCATCTTGAGTCAGCCACGCGAAAGCATCTTGACTTGGCTTGTGTTAAACTTAACAGCTCACAGGCTCAGCTGGTTGAACAACGGTTTGAGTTAAATGAGACACAAGCTCAATTAAGTTCAACCCAGGCTCAGTTAAAACATACCCAAGAAACAACAAGAAAACTTGAGGAGAAATTAGAGTCTCTTCGGGTGCAACTAGAAACAAAGGTGAATGCAGATAGTAGTCTATAGAGGGGCCGACAACAAACGGTTTATTTGGAAGATTGAAAATTTCGGTGAGATTTTGAGGCAAGCCAAGGCACGATTTATGAAAGCTGAGCATATCCCTTGCGAAACGATAAAAAGTAATCCATTTTACACTGGATGTTATGGCTACAAATTACGAGTGATAGTCCGTCCTTACCTTAAAACGTGGACAGAATTAGACGACGGGACACTTCTTCCTCAAGAATCTCTCTACTTTGGCCTCGCTTCAGTGGAAGGTGAATATGATGACATATTACCCTGGCCTTTTAGCAAGAAAATAACGTTCACAGTGATTGATCAAAATGTGGATATCAATGAAAGGAAAAACATCACAGCCGATTTGAGGCCAAGTTCTAGAGCACAAATATTCTACGGCAGACCAAGAGGAAACATTACATTTGAAAGTGATATTATGTGGTTCATACCTCATGAGAGGCTTCAAACAAGGCGCTACATTTTGAATGACAATTTGTTTCTTCAGGTCGATGTAGGACCTGATGATTAGATAATGTTTTCGACCGTTTATGTCTGCTAAAGTGAATCATGCAGATAGTAGTGATAAACCGTTCACAGGCTGAGAAACTAGAGGCTTTTTCTGAAGAAAGGGTAATTCACTTTTCACTCAAGTTAAGTATACATGGCTCTTACAATTTAGTATTCCTTACGAGCTGCAGATGAAGTCGTAAACCTATACACTGAATTGTTTGAAAGTTAAATTTGTAGTATACCATTTTTTTCTTGTATAGGAGCCCACTCTTTAAATAAACATAGCGGAACCTCTATCCAGGGGATATCCTCGGGATCAAGGCAAGTGTCCCCTGAATATCGTTGTCACCTGAATGGAGACAAATAAAATACTTTTTTTCTTTTATTCTGCCTCTGAATCTGTTGTAGTCATTATTTCAAAATTATCAACGATTTTTGTGGTCAGTCACCTTTTGAGTGCTATAAGGTGTCCTTATTCTGGACCCAGAAAGATTGTCCCTTTTCCCTGAATAGAGGTGTCTCTTCAATAGAGGTAACAAATACAAAAATTATGCGGACATTTTCCGGGACCGAATTTTATGTCCTCTACACGGATGTGTCTCAAATGAGAAGTTCCACTGTAATGCACTGTTCCTAGTGCCCCAGTGAGCTTATTTGCGCGCGAAAATAGAGGGTTTTGCTACTTTATCTACCCACCCTACCACCCCTAAATGATTTCTTAATTAGCTATTTGCAGCTGGCGGCGACAGAATTCGATTTCAAGCGTCGCTTTCGGTTTGTAACATGACGGAAGCGCAATGCAACACGCAGTTGCCTTCAGGTCACGACGATGAGTTTTTGTATGCAGTTGAAGATGATTTTATTTGCTTAATTTGTCATTTGCCGTTGAAGGAGCCAGTTCTTACAAGATGTGGTCACAGATTTTGCAATGCATGCCTCGAAGAATATTTGCTAAGGTACGTATAAATGACTGAATTGTAAACTTGAATGTTTAAATTTGAATAACTTTGAACCGAAACCTTCCACCTTTTACTCTAGCAGTGTGTTCCAGTAAACTCCTCAATAGTCCGAACATCTCATTCACGAAAATTCTTTCTTCATCGACATAAAAGTCGTCATAGCTTAGTAAATTTCTTGGTCGAAGGCAATGTTGATCAGTCAGGGGCAGCCAACGAGAATATAATTCAAAACCATTCAAACATAGCATTGTTAATTAAACGGTAGATATAGGCATATTTTTACCCCCTAAAAATTTTTCATCTGTTCGGATTTCCTAGCTGAAAGTCTAGTGATTCGAAAATTATGGGGATCAAAACTTACCTTTTTCGAAAATTTCAGCTAGAAAAAAGGCTCCCGAGACTTGTAGGTGGCCTTTTCAGGGTAAAAATCCATTAAAAACGGGCAATTATACCATTTTTAGATGTTCGAAAATCCTACGAGAGGCAGACTAGCAAGAAATTTTGCAAAAAAGGTTCCGAAAATTCTAGATCTCAAATCGTCTTCCTAACAGATATTTTCCGAAAATTGTCGTTGGGATGGTGCCCCTGATCAGTGGTTGATCCACTTTAGTTTTTAAATATAGGAAAAGGCAAGCTGAAAAATCTTTACTGATGCATTCATGCGCTATCGTTATTGGCGCAGTTGACAGTTAAGCTTGTTTTCTATCAACTTTTAAAATGACTAAATGATTTTGGTTTCCACTGTTTGGAGATAAAGTAGTACGTTCGTTGTCGTCAGTTTGGTATCACGTGATCCATGGTTGCTCCACAGGTACCCCAATCTCACGAGTGAGAATCGTTGTTGCGAAACCGAAATATTATAACAGTTTATATGAAGATTTAAGCGATCGTCATTTAGGGGTCAAAAAATCTTAATAAAGATACATCAGAATTTCTAACCTTGTGTGCTTGTCAAGGTTTTCCATTTTTGGCCCTTTTTAGGGCGATTCCAGCCAGTTTTAGTTCCGCCGTTCTTCGTTGCCGACCTGTGGTTGCTCTTGCGTAACCCTGCCGTCCTTGCAGAGCATTAAAAGGTTTTGAAGTTTTTGAAATGTATTACGCTTTTCCGTAGATTGTAGGCTCGGAAAGCCTGTGCTAAATCGTTGGAAATCAGAGATAAGTAGTAGAAAGAAGTATATATAATAGCGGACCTAATTGGTGGAAGGAGTTTTACTTTAAGTTTCTGCGTCCTATGATGGGACAGAAACCTGTCCATAGATGACCTTAAAAACCAAGCTTCACAAGTGAGGGGGGAGGGGGCGGGGGCGGGGCAAGCTCATTTTCGTGACGCCCTGATCGACCATTTTTGGTGTCCATGAATCGTGGTCATCGTGATGTATCGATAATGTACAGAAAAAACCTCTCTTCTTCGTAGAGGCTTCCTTTGGGTATCCCAGTAAAAGTAGCAATAATCGAAAAATAGAAAGCGCGAGGGGGACGATGGGAAGAGGGAAAAGGCGGGGACCTTTCTTCTCCCTTTCCCCTTCCCATTGTGCCCCGCGCACTTTCTTTTTTTCTCTTTCTCCCAGCCTCTCTGCGACACAAAGAAAGCTCTGTGGAGGAGAGAGCTGAAAACTGTTCTGTGAATCGTGATTGAAAGGCACTCCATAAAACCTGAACTGCCAAAATCCTCGATTGTTTACAGGTAATCACCAAGTTGAAGAAAATAATTAATTTGGGCAAACGCATCTGGCGGCTTGATTTAACTTCACTTTTCGAGTCTTTTTTTATAACTTCACAGGGAGTGATCAAACAACGTGAAAAAGAGTCTGGTTAAGTTGCGATATTTCGACTGGCCAAATTAACTCTATTCGCGTTGTTTGGTCAGTCCCTGCAAAAGTCTTCTTGACTGTAACGTTTTCAATTTGATCTATTTTGACTGATCACGATCTTTTTGGATCCGACGTTGAGCAAGTTTGATCGTACACGGTTTTTGCAGTGGTTTTTTTTACCTTAACTAAAACAACATAGCTTCACACTTCAGTGCGCTCAGACCTACCTGCAGCTGGCTCCCCTAGGGATTTTATACAGTGATTTTCGTAAGGTTCGTTAAATTCTAGTTAAGTTATATATAATAGAGGAACTTCGTACGACCTCAAAGTTTTGAGAAGTGTGAAAGCCTTGTTTCACGACTCGTGACACGCAAGATTGTTGTTCGTGAATTCGTGATGAGTCCCTGACTTGCCCTTCCCCTCCCCCTCCCCCTCACAAGTGGCGAACCCAGGACACACCTTATGCACAATTTACGATTATAACATAGCTAGAAAATTCGCGTAATCAAATTCAATAGCGCGAGCGTGCTTCATATTCCTATTGAGCACGCTGATGACGTCAATAAACTATTCGTAATTCCTCGAGTTGTTGGGAACTTAGCAATCCTGAGTCTCCCGAGTGCATCCATAACTCAGCAATAGACAATGAAGCAACCATGTGTTTTATTTAAGTTTGAATTTGTTAACCGATAGTAATGAGTGTTGTTGTTGTTGTTGTCATCTCCGAGCTGTGCGGGCTATGGCGTGAGATCATTCTTTGCAAAGTTGTTTTCTCTCAATAACAATTTTTCGGTAAATTAAAAGTTTTCCGGCACCTAAATATGGATTTTGCAATCATTTTAGAGTACACTTTCTCTCAGTTTCAGGATAAAAACATAAGATTAACTGTGATTAAAATTTGACGCGTACTTTTTGAGCGCGCCCTTCAATAATAAAATTTTCAGTTAACTGCTCTTGATTTGATAATGTTATAAAACAATTAGTTGGAGATATTGAGCACGTTTTACGCCTGTGCTCTCCAAACTGTGAGTTAATTAAATTTCATTTTTAAGTCTTCTTGATGCGATTGGCGTTTTATGTGTGAGCATTTAAACAGGAACACTTCACTGAACCAAAGCTATTTTAAACCAAAGTATAAATTAATTTCTTTTAGACACATTTTATTTAAAAACCCTTTTTACTACACTTGCTGCTACCACAGATTGCGTATTAGGTCGTATTGAAGGCGCTGAACCGTTTAAAACAAGAACATAATTTGCATGATTATCTATCCATTTGTTTAGTGATATATTTATCCATAATTTTAATTGCCTTCAATACACTTAAAAAAAAAACAGACAAGAAGATGAGAACCAGCCTTACACCTGCCCTGCAGATAGGGAAGGCCTGGACCGAGACAAGGTATATAACTTTCATTTACCTTCTAAACTTTTACGTGCACTGTGTTTTGGTCTTGTCTATTTCTTAGGTAAAATTGCGAACAAAGTCGATCGAAACAAGCTGCCCGAGGTGATAAAACAAGTTTTTTTTCAAGCTTGTAGAACAAGAAAATCTTCTGACACGCATCCATACTTTTTTTCGTATTCGGGAAAATGTGAAATTAATTTCAGAAGTATTTCAGCAATTCAAAGCAAGGCCTTCTTCGATTTTTTTAAAGTAATAATTAAAATGATAACCATCATCATCATTATCATGCATCATCATATTCATAATCGAGGTCGTTATGGATACATTCTAATTCAACCACTGGCTGTTATGCAGTTAAGAAATAGAAGAAAAACTGTCCTCTAAATCACAGGGACATCTATGTACAGAACTTTTTTCCAACGTGTCTGTGTTAACGCGTCTTCCACAATCTCATATCCCTTAATTACAATCTGTCAAGAAACAATGATGCCGAATGATGGGACATGCTTTGTCAATCCAATTCTAAAAGCTTTTTTTCTGCAGCGACTTGGGTATTTGCTAAGAAGCCAAGAACTCATTCAGGATACATGCTATCACAAGTGTAGTTCGAGAGTATATTCCCTCTAAACCAGAAAGGACAGAAAGTGAAGGTGTCCGGACCACTAGCGGCGCACCGGTCCTTTTGATCTTCCGTAACAGACTACGCCAACTAAGAAATTTATTAATCTTATTCTCATTCAATTGATCTTGATCATAAGCACGTTGTGTCTTTTTTTGTTGTTATTGCAATGTGATAGGATTTATTCCCAGACAAAGCAACAGGAAGAAAAATTTTGTCTTTGGTTATCAAATGTCAAAGTGTTGGTTGTTCGTGGACTGGTGAGCTGAGGAGCAAAAAGGTAAAAATACTAAACCATAACTATTTTCAAGGCGCAATGGATTTAGTTCGTATCAAGCACGCATCTTAAGCATGAAACTTTATCATTCCCAAGTCGAGTGGAACCCACACCTTTTCATCCATGTATAAGTCTCACGTAAAATCAGGTACTTTTCTCAAGGCCAATTTACTAGCAACGATTATCGGGCAATTTTCTACCTAAAGAAAAACGCCTATTAAAATCGGCTTAACATAGGGGCGCTTTGAAAAATTTAGTGTTCCACAAGCCGATTTTTGTACTCGCCATAATTAATGTTTTTCTCAGAAAATCGTAACAAATCTGAACAAATCTTAGAGATTAAACTCAACCAACGCTACAATCCCGGACAAAACTACTTGAGAAAGTTTTCCCCATCATGTCCACTTTCCTACGCGACAAAACTATTTCCAAAACGACGCCTTTGCGGAAAGAAAACCCCTTCCCCCAATTCAATGTTGCTTCCCACAAACGCCCAGGGATCAGGCCTTCTTTTGAATACACAACAACATTGCTTTCAGGGGAAGGGGGAGAGGGAAGAACCGGTACAGCTAAGATGTTTAGAAAAATGCTGTCCAAGTATATAATTTTCTCAACAGTTTTGTCCAAGATTGTGTACAAGCTAAGGTGATTCGCGTTTTCTTGCAAGAATATTTGCAAGGACAAAACAAAAACATGCTAATAAAAAGCACTTTACAGAAGCTGTTTTGAGCAGAAAGTTTTACGCCAGACCATCTTCTCATAGAAAAGCATGACCTCATATAAGTTTTTTGCAGCACCCTCTTTAAAACAGTCAGATTTCGCAATAGCCGTACAACGCGTGCTAATTCCGTGGGATGCCTGTGGCACTCACACGGTAAAAATCCGGTGCGGTTGTACCCAAAATTGTAAAGCCAGCCAATAGGATTGCCTAAAATCTTTATCGATTATCTCTTCTTCCAATCTGACTAATCAGATTGTACAAAATCTGTATAGATTTTTAATCGATTTGCTTCCTCTGAAGAACGTTGAAATCAGAACGTTCCTTGCCAAATTTGTCGCCCTTGCGTTTTGCCACTCGTGGCTTAGGATGGCTTGATAACCAGCGAAATCCTCCGGGATACTGGTAAGTCACGAAAGGCGACCTAAGCCAAATTATTTCTTCCCTTCATGATTCTTTTTTGTTTAGGCCTAGCTTTTTCATAAGGTTTTAGTAGCGTCTGGTTGCGGGCCATGATTTCCGATAGATTTTTCTATTCGGAGTTCGCCAGTTTTTGCCGAGCACAGCTAGAGTTCAGTTTTTTTCTTTTCTCATCGAAAACACCTTGACGATGGGAGGTTAAATCGCGTAAATTTCAACTCGTACCCTTGACGATTGGCGGTGAAATCGCGAAAATATTGTCTTCTTCGATCGACGACTCGCTTTCGTCATGGATTGGACTTCTGGATGGGACACGGATCAGGACCTTAAAAAACTTATTATACCTTGGAATCAGGGATAATCATTGGAACTACGTTAACTTTGAGACCTTGGAAACACATTGCAATTAATTTTTAACCGTATCAAGAGCATCTTGGAATATTAAACTTTCATCTTGCATTGAAACATTGGAACTTTATCGAACTTTGTAACCCTGGGTTCCACCCTGGATAAAGGAAGCGGATGTTTTGTTTTGTTTTGTTCCATTAACCTAAAACTACAATGTTTATTTCTCTTTGAAAAAGTTACCTGTGGCTACTTACTACCAAGATATGACGTATCTTTATACATATAGTTCCTGTTCAGGTTAATCAGAGAGCATTATGCGCATGTTCTCCATTACTTGTTTCCGTTAACATTCCAATTTAAGTTACACGGGTAAACCTTGTTTTGATGCAAAATAACTTCTTTTTCTTATCCAAATCGTGCTATGAAAATAACTACATAGCGATAGATCAAAACAAGATCAACTCCATCCTTGCGACCACTGACAACTATAAATTTAGCTTGCGTAGCAGGTGTCGAAAGGGGTAGGGGATAGGGAGGAAGCAAAAAGAGGATGTGGATTGGGGAGAAATAGTAGCCTGTCACGCAGGCTACTCTAAATTCAGTCATAAGCTCATTAAACCAACCCATACAGGTAACCTACTCATCGATGCTCATAACATGACACATCTTTCCGGTTTCCCTAATTTTTCCAAATTCAGATAGAACGCTATTATGCTTCCATAGACCAACGCATCCCACGGAAACGACTTTAGGCGTCTTGTTGTTACATATTTTCCTGTAGTTCCGGAATGGAAGGCCGGGAAAATGTGAAAAGTAATTTATCTTTTTCAGAAGAGTCTGCACAAGACTTGTATGACGGTTCTCTTCGAAGAAAAGGAGTTCGTAGTGTTTATTTAGGGACATAATAGTCAAGTGAGTCAATCCGATATGGAACCGTTTCCCGTCACGTGGAAATTGCTTCTCAGAGCTTATAATTGGTTAAACAATGGAGGTTACAGAAACTTTGTTTATTAAAAGTCGGTTAACTTTTTAGGATAATTCCATGGATAGAATAATATTACGATTAACAAAGCATTGAAACGGTTAACACCATTTCGTTCTCAATAGAGAATGACCTTCTGATTCTTTTTAAACTTCCCTGTTAATCGTTGTTAACCGTTGCTAATCTTCGCAGCCGCTCAAAAATGTCCTGTTAATCGTTCCGACTTGCAGATATTGTGGAGAGCAAAAGATTAGAAGTCAATTTTGGCAACTTTTATCATGCCTTGGTTTACAAATCATCAATTTAGGTCATAATTTTTCCAGTCATATGTAACCCGAAGACAACACGTGCACTTTTACAGGTCACGCGATAGTACATTTTGTCACGTTATCGCGCGTGACATTTCTAGATTTCATAGTGTTTCTCTGGACTGGACATCGCTACAATTTCAAAAGTAAGCATTGAAATGTGAAAAGTAAAAATGCAGCTTTTGTAATATTTAATCCTCCCTCCATTTGATGCTTTTATTCTTTGCAAGTGCTTTCCCATTGACTATTTCGGCGAGGGGACAATCAGTTCAAAGTTGTCGGGTCACGCACTCTGAAAATTCAGCGAAAGTTTCATGTGTTATTTGTTGATCGAATCGTAGTGGGTGAAATTCCCGTTTTCTGGCTAATCTGCTTGACGGACACGTCCTTTTCGTCCTCGAAAAGCGCAATGTATGCCCTCTGCTCTTCAGTCAAAGGGCGCGTAAAAACCATGCATGGAAAACGAATTTCACAAACGTTTTTGACTGACCACTCCAATCAAGTAAGACATACCAATTGATTTTCTTGTCATAAACGCCTCTGTTTTCACTCATTTTGCATTAATTATCTACTTTTCTTTGAAATGTACTACATTTATTAAGAACAGGCTTATTTGGCTGCGTTAAAGGCTGCAAATCGCCTTTCCCAGTCAAATACAGTAGCTTTATAACTCCTGAAGTCTTCTTATAGTACTGATCATGCAACAACAGCAAGATTCTCGTAGCAGTTTTGAGGTATTTGTAGTCAAATACTCTTCAGATACCTTAATGCTCCAACCCATAATCCTATTGGCAGTTTACTAGGCTTTGAAGGCATATGACTTCTTGATGTTTTTTTAGTCACCCGAAAAGGGAACTGAATTTCACTCTGGAACTGTTTTGGGGACCACCTCTTAACCAGTTCTCTGCGCATCATCGTAATAACCAAGGAAAAACCAATGACTTCCCAATGAACAGTCTCGAATTGCAATTCCGGTAACATGCAAAACCGACCGCCCTGTCGCACACGAACCCTCAAAGTGCCAAATACGCGTTTTTTTCCGGCAAATAAGGAAAATCGATATCACTGCATAAAAGCTCTTCTGGTTTCAATGAAACAAGTGAAGGAGTTGATGTATTCTTTGCGAATATAGTTCCCTATTACATTAGCTGAGATTTCGGATTAGGAACAAGCAATTTTCCCCTTCAAAAATGAGAACCGTTTTAATAACCTAAAAATAGCCTAAAAACTGAGCTAGATATACTAGTAAACATACCTCCTCTCTTGATATAACCTTGCCACACCATTAGAATAATTAAAAGACCATTCATTATTTGTGCCAGGGGGTGGGCTGGCAAGAATGAGGGGTGGGCCACATCAAATTCAGGACAGTCCGAGGGGGGGTCATCAATAAATCTGCACACAAAGAGGGGGGACTACCTGAATTTTTATTTTTGTTTTATTTTCAAACAAAAGCTTTCAGAGCTCTCGGGACGAACGGTACATGGTTTGCAAGCCTCCTAAAGGCTAACAGTTCAATACTGGTAGTTTAAAGACTTTAAAGCTTATAAAGGAAACAGTCACAATTTCAACGAAATGTCATGTCCCAATACTACGGCCCGAGGTCTTCCTCGTTAGTTTTGGTCCCTGAGGAGTTCCCACTGCTGCAATGATCAACAACAAGGTCAAGCTCGTAGTTACTAATTCCGACAGAATTACTAGACAATACTTCTTCCTCTTGCCTACAGATGTTTGTGTTGATTTCTAAACTTGTTTGAAAGAAACGTGAGCGATGATTCGTTGGATTTTACCGGCCTTTTTATCTTGCCTTTTAGTGAAAGTTTAAAATGAAAGAAACTCTTTTTTTACCTTTATTTGCTGGATTTCACCAGCACGAAATAAAGTGTCCCAGTTAATCTACCCGGCTGTCTGACTTACATTTTGTAGAGGGTTGCTACTGGCTGGAAGTGAGCTTCACGGAAATCTATACTTTTTTTATGTTTTAATACCTGGTTCGTTTTTATCAACGCTTTATCTTGGACAATACTCTTTACTCCGGAATGAAAAACAAACTATCACTTGGTTATTCTGATACAAAAAAAGATTAAAAAGAACTGGAGTGTCATCGATCCTTGCAGCTACTTCATTGCCCAATTTTCAGGCATTTTTCGCATTCGAGCCTCTTCCATTTCTGCACATTCCTGAAGACTCAAGGATGAGTTCGGCTTCTGAATCCAAAAAGCAGTTTGTAATATATAACCTGTCTATTTGTTGTGTTCCAGCATACCCTTAACTAGGCATAAATAATGAATGGTCCCTAACAGGGATCCTACGGCATTCGTAGGAGTATTTGTTAACTTACAAAATAAGTTCTTATTACATCAGCTTGCAAGCTTCCGAAGTAACACATGGCTTATAACTTTTGAAAACACATTTTTTTAGAAATTAAACATGTCAAACTAAAGCTGGAAACTTCAGTACTCACTACTAAAGTCGGGGGTAAAGGAAATCGCTAAAATACACACAGCAAGCAAGAACAAACCAAGTCAATAAGATTAACTGCATTATATTGGAAATTCCAGTGATTATTTATCTTCTTGAATCTTTTACCTGAATTCCCGTACAAATCCGCATACTCTGAGTTGCTCATGGCCCCCTTTGTGAATTACGGAATATGATACCCCCCAACCTTTTTGGTTAGCAACATTTGGTGCTCGATATTCATTGCTTGTTCAATTGTCCGATTTGATCTGAGGAGGAGAACTGCCATATATGGGCTATATAATTATGTGCCGCTGTGAAGGGTATGGTTTTCAGGCAGTTTACTCTAGGATAGAGTATATAAATCAGACAGTTTGGGTCTAGAATAGGGTATCATTTTCCAGAAAACTGATCAATTGGTTGAAGATTGATTGATTAGTTCGTTAGAGCTCATCATTTGTCTTTTTGTAGGGTCACTTCGAATTCTGCAGCAAGTTTCCCGTTCCCTGCCCTAACAGCTGTGATGAATCAATTACCAGAGAAATGGTAGATGTAACTACATTTCATCCTAATAAAAGTAATTCATCAACGATAAAAAAAATATATTTTTTACCGAACCGAGTCTAAGTTAGAGAGAATTTAAAACCGTACAAGATTCAATCAGTAATTCGTCAACAATAGATCAAAGGTAGACCGTTGAGAATGTGGAGTTTTATAAACTAATAAAACAGATGTTAACTTTGTAAAACATTCCAGTAACATGCGTTGCAGTTCTACACAACAATACTAGCAACCCTAAGAAAGGAAGTACGGATGCATAAAATCAGCCCCGTTTTAGTTCCTGAATTTGCCTCATGACGTCACATATGAACCTTCTTGATCAATGGAACCGGGGTGTGCCAAAGAAATTTAGACTTGAAAATTTGTAATAAACTCTCATTTTGTTCAAAACGCAAATCTTTTTCCAAGAAGTTCTTGTAGTAATGTGTCTTTTCAGTTAACAATTAAGATAAAATTTCTTAAAACTGGAATATACCTAGGTTACGAAGATAATTACCGTTTCGGTTGTGAGTTGACTTTCTTTATTACTTTTTTTAGATTCCAAATCATATTAAAGACCACTGCCCTTTGACCCCAGTTTCCTGTCCGTTTGCTCAGATGGGATGCATCGAAAAGGTTTGTTCTTTCGCAGATAAAACTGTGACTTATCAGCAGGCTAGCTGATAATTTCATCTTTCAAGCATTTGAAAGACGAAAGAAACATAGTTAATTCTACCGTTCCATCATATCTTCATTTCCTTAAATTTAGCTGTTTATTATTGCTATTTTAGTGGGTAACACCTGTACAAAATGGTAATACTGAATAAACTTGTTGTTGTTGTTGACTTAGCCAGAGAATTGGATATATGACGTATCCACTTAGAGGAGTTATTACGGACCAGTTTTTGCACTCACAACAGGTTTATTCCATACACTGTAATTTCTCAGTACACAGTTAAAACACCGCGGAAGACTCAGAGAGAAAGAGAGTAAAAAAAAAAAACCTGGTTACATTTTCTGCTTATCTTGGTGGTCCCTAGTTTAATGCCGCGTGGTCGTTTATATACCTAAAAAATGTCCTCGTGGGAGTTAATTGGCACTTCGTAATAATACCGCTATTTTAACATGTCTACGCAGTAACGCTCTAGCTTTGGGCGGAATGCAAAACATTTGGCAATTGCAAACATACTCACTGATATTGTAAATGAGCACAGTAAGTCGAGCACCGTCCTTCTTCCTTTCCATACCGTTTGCCTGTAGCACCACGGCACGCCTTTCAGCAACGTTTCTATCTACCATTTCAGAGATTTAGGTAAACTCCTAGCCAAGAAAAACTTTTAAGGTGTAAAGAGGTAAGGCTAAATTGGCATTCTTTAACCTTCTTTGATCACCCAGTTGGCTAAACAAGTCATGGAATCATTTACGATTTTTACTTCTTGGGCCATGGTTGATCACATTATTTTATACTACTTTCCACAACAAGACTTTGCAAAATGACTGGGTACGACTTGCAATTGCATCTGAGGTACAGAAGTAGAATCTGAACATAAATAGAATATTGTTCATGCACAAAAATGTTTTTAAAGTACCCGTGAGTTCTACAGGCTCTTATACACAGAGGATGGCAAAATAATCTAATTTTACAGAAAAAGGTGTCTGGCGTCAACAAGGTTGTGAATTTCAAGGACTTTCAAGACCTAGTGAGAAATCAAGTACTTTTCAATGACCTAAACTGAATTCAAGGAATTTGCAAGGCCTTTTCAAGATTGTACGAACCATGTTATATGTCCTTTTTCTGCAGGTTCAGCGCAAAAACTTGGATTTGCATCTTCAAAAAGCATTGCAAGAACATCTTCACTTTGCTTGTGATAAACTCAACAGTACGCAGGTTCAGTTGGGTGAAACACGAGTACAGTTGAAAGAAACACAAGCGGAATTGAAATTAACGAGGGATCAAGTACGTGAAACGCAAGACATAACAAGAAATTTGGTGGGAAAACTAAACATGCTTCAAAGGCATTTTGGGCTGAAATCGAGTACAGATAAGGAAGATGGCAACACCCGATATATTTGGAAGATTGACAAATTCAGTGATATTCTGAGGCAAGCGAAGGCAGGAGAGAGGGAAACGATAGAAAGTGATCCATTCTTCACTGAATGTTACGGTTACAAATTAAAAGTGTCAGTTATTCCTCATTTTGCCGGGTATTTTACACATTTGCCTAGCCGCAGGTCTCCTCATCTCTCGGTCGCAATTTTTTTAATGGAAAGTGAATATGATAACATGTTACCCTGGCCTTTTAGAAAGAAAATAACGTTCACTTTGATTGATCAACATGAAGATTTGAGACAACGAAATAACGTTGTAGATTATTTAAGTTCAAAGAGACGAGGTCCTTTCAGTAACTTGTTTTTGAAAAGACCCGAGGAAGGAAATTTATGTAAGGGAGGAATACCTTTATTCATTTCTCACAAGGTACTTCAAACAAGGCGTTACATTGTGAATGACACTGTGTTTCTTCAGGTGGATGTAGAACCTGATGAATAGTTATTTTCTTATTCCGTTATGGTTTAGTTTTGATTTTAAGGCCGTTTATTTTCACTTCCGACGAAGTCGGAGTCGGTAGAATGCCCACTAACATCTGGGACTGTAAAAGGCTAGAGCCACATTTGAGCTTTCATCAGTTGCAGGACTTTGTTTCCTTTGAGTTTAGCCTAGACCCATGGGGGGAGGACCGCGGGGAGAAAACTTTCAGAAAACCTTTTGCAAAGCCTTGAACATTTCTTATCGATTCAGCCGCCACCGCTGTCCTTTCAGTATTTCAAAATTGATTGCAGTACTCTTTGACGACTCTTTTGTTGTTTAAACCTCATGTATGCTTCACTAGTAATGTCAAGGCAAAACACTAACCCACACCCTGACGAGAAATTTTTTCCTGATGCCAATACTCTTGGATATTTATGTGATGATCAAGTTGAGTTCGGGTTCTTGCTACCAACTCCGACTCCGTTCACCGTCGCTGATAATAATTACAAAGAAGTGAGAATTTTTCTTTCTAATGCATCCACAGCTATGTAATGGACACTGTAGCTCTTCTACTAAGGGTGCGTTTTTTTGGAGTCAGAATCCAAAAATGGATTTGTGATCTCAGATCATATGGGTTTTTCACAACCAAAAAAACCGGAAGATCCGAAAAAGGATCATTTACCATGACAACGGCATGTCTTTGTGCTCCTCGTGAACGTACGTACATAAGCAAAAAAAAACATGATAAGTACGGGTGTAAACACGGTATACGAATGTAAATAGGTGACAAACATGAAATGATATATGTAATTAATGGCTCAAAGTTAAGGCGTCACTAACATAGATTCAGTTAGGATGTCATACGTTTACAGCATTTGTTGTGAACCATTCTTGTTCGGAAAACCGCCTGTCAAAAATATTTTTTTCAAATCCTTTCCCAAAAAAACGCTCAGATCGTGAATGTGAATCTCAAATATCCGGATTTGGATTTGATGCGAAGAATCCACCCAGAGAATCATGGATCCATGATTCGTTTTTGGATTTGCCCCCCAAAACACAAAATCCGTTTTTGGATTTTCCCAAAAAGCGTGCGCTGCTTATTCGATGCGATTACAGTTTCTATGGAGACTGTAATAATTATGCTTTCGATAGTAAGTAAAAGTAAATGAATCGGTGAGTGATTGAGTGAATATTGAGTGTGTATAAAGTAAGTAAGTAAGTAACTGGCTAGGTTGTTAGGTAGGTAGGTAAATAAGTAAGTATAAGTATAAGTAAGAAGGTATTAAGTAAGTTAGTACTAAGTACATTAAGAGCAAACGGGATACGGGAACCGAGGACCGAGGACGGAGAACGGGAAAATAGAAAATGGGAACAACACAGAGAATTAAAATTGAAGTTACAGATAGCGCTAAGGCTCCCCGTTTTATTACTGAACATTCGGCCAAAAGGAAACCACTGTATGACTCAGTTCGTAAACAAGGCGAGTCTATCAATTTCTTGTCATTGCATGTCATTATACCAGTTGATACTCTCTAGTTAGTCAAACTAAAGAAATTGTGCAAGAAGGGGTAACTATGATCATCGGCCGTGATATCCAAGAAATTTTCAAGTTTAACTTATAGGAACTAAGTTCCCTTTTAGACAATTACAGTGTAATAACCGGCGATATAATAATCCATCATTCAAAAAACACGATAACACATAAGAATTAAAATTGTATCAGTTATGAATGTAATTCTCAAGATTAAAAGTTTAAAGTGTAAGAACTAAGAATTAATGGCTAATTACACAAAAAATCAACCAGTAAATAGAGGAGCCCACACTGAGCGTAAACCCCAAAAGTAAGAAGGTATAGAGCGTTAACCATTTATTAAATAAATAGAATTGCTAACCATATATTTAATAAATAGAATTTTTGGTGGACTTTTTCGGACAAATGATTGCTTGAAGTTTACAGTATCTCAGTGTCCATTTAAAAAAGATACTTTTAAGGCTCGTCAGGGTAGTGCCAACAGCTGCGCATACGTCAAGATAGTGGCTGCGGTCACATTTGGGCTACTAACTATAGTTAAGACGGGGATAACTATGGTTAGCTATTTCGGTAATGTCACCGCTTCTCTGTTCGCTCTAACTATAATTAGAAAATTTACGCCTCCCTGATCCAAAACAATACAGACTAACTATAGTTATACCCAAGCAGGGTTCGTGGGTTAGGGCCTGTTTACATGGAGGTGGGGACCCCAGGTAGGTGAGGTAACCCGCTTTGGTGGGTAACCCGCCTGTCCACATAATCTCTCATTTTAATTTGATCACGTTTACATGATAGGTGGGGTGACCCGCTGCATATTACCTCACCTATCTGGGGTCCCCCACCGCCATGTAAACAGGCCCTTAGTCTTAAGTTTATGAACAAACAACCAATCAGAATGTGACATTTCTTTTCGCACGTGCGAGATGAGCATATATAAATATGCAAAATAAAAACCAAGCGTGAAGCGAAGGGGAAACCAAAAACAACAAACAAAGAAGTGGCACACGAGCCGCACGCGAGTATGTCACTGATGTTCTTACTACATTTTGACGTCTTCTGTGATCTATTACTGAACAGACACGCGGCAACATGGAATCTATTCGTTTTATACAATGCAGAGAGAAGAAAAAGCGACATACTTACCTCGTATCGCTTGACTGTTCGAGGATTTGTGCCATTTTGGTCATTTTTGAAGTTGTAGACGCTACTTTTCGTCTCTGCTCCTTCTTTCCTTCTTTATCTTACTTGCATACAGTTTCTCAGAAAAGATTTTCATTGCCTTCACTTCCTCAAAGTAGAATAATGGCGAAAACATTTTCAGAATTGCGAGTCTCTCGTAGAGATGACGCACGATGGCAACTGCTGTGAAGATCAGTTCTTCCAGTTCAGGTATTATAAAGTCGTCAAGACCTCTCTCTGCCTCGGATTTTTCATTTGTTTTCTCTGTAAACACCTCCCGCTAAAAGTTTTTCGCGGCCTTCACTTGCCTAATCCGAAATAAGACCAAATAATCTCGCAAACATTTTCGGCAAAACCGCGTGCCATTTTGAACAAAACAAAAGAAACTATTCTCTCTGCATATATAATGAGCGTGTCTCGCAAACATGCCTGCATTCTTCTGATCCCAAGGGTTTTTGTCAATCGGGGGTCAATTATGATTCTTTGCGCAGCTGTGTGAAATCTCGCATTTTGACGGATGCTCTTTTCGCCCCTCCCACCTCCCCTGGTGGCGCTGACTGCATCACCAACCCTTGCTGCATATCTTTTGGCAGGGCAGTCTCGGATTCGTCCCTCAGTTTGCGGCGATGCGACAATAGATATGCAGTGAGGATAAAGTACAAGTTTCCCGAGGCAGACGTCATCCATGTGCCTGTACTCTAATAGATCATGGGCAACCACATTGTATAAACATAACGAAAGTGCCAAAGTAATGTATAACAGTGCAATATTGCTGTTACTGTACGTTGTGGTTTAAGATATTAGAAAGATAAGAGAAGACCAGCCTTATCCTAGGGTTACTGTGCTTATTTGCGCGCGAAAATAGAGGTTGGCTCTCCATATTCTCAACAAGCCTGATAGACTACTCACCCCACCACCCCTAAGAAATTTCTTAAGTCTCTCTTGTAGCTAGAGGTTAAATTCGATTCGAGGTCACTTAAACATAGATTGTGACACACTTAAACACAGATTGTGACCAGGGTTTCGCTTTCGCAATAGCCCGCAGAAGCAGATTGGCGCAACATAGCGAAAGCTCCACGCAACACTCAGTTACCTTCAGGTTTTGACGAGGAGTTTGTGTATGAAGTTGAAGATGACTTTCTTTGCTTAATTTGTCAACTGGCGTTGAAGGAGCCTGTACTTACAAGATGTGGTCACAGATTTTGTAATGCATACCTTGATGAACATTTGAGAAGGTATACGCATTAGCGACTGAATTCTATTGAATGTTGAGTGTTGAAATAACTTTGACCCGAAAGTTTGCCAGCCTTAAAGTAAAGTACGAACTCCGGCACTGTGTTCCAGTAAAAACACCTGGACGTCTCGTCAACGAAAAAGCAATCGAACTTAATTTACTGAGGCAGAAGATTGTCGTTTTAGCTTAGTAGATTTATTGATCGAAGACAATGTTATTCAGTTGATTCAACTTAAATTTTTCAATAGGGGACTAGAAAGCAAGCTGAAAAATCTGTATTGGCAAATTCGTGCCAGTTTAGTGACTACTCTAGATATGTTATTGGCATAGTAATCAGTTAAGTTTGTTTTCTATTTATTATCAACTTTTGAAATGACAAAATGTTTTTTTTTCCTCTGTTTAGAGATGAGTAGCCATTGTTCGCTGTCATAATGTGGATAATCTAGTTTCACATGATCGATAGGTTGCTCTTGCGTAACCTGGCCTTCTAGCCTGCGTGTAGATGTCTCTTATTTTCTTGGAGACAAATTGAAGATCAAAGGAAAGAGATGTCTGCACGCGAGCTACTGGTCTTCCAATAAATGGAGCATAAAAGTTTTTCAATATTTTAAATGCTTTACGCGCTACTGTGGATTTTAAATATATGCTCGAACAGCCTGTGCTAAGTCGTTAAATATAAGTTATTTAACAATTTATGAATGAGAATGAGTGTCTTATGAAGAATTATGGAGATCGAGGAGGTCGAGGCCGTTTTATAGGCCGAGGCGGATAACACCCTCCTCGATCTCCATAATTCTTCATATGATACGAAAGCCGAATTCAATAATTGTTTTATTATTCATTCAAAATAATTCCTAGTTTAAAAACAAAGCTAAAACATGCTTACCTCCATCGATGTTAAGTTCACCTTCGATAGTACACGTTTAGGTTTGTTCAGCTCCGCAAGTATTCTCCAAATAGCAGATGTCGCCCTTCGAGTTGTGTTCTTGCTGTTCTTGCCATGTTTTTAGCTATAATTTGGCCTAGTTCTTACTCTTGAAACGAGTGAATGTCCGCCATTTTTTGTTTTCACAACCAAAACAACTCAACCTTGTCCACCGGTCTTCTCGGTTAACAGTGCATTAACCTGCAAGAAAGCTGCATTTTTGACGTCATTTCCCCGTTAAACACAAAATTCTTCCAAATTTGGTCATCAGTAAATGTTTATGGTGAATTATGCGTGTGCTTTTAGCCAATCAGAATCGGGGAAATATTTTGAATGAATAATAATCTATTTTATGTCTAATAGGAGAGAAACCTTGAAGAGTTAGTAGTCAACCTTGAGAGCTAAGTTTCACAAAATTTGTTAGTATCGATGTGATTGGAATTTATGCGTGAGCCTCAATGTATGATATAACACTGGTCTCTGGACAAACGCTTAAACCATATTTGAAATTAACTGCTTTTAGACACATTTTACACTTTCAACACACCAGCTCCTAACGAACGCTTTTCAACTGTTTATTTGTTTATTTCTTCAGACAGGAAGCTCAGAACCAGCCTTATACTTGTCCTGCAGATAGGAAAGGCCTGGACCGAGACCGGGTAAATCCCTTTCATTTACCTTGTAACCTCTTTGTTTATTGCGTTTTGGTCTTGTCTATTATTCATTTATTTATTTATTCATTTAAGGCTTGAACGCAAAATGAAGCATACAGGGTAAAAAACAATGTGAAACGAGCTGCTATCAAGTGATAAAACACGATATCTTTTAGCTTTTAGAACAAGACAGTCGCATCCACCCACTGATATTTTTTTATCCATGGTGAAATGTGAGATTTATCTCAAGTACTAATAACTGCCTTCATCATCATCACCATCATCATCAAGACAGTTCAAAGAGGCACCTATTTACAGAGGATTTTTAAACCCCTCTCTGTTTACACGTTTTCCACAGTTCCCATAATCCTTTTCTTAAACACTTAAAGATTCATATTGGATTGATCATGAGCACTACGTTTAATATTCTTTCTAATTGAACTGTAGGATGTATTTCCTGACAACGCAACAGGGAGGAAAATTTTGTCAGTGGTGATCAAATGCCCAAGTGACGGTTGTTCTTGGACTGGTGAGCTGAGAGACAAAGAGGTAAAACTGGCTAAAACAAAAATTATATCCAAGGCGCGGTGGATAACATGATCATTTTCAAATTGAGTAGGCCTCAGTCTCTTTCAACCACCTTTGAAACTGAATAAATCAAGTATTTTACTTATGGCGTTACGTTGCTACGCATCCTGATGACTAAAAGTGTGGAGGGGTAATAGCTCAGATTCGTAAAGTCAGTTTTGGCATGTCAAGTCTTCCTGTTTAATTGCGCCAGAATCGTTTTCAGGACGGATGATTCAGTTAAATTGCAACACGACAAAGTAGACTTTTTACTAGGGCTTTTCGTCACGCCTTCTACACAAATAGACCTTTTCAGCTTGTATGTTTTGTTTTCCCATTTCAGGCCACGTGATGATACCCTATAGAACTGTTTCTTTCGAATGTTATCATATGATGCACAAGAGAGAATGAGCTAGCTCATTCTATCTTGGTATGCATAATTTATGAAAAGACAGAATACATTAATCATTTCATTGTCAAAAGTGACACAGACTAGTCTCTATTATTCGTTAACGAAAATCCCCATGAATGTTAGCTAATTTCTTAACTGGCGTCGAAACTAAGACATTTGGTAGTTCAGAACTCACGAAGAAAAATGAAAGAGATCACTACTTCTCTAGTGATCTTTCAATTCTCACAAGTTGTTATTATTAACAACAGGCTCACCTGGAGGCTTGCCTCTTCAAAATTACTAAGCAAAAACAAACATTTATATGCCACTGATATGCCATAAGACTCCAAAATTTACAATCTATTTTCTAAGATGATTTGTCTTGTCTTTTCAGTTTCATCGCAAAAACGCGGATTCGCATCTTGAGTCAGCCATGCGAGAGCATCTTGAATTTGCTTGTGTTAAACTTAACAACACACAGGTTCAGTTGAATGAGCAACGAGTTCAGTTAGATGAAACACGAGTTCATTTGGATGAGACACGATTTCAGTTAGATGAAACACGAGTTTTGTTGAATGACACACGAGTTCAGTTAGCAGAAACACAAGCCAAATTAAGCTTGTTAGCCGTTAAAGATGGTGGCAAAAAAAGTTATATTTGGAAGATTACATCGCTCAGTGAAATGAGCCAAGCAGAACTTGAGCTCTGTGCATACCCCACGCACCAGAAATGCTAGAGCATGTGAGGCAATCTCATCAACTTTCTCCAGAGATCCAAAATTCAAGTCTGGGTCACCCAGATCAGTGAATCCTATGAGTTCTCCAGTCACTTTATCTCAAACTAGGTTTGCCATGATCTTCATCTCGTCAAACAATAGGACCACATATCTCTGTACATCAAAGTAGGACTCTGTTTCAGACTGCAACACCTTAACAACCTCGTCTTGGAACCCTCTCTGGGGCCGGATAGCATTCCTATAATCTCTCAATCGCCGCTGACTTGGCAACACAAGAACTTTGCTGTTCCTTAATTCTTCATAACATGAAGGAGACTTTGCAGCCAGCGATAAACAGAATCGGATAATCATGGGATGATATCGGATAGCAGTTATACTGCTTTTTAACAATTGTTTTTGCTGCTGCCAAAACAGATTCATGAAAGGAGTCATACCTGAACCACAGTCACCAATTATGGAAGTTAGATCATTACTTAGCTCATGATCTAC